>CM035167.1:96268499-96672031 GCA_020205615.1 Panax quinquefolius | reverse complement strand
AAATTAATTAAGATTAATATACATAACTTCAATTGATTTACTAATTCCGTTTATAAATTTCAAGGCCAAATATTTATTAAAGTAATATATATATATATAAAAAAATGAAATCATGGCCTGCGAAAAACCTCAAACTACGTTATAAGCATATATATATATATATATATATATATATATATATATATATATATATATATATATATGTCCCTATATAATAATAATATATAATAACGCCAAAGTTGAAATATATTTACATATATATATATATATATATATATATATATATATATATATATATATATATATATATATCAATCTATCACAAATCTAATACCAAGCATTCAGCAGTTTCGTTTTATTAATATAAAATTTAATGGCCATCATTCTCATATACCTATTATGTGTGCCCTCAATCAGCAAGATGCTATAAAATTAAATTAATTACTCACCGAAAAGTTTAGTACTGAAATATAAGCCTCCTGTTATTTCTTCGTCTCTTCTTTGTGCTGCTATGCCGCCGCTTCTCTCTTCTTTTCCCTTAACTCGTATCCGGTGCAATGTTCAAGTGAATTAGGTTTAATTATTTTTTTCACATAAAAACAGATTTTATTAATTAATATATATATTAACTCTCCAAATTTATATAGGATTTTAAAATTACACAATTATAAATTAGACCTACTTAGTTTAAAACCCAATTTTACTAATTTAATTTATCCATCATCTATTAATATTTATTAGCCCACATATATTAAATAACTAGTTTGACCCAAATAAATGACAAAGTCCAATTAATATGTTTTAAAACAAAAAATTTTTTATTATTTAATATTTATTTATTATTATTATATATTTTTTTCCCGGGTATTACAGTGCATCAGCTGTAAATTTTTATTTTTTTTTGTGATAGGTAAGGTAAATTTTGCCCCCAAGTAACAACCTTGTGGTTATTCCTCGAGGCTCTGCCATTTCTCCCTTATTTCTGTTTTCTGGTTTGATCTCTGTGGGTTATCTGTAGAGTTTCTTCAGTCATAAAGTTATTTATTTACTCAGCTGAATAACCTTCAACTCAAGTGGCATTCTTATTGGTGTTTTGGCAGATTTAGGGGTTTCTTTTGGAAGGCAGCAAGAATAGGTACTATTACATTCTTCATTATAAATGAGAATATCGCTATGTTGTCTGTTTATGCATTAAATTGATCCACCATTACTGGTTTCACGTAAATGGAAGTCTGTCTATCTTTTAACAATGGCTCAATTATTATCATAATTTATGGCCAACATTGTTGTGAAGTTGAAAATTCAAGTTTTCCCTGACAATTGGCTACTGCCAACTTATTAAAGATAATAATTGAACCATTGTTAAAAGGCAGACATACTTCCACCCATATATATCTTATGAATTAGTGAAATGAATAACATGTTTAAATCAATTTCTTAAACATTATACATTCAGGCCGACTTCTTTTCATATTTGTTACAGGAGAACGATTGAGCCCTTGGGTGGCTGTTGGATGCTTCACGATGGGTGTGTCAATAATATTTTTCTAAGCGACAATACAATCTTTTTTATTATTATTATTATTGAAGTTGCTCCAGCTTTTACTTTCACAATATGTAGTCATTGATTTGTGAAATTTTGTTATTAGTAGTTTTTCTGTTAGATAGTTGGGAGATCTGCTATATACACATTGAAGTTGTAGTTTTGTGGTTTGTAATGTGTAGCCTTGGGAATGAGTTAAATAGCATTGTTTCTTGCTTGCCCATAATTTATACTATTTAGCCTTCTATAAATATAATGAGATTCCAAGTTCCAACTGGCCAAGTTATGTTGCAAATTGACATTTTGATTACATGTTTTGCCACACCATTGCTTCCTAACAAACTGAAGTACGTCTACAGGTCAAGTGTCATGATTTCTTAGCTGTCATGATCGATATCTTCATACAACCTAAAGAAAATAAAAGGATTTTTCTCCTACTGAGATTAAAGAACAGTGCTAAAGTGAGATGAGCTTTATTTATTGGGTCCCACTTCCAAGTGAGAGAAACCATATGAAAATATAAAAAACACATGGAAATAGTGCTCCCTATATCAACTACTAGCACAATCACAAAACTATAGCTAAAACACAGTTCATGTATTGTAGTATTGCAAACAGTTGTGTTCTTTGAATATGAGAAAAACACATGCTCTTTAGGAAATTATGCATCTCAAAATGAACAAGATTACAGATCAATGGTTTGTAATGCGTTCTTCAGCTAATCTAAACTGGTGCATTTGATTTTGTTAAAGCTATCTCTTCTTTTTGCCACCCTTCCCAGATTTTGAAGGACCCGCAGTTGAGGTGGGTGCAGGCTCCTGTTTCTTATTCCTTCCTGGGTGTCTGGGGACCAACTCTGCAACATGGATCATCAGCTGTTTCCCTGCAATATTATGACAGCATAAATAAACTTCTTCATATATATAGATAAACTTCAGGATTGCACAAAGATATGCATGTCTAATATACTAAAGCAGAGTACAGAATAATTTAGAACTGATTTCCTCTGAAAATTCATAACCTTATTTACTGCAGAAGCCTACCAAGGAATGAAGTTCTTCTAAATAGCTACTTTCATGGATTTATAATGCCAGTCTTGACGGCATTGACTTGGTGCAAGTAGGAGAAGCTAAAACATCAGTATGGAAATAGTGGTTCCCTTAAAATGCTCTCAGAGTATCAAACTGGGATTGTCTATACAAAAGATGTAAAGTTTGACCAACATAATATGGGATCTGCAGTTTATATATTGCAGGTTGAGAAAATTACACAAACAACACTGCTACACTTGCTTGATCACAAATATTACTGAAATAATTTCTGATTAACAAGCCACTAACAGAACCCAATCATATTGCTGACTGCTCATTGTTATGTAATTTGTTTAGTGTTTCTATCCTACATGTACATCAGTGTTCTAAAAAACGGCCTAGGCACTAGGCCCCCCTGGCGCCTCGCCTAGGCCCAAGGCGGCGAAAAAATCCCTCCAGAAAATTAGTCCCGCGGGAAAGGCGGGCAAAGGCAGAGAGGGTTTTTTTATTTTAATAACTACCCAAAGACCTTTAGAGGGATATGGAGATGACGACTATTAGTTTGTATTTTTGATTATTTGTTTGTATTTGAACTTTGAACAATTGCATGTTTGTGTTTGAACTTTGACATTGGCAATATGGATATGTGTTTAAACTTTAAGCAAAGGCCTTTATTATCTTTATTATAGATTGGTTTATTTTATATTATTGTTTTGTTTGAATAATTGTAAGATAAAATATTAAAATTGGCTTAAAATTAAAAAATTCGCCTATGCCGCACCTAGGCCCCTCGCCGCCCACCCGCCTAGCGCCTTTTAGAACATTGATGTACATTGCTAGTTCTCCCACCATATAATTTTCAACAGGCACAAAATCCGATCACACAGAAGATAAATCCAAATTTCCTTATCAGCTCAACTTTAAAGTGCAAGAAAGAACCCAGACATGTACCTCCCTTCTGTGTTACTCGGACTCGGGTGTCGGGTGCTGGTACGAATTTAGGTGTCGGATACGTGAAGTCAAAAAATAGAGGATACGCGGATATGGATCCTAATTTGGACACGGATGCGGGGATACGATATGTTATGATTTTTTAACATTAATTTTTATACTGTCCAAATTCATATAGACATGCATTTCTCATGAAACTTCAAAATAAGTGCAAAAATATAAAGAAATCGAAGCGAATCGAAACTACTAAAACTTCAGGGGCTAAAATGAAAGAAAACAAAATTACAAGGACTAATATGTAATTTTTCAAAGGCTATTTTGAACTTTCAGAAAACTTGAAGGACTAAATTAAAAAATTATAAAAACTATGAGGTACCCAACTGTAATTTTTCAGGATATTTTAAATCCAGATCTCGTTCTCTGTTCTCTCGTGTTCTCTCGTTGTGTTGGAGAAGAAGAAAAAGGCTGAGATACTCCAATACTCGTTCTCGTTGGAGGAGGAGAAGAAGAAAAAGGTGACAGTAAGTTTCTCTTTCCTCTTTCTTCTTCCTCGTCTCTTCTTATTCTCCTCCGATGAATCACCGCCAGATCCGGATTACGTGGTCAATCCGTGACGGATCCCTTTTACAGACGGCAAGTGTGTGGTCGTGTCGACACCTGCATACTCACCAAAAATGACAAGTCCGAGTAACACAGCCTCCCTTAAAGTAAATATGATGATATTTATATTATTGAGCAACTAAGTGGGGAAGACTTTGTAGCAAGTATATCATTTGGAATAAATCAGATAAATCAAAATTGTTGTACTCAACGAATGAATCTCATACAGAAAGTAAGGCTGAATGATGACTATCCAAACATGAAGTACTTCCAACCTTTTAAAGGCCAAAAGGGGGAGGATCCTCATCGTAATCTAATCTTCAAGATCAGGTAACTCTTGAATGGGTTATGGGAATATACATGAACATCCACGAAGAGACGAAAGTTTTTCTTCTTCTTTTTCTTCTTTTGATAAGTAAAGATCTATTATATTTATAAACAAAGGGATGCCATCCCAATACATGCAAAGTACACAAGAAGCAAGTGGATCCAAAAAAGTGCAACTTGATACATATAAAAGTTTGAGCCCCTTGTACAAGTAAACACTCATACACCCGTACTTTAAAAAAACGTCAAACAAAACTAAACTCGCTGAAGAAGTCAATGAAAGAAATGGGAGAACTTGGGTAGACCGCAAGCTGCCTAAAAATATAATAAATGGCAAGGTTTTAAAATCCAGACCGTTCATCGAACCGGAAGATGTGCCAGATAGATGGGACACTGGTCCAACCAGTGGTTGAACCGTTATTGACACAGTGACGTCATTAATATGTAATAAATAATTAAATATATTTAGAACTGCTAGGCTAGTTCCTTGCTTTAGTAGAACTTATGAATATAATTCAGGGTATGCTTATGGATAATGAGTTTTACTCTTGTATCTAATGAGAGGGGAAAAACAGCCCAGTTACTTTCTTCAAAATGTTTGCAGTTGTATTGTGATGTAGACAATCAAAGTGACAAAAGTAACATTTATAATCCACATAATAAGAATTAGAAGTGATACCGCATATCAGCCATGTACATAGTAAGAATTAGAAGTGATAAATTTGAAAAGATTAAGAAACTTATCTTGTGAGCATCCTGACTATTCCTGAGTTGAGCACTAGCAATCATAGTCTAGTTGAGCCCAGAGTTTCTCCTTATCATTGAATTCCTCTCTTAAGGCTTGAAATAATTGAATAAATTAGCCTTTAGATTGCTCATCTTCCTTTTCTGATGTTCAGATAAGCTCTCTTATGCAATATGAGTACTTGTGAAGAAATTTTTTTCACATACCTCAACAAATATCATGGTTTAACTATCAAATCTTTTGCATGTTTAAGAGATTAAACACCGAGATCGTTTTAACAAACTTTAACCAGATAAAATGATTTTAGATAAAAGATAATTAATTGATATTAATTTCACAGTGAACCCATAAGAGATTTAAAGATTAACTTCAATCGGTTAAACAAAGTAAAAAATAAACACATTTGATATTTTATAAAACATGACTTAATCGTATAAAATACTAGATTTGAAAAAATTTAATAAAAATCAAGCATTAACATGTAAAACATCACATACCAGTTAGCACAGATCTTCTATTTTAGAAGCCCTAGTTTCTGAAAATCATTAATTCATTATTTATAGAAAATTGCTCCATAACACTTTAGATTATCCAAAACATGACTTAATCGAAGAGAAACGAAAGCGATTTCGTCACAAATACACAATATTGTAAAATTTTGAAACCCATCAAGAGAGAACTGAGATGAGAGTATTAAAGAGAGAGAAGGAGGCGTTGAGAAATAAAGGTAAACATGACTAGTTTTTTTTTTTCTTTAAGCAGTAACCGGTCAAACCCGTGAACCGGTCACCGGTTCACTGGGTTAACCGGTTGGACCGTCAATTTACTGGTTCTTAGCGGTTTTTTATCAAAACAGGTTCAATGGTCCAAACCGGACCGGTTCCGGTTTTTATCGGTCCGGCCGGATCCGGGTTTTAAAACCTTGGTAAATGGTCTAACATGAACAGAGATTTTTCGATATCCTCAAAGTATTCCTTTTGCACTATAACATCCACGACAAAGCATGAGGAAGCATAACCCAATTTGCTTGTATTCTTTTTACGCTATAACATCCACACATGAGGAAGCATAACCCAATTTGTTCTCAACCTCCTTAGCATCTTAAATCTCCCCCCACCCACCCCACCCCACCCCAGCCCACCCCACCCCAGGCATGAAGAAAATCAGAAATTGCCTTTGGCTGTTTGACGTAACCCACGTTAATCCATATATCAACAATAACATTTTCAAATTTCCCTAATCAACTTGCAATGCAATAACAAGTGATCTGTCGATTCCCAATCATTTTTGCACATAAATCATCTATTCACAACAAATCTTCCCCTTTCCAAACAGTATCCTAAGTCAAAATCTTCCCCAAGCCGCTGTCGAAGAAAAGAAAGCAACTTTCCTTCGATCCCCACCTTCCACGGAAACCCCTTATTACCAAACCCCATTAAATTCAGGAAATAAGACCGAACTGAAAACCATGGGAGAAGATAATTTATGCGCTGATTAGCTTGTCAAGACAGGTATGAAAAGAACTTTGGGTGTTCTAATGGTCACCGAACCTACTGCGTCTCTATGGCTAATAATGTGCTGACGCTTACCTCACCTAGATTTGGCAATTTTTAGTGCTTTGCCCACCCATTGCACCAGTACAAAAAAAGGCAGCATAGTTATCTATATATGTGGGACAATCAAACTTGATTAGCTTGACGCCTCACCCACGCAATAAATGACATGAGCTGAAGAGTTTGATGATCTTCCCTCTTGTTTTTTTTCCACTACTTAGTTTGTTAGCTACTTGCATGACAAAAAGATTAAAAGACATTATGAGTCCTGATTTGAAAATAGAAGCTACATAGATGACATAAAATACCTACTAAAACGAAACATAAATAACTTAGCAAGTTAGGGGCACACAAATATTATTGTAGTGAAAAATATACAAACTAGTAATTTATGATGTTAAACAACATGCTTATTCCACTAGTAAATAGTATGCCCAATGTACTGATGCGAACTTATTGCTCATAATGGAAAACAATTCATAACATGCAAAAGAAAGTTCATTTATCAAATAATGCATTCATTCAAGTTGAATAAACAGGGGGAAAGGCAAATGCTTACTAGAAGAGATTGCTGGATTGTATAAAGTTCCGTCTTCCCTCTTCAGTAAAAACCTCACTCTCCCTCTTTGCATAAAATCGCGGGGATAAGCCTTATCCATCTTTCCAAATAAAGAGTACCACATTACAATCATATATTCATAACACAACCAAGAATACCAGCATACATACATGTATACAGAATCATAAAATCCAGTAATTTTCTTTTATGATTAAACAAATCTACCTCAACTGCAAAAGGGATTTTCAGGTGGCTGCAACAATCGCCAATCTCAGTACAAGTAGGGTTCTCACAGGCTTTGGTTGCATTAATTCGCCTACCTTCTGCTATCGTTTTCTTTGAATTTATATAAACAGGATACAATACATTCCATTTCTTTATATTGGGTATATCGCCATCCATTTCTCTGGTAAAATCTAATCAAATCAAAAACGAAAACTAAGACAATTGAATTCATCATTATATTATACAAAACAAAGATCAATCGCACAAAATAGGAATGTAATAGATCTTACAGTAGGACGAGTCAGATTAACCGTGAGAAGAGAGAGAAACTTCTGATTGTTTAAACCCCAGTCCCAGTCCGACTATGAAAGCTGAAACTTGAAACCTTTGGGAGCTTTGTTATGGATTGGTTCAATTTGTATTCGGGCTGGGCCGATCGTGGACGGAACATGCTAAAAAAATTTATACTCTACCATGTTCCGGTCCTAATTGCTATGGATGGCCCAAAAAAAATATACTTTCTATCTTGGGACAATTACATTTTCTAATACATTTTTAAAAATAATTACATTAATAGTGCACTCATAAAATATTTACAAACTAGTGCATATGTAATTTTTTATTTACAAAAATAGTGTATTCTTATCCCTTTAATTTAATTGAGTGTTTTAATCTAATTTTTTCCTAGGTTGCCACTTAATATTGTTCATTCTGTTGATTCCTCTGTTATTGTATATAACATCTCTCTCTATTTAGCCCTCAAACCTCTGTTCCAGTGTTCTGCCTAGAGACTGAGGATATTGAAGTCTATTTGTGGCGAATCTTTGTGAAAGGTGGTCTTTATTTTTCGGTCGAGATGGTAGAAGAGGACGGGCAGCGTCTTTGTCTGGTAGCGTTGCAATAGTGAAGGACCCAGACGGCATAGTCTGGCGATTTGCAGATCCTGTAGAAATGTGTGAACGTGGAGGCGTGAAGCTCGTTGGATCTGTTCTATTTTTGTTTTACCAAGGTAACCAATTCGATGTTATTAGGTTACGAATTTATTTTGAATGTGATGTAGTTTGGTAGCCAAACCGTCAAGTAGTTGGTTGTCAAATTTTTATACCAAAATAACCAAACCTTTATAACAAGGTAACCAATCTACCTTCACACTGCAGTATGAATTGGTTACCTTGGTTTGAAAGTTTGGCAACCAACTACCAAGGTTTGGCTACCAACGCATCACATTCAAAATAAATTGGTAACTTAATAAAACTGAATTGGTTACTTTGGTATGAAGGTTTGGCTACCCACTGCTTGAAGGTTTGGCTAGCCTCACCCAAATCTACCCAATCAAATTCCTTAACCAACAACCCCACCATTTTTCTTTCCTCAAATCCCTTCCCCACCATCCCATTCTTTCTCTCCTCCACCACCTCTACCACTCCTTCCACCTCCCAACCCACCACCACCTTCGACCTCCTGAAAATCCACCTCGCCTTAAAAAACTTCCGTGAAGCCAGACGAAGAAACCCGCCGCCTCCTAATTGCACTCGCATTACGCTTACACCGCCATCAAGCCATGACTCGACTTCTTCTCTGAGGTCTATTATCGATTATGCTTCTTCTCGATTGCTCCTTTGTTCTGATTACAATGATCTATGAAGTTTCCTTTTTGTTCTTCGTCGATTCGAAAATTAGCGACGTGATTTTTGAATTTTTTGGTTATTTTAGTAATCACAAATTAAGTGGAGTAGTTTTCTCCTTGAATTAATGGATTTGTATTTTTGAATTTGAATTTGAATTTGAATTATTAGTTATCCTTGATTTTAGGTTTCCTTATTAATGTGAATTGTACTATTTTTGTAATAATTACATTCTTTTTGTAATTATTTAGTTGATGCACTTTTTTTGTAATTATTTTCTATTTGTTGTATACTTATGTAAAGGACCCTTCTATCTTCTACTCCATTTCGTATTGGCTTGCCTTTCAAGGGTCCTATTTGACAAATTTCTTTATGCTATAAAAGAGTTTTTTTATTTTATTTTTTATTGTTAGCCATATAAATGACGCAATGTACTCGCATCATAATTTCATTATTATTTACCGTTATTCAAATAAATAAAAATACGTTTTTAGTATTTATAAATATTGCAAATGAGTTTTAGAATTGATTAGATAGACATACATAGTTGGAGATTATTGATGAAGAAGAATAGAGTCCACGTGTATTATTTTTATTCCAAAATTAGAGATTTTTTTTTAATCTCTTCTAAAATTAAAGATATATTTTTATTTTAAGACTATAAAATAATATGATATTTCTAATTTAATATTAATTTTTCACTATCATTTTCAATATTAAACTACCACAACTAAATTCTTAACTAATAGTAATAAACTATATTTAAAAATATAAAATTATCTTTAACGGTTCTCGTTTTACAAATGCTACACATATCTGATTTTAGAACGGAAAGTATGAATCCGGTTAGCATGAAGTTATTTTTTTAGATAAGTTGGTCAATTAGCCAATAGAATACTGACACACATAGAACCTGTGACGCCCCCAAAATAGGTATACATCACCTATTCTGAGTCGCCAAATACATGGTACAGAATACAAATACAATCTTTAATATACAACAAGAGAGCTGTGAGTTTTAATACAAATACTGTCTTCTAGACAATATCCACTCTCAGAATAAGTCTTCATTACATTTATTGTCACACTATTTAACAAAATAGTGAGGACTACTAATACTATCATCTGGTCCATCACTCCGTTCCCCGACTCGTCCCAGCTATATTCTCATTTCCTCAAGAGAATAGTGAAAGAAAGGGTGAGCTCAACTAGCCCAGTAAGAAATATTATGACTAAGACAATGCAGAATAAATTATCATTAGCCTTGACGATTGTTAAACCGATAAAATATAACAAACATCAAATTTAAGCTGCGGTGAACAAGCGATCCATTAGAAGAGTCAAGTAGAGAATAAAATCTCATCATCTTCATGATTTAAAAGGTTTTTCATGACTTTTATCGCTGGGACTCAGCTTAATAAATAATCCACATCATCGAATCACCCTTACACTACGGCCAAGGATATTCTTTAGTATCACGACCACAAATTATCCATGCACTACGGACCAAAGATATTTGTGTATTCATTAATGGTCATGATCATGCCAACAACTATCCATCAATGCACTACGGGCCAATGAGGACTTTTTCCACATCATTTGTAACATTACGGTTAATGATTACAATCGAATAATCCTCGTCATAATCATACCAAGTCCATCTATGCACTACTGTGCCACGGATGACTTTCAACATAATATAAACATTAGGATGATGACAATGATATAAGAATTCAATAAAACAAGTTCAAGAATTAATTTATCCATGAACCAATAACGTCCAAATTGTGAACATGATATCGCTTTGTGAGAGTAAAATTCAAGAATGCTTAGAAAAAATTTCTATGAAAAGATCTTTGGATGAAGCGCAAAATATCAAGGATATTCCACTAATTTCATGGAGTATAGAAGTCAAAACTTCAACCAACCGAGTATAATAACGAATGGAATAACAAAAGAAATCACCATGCATGCGATACTTCTGTGCATGACGGAGTTATTCAACAGATTAATAAATAATCTAACGGTCGGTAAATTCATGCCGGCAAACGTGTTCTTAACAGAATAATAAAGATTTTAACCGAGTCCCACGTAAATTAACGCATGCACGTGGATATTCCAACGAATAATAATAAAGAGGGAACCAGTCCCACGTAAATCCACGAACGAGGATATTCCAATGAATAATAATAAAGAGCGGAACCGAGTCCAAATAAAAGCGCCTTGCGAATGTGATATTCCAAATGTAATAATAATAAAGATGAATATTAGAAGAATGTCACCAAGTATAGGGTAGTCCGCGTATACTCGTTATTCCAGCAGAATAATAAAGAATGGAATAACAGAAGTTCTCTTCATGAATACAAAAGAAATAATACCCCTTACGAGTATAACAAATAATATCTCTTACCGTAAAAGAAACTAAATATAAGAGTAGGGAAGGAGCAAAATACTTTTCTATAAACTTCTCTATAATTTCTCTCTCTAGAGTTTCAAAGGAATTAAGTAAGAAATAATGAAGGAATGAGCTTCTATTTATAGAAAAATGGATTGCATAGTAACTAACTCATGAGCATTTGAGATTGATTTACTTTAATCGACTGATTACATATTTAAAAGCAAAATCTTTTAAATAAAATATAATATATTCTATTTATAATCTAATAAAAACGAATAACTTTATAAAAGATTTTATTATACAAATACTATCGCAGTACCACTATGCAAAACACTATGCATAATAAAATAAAATATATTCTAATTATTGTCTAATAAAGCAGATAACTTTATAAAAGTATTACATTTTATATAAAAAATTTTTTACTATTAGCCTAATAAAACGAATAACTTTATAAAAGTATTTTGTTTTATATAAAAAACTTTTCTGTTTTATTACATTAATAATACCAATAAAACAAAATGAGTGACTTATCACATAAGCATCAATAATTAAAACCAGTAATATTCTTTGTGCGAACTACTATTATTCTTTTACTTTTTAACATCGGTGTTTTAACAGATTAACAGTAAAACTTCCGCCGTTATTTTCATAAATTATTTTTGTCGTTTTCTCGATCCGATGAATAATTACATTATGGGGTCACTAATGATTGTGTCGTTGTACGAATATTCCTTGTTAAGACGAATATTCCCCGACCAATCGAATATTATATAACAACTTGCGTACTTTGCAAAATTTATAAATATTACCCACAACTATAACATTATATCAAATTCATTCCATAATATTCAAAAATGATATTTATAGAAAATTCATCTTTTATTCATAAAAGTTGGGGTCTTACAACCTCCCCTTCTTATGAAATTTCGCCCTCAAAATTAGGGTACGTACCTGGTATGTCGAAGAGGTAAGGATACCTTGATTTCATTTCAGATTCTAACTCCCAAGTCATTTCCTCAACATCGTGGTTTCTCCACAAAACTTTGACTTGAGGTATAACCTTAGAGCGTAGAATATGTTCCTTCTTATCCAAGATTTGAACAGGAACCTCTTCATACGTCAAATCTTTCGCTATTTCGTCTGATTCTAACTCAATAATGTGGTTTGGGTCTTTCACATATTTACGTAACATGGATATGTGAAAAACGTTATGAACACGAGACATACTTGGCGGTAAAGCGAGTCTATAGGCCACAGTTCCTACTCGATCGAGGATTAAAAATGGGCCGATGAATCGAGGATTGAGCTTTCCTCTCTTTCTAAATCTCGTAAATCCTTTCCATGGAGCAACACGTAACAACACATGATCTCCTATATCGAATTCCACATCCTTTCGATGAAGATCAGCATAACTCTTTTGTCGATCTTGTGAGGTTTTTATACGTTGTCGGATCGTTTGAATCTTTTCTGTAGTCATACGTACCAACTACGGTCCCAACAACGTTGCTTCTCTCACCTTATCCCAACATACTGGAGAACGACACTTTCTTCTATACAACGCTTCGAATGGAGCCATGCCAATACTTGCTTGATAACTGTTGTTGTAGGAAAACTCTACCAATGGTAAGAACTTGTCCTAACTTCCCTTGAAATCAAGGACACAGAGTCTTAATAGATCTTCAAGAGTTTGAATAGTCCTCTCCATTGTCCGTCAAATGCGAGGATGATATCTTAAAGCTAAATCGTAAATCTGTGCCAATAGCTTTCTGCAAACTAACACAAAATCGTGAAGTGAATCTTGGGTCTCGATCAAAAACTATGGATACTGGCATACCATGCAGTTTTACAATCTCGTTTATGTACATACGAGCAAAACGTTCAAGTGTATAAGTTTCTCGTATTGGTAAGAAATGAGCAGACTTGGTCAATCTATCAACAATGACCCAAATCGCATCTATACCTTGAGAAACCTTAGGAAGACCGATAACGAAATCCATGGTAATGTGCTCCCACTTCCATTCGGAATTTCAAGTGGTTGCAATGGACCTTTTGGTACTTAATGCTCGCTTTTAACTTCGTTAACAAGTTAGACACCTTGAGATAAAACAATACTTATCTCTCTTTCATATTGCTCCACCAAAATGTATATGATGAATATATCATGATACATTTTGGTACTCCCAGATGGATTGCAAACGATGTGTTATGCGCCTCCATCATGATTTTATACTTTAAATCGGGGTTGTTAGAACACAAAATCTGGAGTTGACTCAAGTATTCCTTCTTCATCGATTCTTACTTCCTAAGATAGCACCTTCTTGCACTTTCTTCCTCATACGCATCGGCTCGTGTGCAGAGCTTGAGCAACTTTAACTTTATCAATTAAAGTCGGTTCTACTCGTATATTCGCCATCATCACATGGGTCCCTGGAGTGTTTAACTCTATCTCCATCATGTGCAAGTCACACAAAATGGGCCTTTGTGTTGATAATATCGCACTCGTACTTGCATATGATCTTCTACTCAATGCGTCAGCTACCACGTTCGCTTTTTCAAGATGGTATTGGATGGTATGATCATAATCTTTCAACAGTTCAAGCCAATGTCGTTGTCTTATGTTGAGTTCCTTTTGAGTGAAGAAATATTTGAGGCTTTTATAATCCGTAAAGATCTCCACCTTCTCCCCATACAAGTAATGTCTCCAAATTTTAAGTGCGAAGACAACAGCTGCTAACTCTAGGTCATGAGTAGGATAATTCCTCTCATATTCTTTGAGTTGTCTTGAGGCATAGGCTATGACTTTCCCATATTGCATGAGAACACATCCTAACCCTTTACCCGAAGCATCACTGTAGACGACAAATCCCTCCGAGCCAGATGGTATTGTCAGAACAGGTGCTGAAATGAGTCTCCTATTGAGTTCTTGAAAACTCTTCTCACATTCTTCGCTCCAACCGAACTTTGTATCTTTTCGAGTCAGCTGAGTTAATGGAGTAGCTATTCGAGAAAATCCTTCCACGAATCTCCGATAATAACCAACTAAGCCGAGAAAGCTACGTACTTCGGTCACTGCTTTAGGTAGCTCCCAGCTTTGAATTGCTTCAATCTTTGCCGGGTGTTGATATTCCATGACTTGATACTCGTGCCCAAGGAATGCTACTTCCTTAAGCGAACTCATATTTTTCAACTTGGCATAAAGCTTGTATTCACGAAGCTTTTGAGTGTCAACCTCAAGTGTTGCTCATGATCTTCATGGCTTTTGGAATAAATAAGGATGTCATCAATAAAGACGACCACAAAGTGATCCAAATATTCCTTGAATACTGTTTCATCATATCCATGAAGGCGGCGGGAGCATTAGTTAATCCAAAGGACATGACTAGAACTCATAATGCCCGTCTGGGGAGTTCGGCCCGTCTTTGGAATGTCATCGATTCTAATCTTCAATTGGTATATCCGGAACGAAGATCAATCTTTGAAAAGAATTTGGCTCCTTGTAACTGGTCAAACAGGTCATCAATACGTGGCAATGGGTACCTATTTTTTATGGTGACATGATTCAACTCCCGTTAATCAATACAAAGTCTCATACTCCCATCTATCTTTTTCACGAAGAACAGGAGCACCCCAAGGAGAAGTACTAGGACGAATAAAGCCAATGTCTAACAATTCCTACAGTTGGGTCTTTAACTCCTGAAGTTCAATAGGAGCCATTCGATATGGGGCTTTGGAAATGGGTTTTGTACCAGGTTCAAGGTCGATACAAAATTCAATTTCACGCTCTATGGGTAGGCCAGGAAGTTCTTCACGGAATACGTCAGGAAATTTATTAATAATAGAAATATCATTCAAAACTAACGTATTTTTGTTTAGATCTGTGACGTGGGCTAAGAAAGCTTGACTTTCTTTTTTCAATAAATGAATAGCTTTATGGCTTGAGATGACCGTGATTGATTTTAATGGTTTGGTCGCTTGAATTCGCATAATAGGTTGATTAGGAATATGAAAGCTAACAACCTTATAAAAATAATCAATTTTTGCATGATGAGTAGTTAACCAATCAATCCCTAGAATCACGTCAAATGCAAGTATTTTCAATGAACTAAGATCGACAGATAATGTGAAATCTGGAATTTGAACCAAACAATACTTATAAATGATGGATGTAATGAAGGTTTCTCCCAATGGAGTTTCCACAGATAAGTCAAAGTCTAATTTCTCCTGAGTCAAATTTAATCGTTGGCGCAAGTAGGAGAAATAAAAGAATGGTAGAAGAACAGTATCAAATAAAGTATAGACTTCGCTAGAGTTTATGATAAGCTTACCCGTGATGACCTCATTCGGGTTTCTTACTTTCGGGAGGTCACAACAAACGCTCTCCCTTGCAGACTGGGCTTTGACTTTTTCTCGACTACCTTTGGTGCCTCCATCCTAGCTGAACTTGTCTTTGGTGAACGACAAAATCGGGCTAAGTGACCTTCTCTTCCACAATTATAACATGCTTTGGATGGCATCGCGCAGTTTGGACTAATTTGTCCCTCCCCTCCGCATTTGAAGCATATGATAGGTGGTCGTTCTCCTTCCTTAACAACGGGTGCTGGTGCTGACGTCTTTCCATCATTGTTGAATCTCCTCTTCTTAAAATGTCCATTCTTATTGTTTTGGCCATGATTACCACCGAAGCGGTTACCATTTCTGGCCTATTGATTCCCTCCACGCTTGTTGTCACCGCTTCGATGACTGCTCTCGCTGGTATTATCATTTTGCCAAATTTTCTCTCTTTTTGGTTGCGTTGACTCGTTATCGCACTCCACTAATCGAGCCCTATTTATAACATCTGAATACAAACACAGTTTATGAGAAATAAGATGTTGACGTATCTCCGACTTCAAAACTCTTAAAAACATCCACGTCATTCTCTCTTCATTATCCACCAAGTGGGACCTTGGCCCCGACAACTCAAAGAAACTTTACTTACGTCTTTGCGACACGGTCATATTATTTTGTTCCAACTTGATGAACTCCACCTCCTTCATGTGATTTAATACTTTCGAGAAAGTACTTGTCGTTGAATAGTTCTTGGAACTTCTCCCAAAACATTTTCGGTCTTGGCGGTTTGAGTCGCTTTCTGATTCCCACCATGTCTCGCCTCTCTCGCAACATAAAAAGGCGTGAAGGAACCTTTTTCTCCTCGAGCATCCCAAGACATCAAATATCTTGGTGATCTGTTTTATCCATGCTTCCGCCTTAAGTGGTTTTGCTCTCCAATAAACTCCCGGTGGTCCCAAATCCTTGAACTATTTAGCGGTGGCCGTCAGAGAGTTTCAATGGTTCCACCTACATTTTCGATGAGCCGCTCTACTCTACTTTATTAAATGAATTGCATAAAGCCTCTGAACATTCTATCATTCATCATTTGGTCAGTGTTGTTGTTTGCATGAGGATTGTCGCCTTCTTGGTGCACATTATCCTGATTATTGATATGTGGTCAGTCAACGGTCGCTTGTGCTCCATTGCTATTCTCAACATTCTCGGATGTAATTTTTAGATACTGCCACAAAACTAAAGGTTAATTGACATGTAACATATTATCCCTATATTCTGACCGACCAATAAAATACTAAAAAAAAACTTAGGTAGGTCATACTAGCGAAGGAATTCCCCGTCTCTCCCCTCCTAGTTCTATTCTCACATCTTAGCCAAGGATCATATCCCTAAGCTTTGATACCAACTGTGACGTCCCCAAAATAGGTATACATCACCTATTCTGAGTCGCCAAATACATGATATAGAATACAAATACAATCTTTAATATACAACAAGAGAGTCGTGAGTTTTAATACAAATCTTGCCTCTTACAATATCCACTCTCAGAATAAGTCCTCATTACATTTATTGTCACACTATTTAACAGAATAGTGAGAACTACTAATACTATCATCTGGTCCATCACTCCGTTCTCCGACTCGTCCCAGCTATATTCTCATTTCCTCAAGAGAACAGTGAAAGAAAGGGTGAGCTCAACTAGCCCAGTAAGAAATATTATGACTAAGACAATGCAGAATAAATTATCATTAGCCTTCAACAGTGTTAAACTGATAAAATATAACAAACATCAAGTTTAATTGCGGTGAACAAGCAATCCATTAGAAGAGTCAGTAGAGAATAAAATCTATCGCCTTTACATGATTTAAAAGGTTTTTCATGACTTTTATCATTGGGACTCGACAATAAATAATTCACATCATCGAATCACCCTTACACTACTACGCCGAGGATATTCTTTAGTATCACGACCACAAATTATCCATGCACTACGAACCAAAGATATTTGTGTATTCATTAATGGTCATGATCATGCAAACAACTATCCATCAATGCACTACGGGCCAATGAGGACTTTTTCCATATCATTTGTAACATTACGGTACATGATTACGAATAATAATCCTCGGTCATAATCATACCAAGTCCATCTATGCACTACAGAATACGATTTGACTTTCAACATAATATAAATATGAGGATGATGACAATGATATAAGAATTCAATAAAACAAGTTCAAGAATTAATTTATCCATGAACCAATAACGTCCAAATTGTCAACATGATAATTCAAGAATACATAGAAGAATATTTCCATGAAATGATACTGGATGAAACGCAAATATCAAGGATATTCCACTAATTTCATGGAGTATAGAAGTCAAAACTTTAACCAACTGAGTATACTAACGAATGGAATAACAAAAGAAATCACCATGGATGCGGTGCTTATGTAGGCGAGTTATTCCAATATATTAATAAATAACGGAACCGGTCGTGAAATTACATATAAGCGGATGTTCCAACAGAATAATAAAGAGCGGAACCGGTCCCAAAGTAAACGCATGAACATGATATTCAATGAAATAATAATAAAGATGGAACCAGGTCCGGCGTAAACGTACAGACAGGATATTATAACAGAATAATACTCCCTCCGTCCCATAGTTATAGGCTGATTTTCCATTATGAGATGTCCCAATAAATAGGCTACTTACTATTTATAAAATTTAGTTGGTTCATTGTTTTACTTTTATGCCCTTATAATAAATATTCAACCATTACTCTTTTTTTGAAAAAATAGCATTCAATGTCATTATTTTTATCACCACATTTAATGTTGTTGTATTCTCTTTGGTTACAGTTATATGGTTATGAACTTTACTGGTCAATGCACGTCAATCAATGAAGTTGAGAGTATAAGTAAAGAGTAATTAACTTATTCATTAATTCCATATTAAGGGGTATATGTGGAAAATTATGTTAAAAATTAACACTTAAACTGATTTTCTTAAATTATGTGCTAAAAGAAATCAGCCTATAACTATGGGACGGAGGAAGTAATAAAGAAGGAACCAGTCCTCCGTTAAACGCATTGCATGTGATATTTCAATGTAATAATAATAAAGATGAATATTAGAAGAATGTCACCAAGTATAGGGTAGTCGCGATATCTTTGGTTATTCCAAAGAAAATAAAGAATGGAATAATAGAAGTTCTCTTCATGAATACAAAAGAAATAATACCCTTACGATTACAACAAATAATATCTCTTGCGGTAAAAAGAAACTGAATATAAGAGTAGGAAGGAGCGAGAATACTTTTCTATAAACTATATAATTTCTCTCTCTAGTTTTTAAATTGAATTAAATGAAAAATAATGAAGGAATGAGCTTATTTATAGAAAAATGGATACATAGTAACTAACTCATGAGCTATTCGAGATTGATTTACTTTAATCTGACGGTCCATATATAAAAGCAAATCTTTTAAATAAAATATAATATATTCTATTTATAATCTAATAAAACGAATAATTTTATAAAAGATTTTACTATCTGCAAACACTATATCTGCAGCACTATGCAAACACTATGCATAATAAAATATAATATATTCTAATTATTATCTAATAAAACAGATAACTTTATAAAAGTATTACATTTTATATAAAAAGATTTTACTATTAGCCTAATAAAACGAATAACTTTATAAAAGTATTTTGTTTTATATAAAAAGCTTTTCTATTTTATTACATTAATAATACCAATAAAACAAAACTGAGTGACTTATCACATAAGCATCAATAATCAAAACCGTGTGCTATTGTGCAACTACGCGTATTACTATACTTTTAACACTAGGTGTTTCAACAGTTAACGGTAAAACTTCCGCCGTTATTTTCATAAAGTATTTTTGTCGTTTTCTCAATCCGAAATGATAATTCCGTTATAAGTCCACCAATGATTGTGTCGTTGTCACGAATATTCCTGTTAAAACGAATATTCCCCGACCAATCGAATATTATATAACAACTTGCATACTTTGTAAAATTTATAAATATTACCCACAACTATAACATTATATCAAATTCATTCCATAATAATCAAAAATGATATTTATAGAAAATTCATCTTTTATTCATAAAAGTTGGGGTCTTACAGAACCTCGCCTGTGTGTCAGTATTCTATTGGTGAATTGACCAACTTATCCCAAAATAAACTTCATACTAACCACTCTCGGAAAGTATATTAACTTCAATGTCAGTTGTCAGCTCTTTCTTTCAAGATCAAGAAAAGTAGTTCAATTCCCAAGAATTGGATAGTCCCAAGCGGGCCCACTGAATTCCTTAAAACCATGTTTACATCTAAGAATCCAAGAGAAGGGAAAGGGGAAAAACACACGAAAAACTAGAAGAAAAAAGAACCTCAAATGTAGTACCAGTGTGTCTGTCTCATTGTGTCTCTTCATTTAAATTTTAACACTAATTAATTCTAAAATTAAATAAAATGACATGTGTCAAAATTTAAGTGGAGGGACACAAGGGAGACAGGGAATTTGGGCACAGAAAATCTGCTCTCCATTAAACCACGATTTCCATTAACAATTGAACGAAAATATATGATTTCTGCACTTTCAAACTTCACCTCTATCTCCCCATAATACTCCATAATATACTTACTTTTTAGAGTTGTGCATAATAATTAAAAAATGATTGTGTAACATTAAATATAATATTAATTGTCTATAATACCCTTTACCATATATGTATTTTATACTCTCCCTCATTTGTAATATTTTCTCAAGAGGGATAATTTTGAAAAGATTTTGACTTATTTTCTTAGATTGTATAAAACGCCAAATAATTTAAGAAAAATAAAATTATTTAAAAAATCATATATTATGGGACTAACGGAGTATTAATGTTACTACTCCCATTAGTCACACTAACAACTGACATGGACTTTTCCACTATTCTTATATTAATTGTCTTCCTAAACAGTCTCTACTTTCTTATTATATGTTGTTTTTGATATGGTCAAGCACTAATAAAGTTGTTAAAGCTTGATCTGTTATAAAACTTTAGCGAAGTGTATAAATATACTCTTATAATTGTTTGCATAAATTTAGAGAGAATAAGCAAGAGAAAAAGAGAGAAAATTCTTCGGAGAGAATTCAGAGAAAATTCACTTCTCTATTTTTCCTTTAGTATGCTCACCTTATATAGGCAATGCGTGAGAGAAGGAGACAAAGAGGAAAAAGGGTAGGAAAGTCATGGATCAATGAAAGAAGGAGAGGAGGGGAAAAACAAAGTGTAGGAAGGTTCCCTCCTAAGGAGGGAATCACATGATGTTATAACACTTCCCCTGATTCCCTACGATAGAAGATTATGTCTCATTAAAAACCTTGTTAAGAAAACCCAGTGGGAAAAACTTAACGAAGGGAAAAAGAGTACATATCTTTTACATAAATATCTTAATTGACTGCCTCGTTAAAACGTTGTCAGGAAAAACCCATTGGGATAAAAACCGTGACTAAGGAAAAAGAGTACAGTCTTCCCCTCAAAAAGATTTCATTACTCATTGATGAAATATTGTCATAAGTCTTTCAGTCGACACATTTCGATCCTTTTCCGAAGTTTTACAAACGTTGCATATAGTAGCGACTTTGTGAATAAGTCGGCTAGATTATCACATGATCGAATTTGATGCACATCTATATCACCCTTCTTTTGTAGCTCATGTGTGAAAAAGAATTTAGGTGAAATATGCTTTGTTCTATCTCCCTTGATGTACCCTCCTCTAAGTTGAGCAATACATGTAGCGTTATCCTCATAAAAAATTGTAGGAATGTCTTTGATTGATGGTAATCCACATGATTTTTGAATATGCTGAATAATTGATCTCAACCAAACACATTCTCTGCTTGCTTCATGTATAGCGAGAATCTCTGAGTGATTTGAAGATGTAGCTGTCATGGTTTGCTTTGTGGATTTCCAGGATATAACCGTGTCACAATATGTAAATACATAACCTGTTTGTGATCTTCCATTGTGTGGATCTGATAAATATCCTGCATCGGCATATCCAACCAATCGCGACGTTGAATTCCTTGGGTAAAATAACCCAAGATCTATACTTCCACGGAGGTATCTCAAAATGTGTTTGATCCCATCCCAATGTCTCTTAGTCGGAGAAGAATTGTATCTTGCTAACAAGTTGACAGCAAAATCAGGTCGTGGTCGTGTACAGTTTGCAAGATACATAAGAGCACCTATTGCACTTTGGTATGGAACTTCAGGTCCAAGAACTTTTTCCATTTCACTTAGGCATGGAACTTCAGGTCCAAGAACTTCTTCCTCGCTTTCTAGAGACTGAAATGAATCTTTATCAACTTCTAAAGATCGAATAACCATCGGGGTAGTCAAAAGATGAGCTTTATCCATATAAAAATAACTGAGAATCTTTTCAGCATATGTGTATTGATGAGCAAAAATTCCAGATGCTAAATGCTCCACTTGTATTCCCAAACAGAATTTTGTCTTTCCAAGATCTTTTATTTCAAATTCATCTTTTAAATAAGTAGTAGTTCTTGTGAGTTCTTCAGGAGTACCTACAAAATTTAAATCATCCACATATACAGCAATGGTGGAAAATTCACTTTGTGATTTCTTAATAAAAACACATGGACATACATGATCATTTATATATCCATATTTTATTAAATAATCACTAAGTTGATTATACCATATATGACCAAACTATTTCAATCCATATAATGAGTGTTGTAACTCGATTGAATATATGTGATGGGGCTTTTATGATTCAGCCATTTTCAATCCTTCAGGGATTCTCATATAAATCTCACTTCAAGTGAGCCATATAGGTATGCTATTACAACATTCATCAGACGTGTATCCAAACCTTCCATGGTTGTCAGACCTATCAGAAAGCAAAAAGTGACTCCATCCATTACGTACTGGAGAGTCTGTATCCTAATAATCAATACCAGATTTTTGTGAAAACCCTTGAGCTACAAGTCGGGCTTTATATCTCACAGTTTTATTTTTCTCATATCTCTTTCGTATAAATATCCATTTGTTTCCAACCGGGATTACACCCAGAGGTGTTTGGACTACTGGTCCAAATACTTCTCTTTTCAATAGAGATTTTATTTTCACCCGGGATTACACCCAGCAGTTTTTGAACTACTGATCCAAATATATACTTCTCTTTTCAATAGAGATTGTAGCTCAGATTTTTAAGAGCAACTTTCCATTTTGGCCAATCTTTTCTTTTAAAATGATCTTCCACGTTTTGTGGTTCAGATCCGTGTCGAGAATCAAAGTAATATCCGATGCTATAAAGAAAGCAAATATATCATCAATCATGACTTTGCTTTGATCTCATATTTTCTCATCATGTACATAATTTATTGAGATCTCTTGGTGTTCATCTCTTATCCCTATCTTTGAGATTTTGAACCTCTTACTGGGGCTATTCACACTCTTGGAATAAGTGCTACTTACGAGCGGCGGTTTGTACCTCTTCTGGGGTTATTCCCACTCTTGGAATAAGTGCTAATTCTGGAGCGGGTATTCCTTCTGGGATTCCCTTATTTGCTTTTGATTTTCGTGGTACAGTATTTCTTGCACCAACTTGTCTTCCACGCTTTTGGTGTGGTTTAGATTCTTATTACCTTGTTTGTCAATTCTTCAGGAATTGATTTTTCAATAGGTATTTCTATCTCTGCTGGAGTATTCACTGCAGGTGTATATGACTTTATCATTTTTCTAGAATCATTAAATGCATCTGTCATTTGATTTGCAATATTTTATAAACAAATAATTCTTTGAACTTTAATTTCACATTGTCTTGTACGAGGATCGGGTGAATTTAATTTTGATGCATTCCATGATATGTCAGAGGGTTTTTTATTTAAAACTTTCCCTCCTTCTAATGGTGGAAATACAAATTCATCAAAATGATAATCTACATAACATGTAGTAAAAACATCTCTAGTTAAAGGCTCAAGATATCTGATAATAGAAGGAGAATCAAAACCAACATAAATACCTATTTTTCGTTGGGCTCCCATTTTAGTTCTTTGTAGAGGTGCAATTGGAACATATACTACACTTCCAAAAACTCAAAAGTGTGATGTGTTGGGTGTCACTCCAAGAACTAACTCATGAGGAGAAAAAATTCTGAAGAATGGTTGGTTTTACTCTAATGATGGTTACAGCATGAAGAATTGCATGACCCCCAACTGAGGTAGGTAAGTTAGCCCTTAACATTAATGGGCGTGCAATTAGTTGAAGTGTCTATTAAAACCATGAAATATCGAAATGAACCAGAAAATGGGTGAATAGGTCCACATTTGTCTCCTTTTTTCTCCTTGAATTCTTTAAAGGAATTTTGGGGCTTCTTTATAAACTTTTACTGGTGATGGTCGAACAATTAATTTTCCTCGAGAACACGCAGCACAAGAAATTTCACTACTAGGAAAAAACCTTCTTATTTTTGAGAGGATGACCAAAAGAATTTTCAATAATATGACACATCATAGAAGTACCTGGATGACCGAGTCTTTCATGCCAAAGCATAAAGCATTTGGGATCTAGGATTTTTTAGAATCATAACAGTATGATTCTCAATTGCTCTAATTTTCATAGTATATAATCCAGAAATATTGAATGAAGTTTTTCTAGGATATTCTATTTTTCAGAAATAGTAGAACTGACGAGAAGATCTTCATTAAAGATGGTCTGACACATGTAAAAACATAAATAAGAAAGTTACATTTCATATATAATTTTATTCATGATAAACGCATACCACGTATAGAATGAAAACTAATAATATTATACATGCAGGATGTTTGATTTAAAACATAAATTAAACGTTATCCCAAAAGATACTTTCAGAAGGTCCAGTAATATCAACAACTTTTTTCTCATTATTGGTCATTGGTGGAACATCAATAATATCCAATTGATGATTAACAAATTTTGTTTTTGCCTCCATTACTTTGTTCTTTGAGACACCTAGAATAAATTAACCAGATGCCTCGGCGTACGACAGGTACGCGACCAATGCCCATTCATCCCACACCTAAAACAAACATTTGGTTTGTTCTTTATCTGTGTTGCATTTTCTTTATTTTTACCCGACTCATACACTTGCCACTTCTAGTGGTTTGAATTGTCCCGGTTCTGGAATTTGTTGTTATGATGGCCTCGTTTATTCTTTCTCCCCCAAGGCTTCTTATTATATGGCCATCTATTGTCACGTTTATACTGCTGGAATGACGTGCTATTAATATCCGGCAATGGGGTAGCATCCGTTGGCCGTACTTGATGGTTTTTCAACAATAATTCATTATTCTTTTCTGCAACAAGAAGGATAAACAATAAGTCACTGAATTTTGTGAACTTACTCTATCTATATTGTTGTGATAGAATAATGTTGGTGGGATGAAAAGTTGAGAGCATTTTTTTTTTCTAACATTTGGGTTTCAGAAACTGGATCTCCACATAAAGTCAAAGTAGAGGTTATTCTATAAACATTTGAACTATATTCCATATTTGTCTTTTCTAACTCATTTGCACTAAGGTGCAATTATGCATCAAGTGCCCAAACCAAATAGTTGTCTCAAGAGATTTTCAAAAAATAGAAAAATCTATCTTTACCAAGTTTGCCATCTATTCTGGGTTAAAACACAATTCTATTATTTATTAAAATAATAAATAATTGCATGTATGATATAGAAAAAATAAACTATACCATAACCTCAAGTGGTGATAAAATGCAAATATAAATAATCTTATATTTATATTATTAGCATATTATTTTAGTAAAAAGAATATCTGATCGTAATGTATATATACACTTACAAAATATATATATACAAAAGCTATGAAATGGATCTTCACCGCGCCATGCAGTAATCCACGTAAGCGGATCATCATTTCACAATTTAATAAGGAATGAATACAAAGGATCATTCACCATGCATGTGGTAATCCACCTGCATGCATTATTCCAACGAATAATAAATAATGGAACCGTGTCAAGCGTGTCATACATGACCGGCATGATATTCCAAAAGAATAATAAGTAATGGAATAACAACAGAAATCACCATGCATGCGATAGACCGCACAGACAGGTTATTCCAACAGAATAATAAGTAATGGAATAACAACAGAAATCACCATGCATGCGATAGACCTCACAGACAGGTTATTTCAATAGAATAATAATTAATGGAACCAAGTCCGGCGTAAACGCACAAATAGGATATTCCGACAGAATAATAATTAATAGAACCAGGTCCGGCGTAAATGCACAGACAGGATATTCCGACAGAATAATAAAAAATGAAATAATAGAAGAATTTCACCATGTATGCGGTACTTCGCATAAACAGGTTATTCCAACATAAGAATAAATTGCAAGAATTTAAAGACAATTATAAGAATAAAATTATATTATTGGTGGCATAGCCAAACCGGTAATAAAATAATAAATTGCAAGAATTTAATTTTACCGTCTCAGTTGGTTAGAGCTTCGTGCTGATATCGTGTTATAAAACTTTAGCGAAGTGTATAAATATACTCTTATAATTGCTGCATAAATTTAGAGAGAATAAGCAAGAGAAAAGAGAGAGAAATTCTTCCAGAGAGAATTCACTTCTCTATTTTTCCTTTAGTATGCTCACCTTATATAGGCAATGCGTGAGAGAAGGAGACAAAGAGGAAAAATGGGAGGAAAGTCACGGATCGATGAAAGAAGGAGAGAGGGAAAAGCAAAGTGTAGGAAGGTTCCTCCCAAGGAGGAATCATCACATGATGTTATAACATGATCCTCATTTTTAATCACCGACTTTTCAAGTGGTTATTGCATTTTATTTAATTAATTTATATATATTAATCATGGTTAAGAGTTGGTTAGATACTACCTGTCTCTCTCTATCACACAAAAAAAGTGTCAAATTTTTTACTTTCTAAATTCAATTTACACACTCTTAACTTAAAGTTTCACCATTACAAAACATATTTTTACTAAAACAAAGATAATGTAGTAATATAATTTGTTTTAACAAAGACAACAACTAGAGATTATGGGATTAATTCAAGCACTGGAGGGGCTACTCAACCAGAGATTAAATTTGTGGTGTATATCTGAATATCTAAAAACTAAGCATAAAGACACATTGTGCATAGAGATAATCATCAAATCATATAAAGAATTTCTAATATTTATAGACATATAATAGTATAATGTGTATACACACACACAAGTTCAAAATTATCAGATTTTTTTTTGCTAAATAAAAATGTAATTAAAAAATAAGGAGTCCAATTTAGCAAATATCATCCCCAGTTAGCTCTAAATTTGTATTTGTCTTTGTTCAAAAGTACAATTTACAGCAACTAGTACACAATAACTCACAGTTAACAAACATAAGAAATAACAATGACCAAGTTGTGACAAATTCCAAAAAAATCTAAAACAAAATCAAAATTTCCAGTTAACATCCAAATCTCGAAATTACCAAAGTAAAATTATTCAACAATTATAAAGATGTTAGAAATTAACATTCTATTACCAAATTACAACTACCCACATTAAGTTCTGACAAATCTGGAAATCCCAACTCAGAAAATCTAAAACGAAACATAGATAATAGATTGCTTATAAACAAAAAAGTG
The DNA here is from genome assembly GCA_020205615.1 of Panax quinquefolius. NCBI lineage: Eukaryota > Viridiplantae > Streptophyta > Magnoliopsida > Apiales > Araliaceae > Panax > Panax quinquefolius. The sequence continues at coordinate 96,644,428 of CM035167.1, read as the reverse complement.
TTTACCAATATCTTAAAAATTAACATTCTTTTACCAATGTTTATAAACAAAAAAACATAGATTTACTTACTTTCTGTCACAATAGCTAATAAATGGCATGAATATAATTTACTCCAAATGCAAGGTTAATTTGGTTAGAGTGGGAGAGTGATTATGGCCTTATATATAAAGGCTATATATTTCAATTGCAGCTTAGGAAAATGAATGAATGAATTTAGTTCTTATTTTCCTCATCTTTTCTCACCTTTATTTCTTCTCTTTACTTTCGGTTTAATCTATGGCAAGTCCAGATTTGTTGTGTTATCTTCATCCAGGAGCGTACCACATGAGTGCTCCAACTCCAATCAATTACTATGATGATGCTATGAGATTTTGGTGGCCAGAACGTGACAAAGTGGTATCAAAGCAGTCGTTCCTCGGCGACTTCCGACCATGGGAAAGGGAATGTGATTCATTGATGGTAATTTTTGCATCTAACTTTTCAATTCAGCACTCTCATATCCAAAATTTTAGTTCTATGTCCACTTATTTACCACCAACTTTTTCTCCCATGACTACATCACCGATTCCAAAGATCCAATTATACATGGCATGCACCTAATTACTTTATGTTACACGAAATCAACCAACCACTTCACCCTACTTCTTTAATTTATATCACCAAGTTGCTCTTACATCAATTACGAAAACAACATCTAAAAATCACTTGGTTTCTTCTTCTCCAAAATCAACTGCAACAATTCATTTCAAAGATCTCAAATTGATCAAATTCAAACAACTACTAAACCAACAATTCTGAGCCCTTTATTTCCAAATTCCAAGCTTAAATCCACTAATTCATCTTGTGAGCCTAAAGTGTTTGATGAAATGACTCAAAGTGATACTGCAACTAATAAGGTTCAAATCACTAGCTATCCGCAGGATGAGGATTATTTGTGTTCTGAGGACACCATTATTCTACCGCATCTCGACATACTTCCACTCCCAAAATCACAATCACACCACCCAAATCACCCTGAGCATTTCTCTATTTTACCACCATTTGGGATTCCTTCTTCCACTACGAATTAGTTAGTTGAGTTGTCTGATTTTAAAAGTCTCTCAATTATTATTTAAATGAGGTTAAGTAATAATTAAAATGAGTTAGTGTTATTGGGATAACTACTTAATTAAGATTAAATAATAAATTGAGTTAATCAATTAATTAATTATTATTTAATTAATATTATATAATGATTACAGTGTAATTAAGTAAGATTAAGTGATACTCCTTCCATTCCTAAAAGATTATCATTTTAGAAGGAAAAAATGTGTTCCAAAATGTTTGTCGTTTACAACTTTCGTGGAGAATAAATTATTTACTTTTCTATAACACCCCAACCTTCTCTCATTGTCCTAAGAAATTTTCTCCCTTGTATTAATAGTTTTTAACTTCCCATAAAGGGGTAGTGATGGAATTTCAAACAAATTTTACTTGGTAAATTTATTTTCTTAATCCATGTGCAAAAACCTTAAACGACAATCTTTTAGGAACGGAGGTAGTAATTATTTACTTACTGTGACATAAAAGTTTATAGAATTAATTGTTTATTATTCAGATAATAAATAAAGATGAATGTTAATTAATTATCCTTTTAATAATAATAAGGAATAATTAAAGAAGAATGAAGTGAATAAATCAAATACTCCCTCCGTCCCAGGATAAAAGTCCCGAGGAACTTTTCACGCATATTAAGAAGAGTAATGAAATAACAAAATTGCCCATAATAATATTTCATTAATCATTTTCAATGTATGTGTGAGAGTGACTTTCTAACTTTTCAATTCAAAATATTTTCAACACATAACTAATTATACTTATTAAATATGGAGAGAGAATTAGAATAGAAAAAGTATGAGATATTTAATGTTAAGGGTATAATAGGAAAAATTGTGTAAAAGTTTGGTTATTAAAGGAAAGTGGACATTTAACATGGGACTACCCAAAATAGTAATAAGGACTTTTATCCTGGGACGGAGGGAGTATTATTTATTCAAAGATAAGGGAGTTATTAATTATTATTTAAAGACAAATAATAATTTAATTATTCATTATTTAATTAAATAATGAGGAGTAATAATTGGTTATTAGTAAGTAACAACTAAAGGTAAATGGTTAATTACTATTTAACTTATAGTAATCATAGGAAGAGGGGGTTAACAATTTAATGAAATTAAAATAACTCCTTAATTAAACGATTATGATAAATTGTTTAAAGATCTAATAAGTGTTTATCACTTAAGGAAAGCCTTATTAAATTATTAAATCATTAACTTAAGATCAAATGAATATCTTATAGGATTAGTGATAGTATATTAGATACATGTACCCTGCGAATGTATTATTAGATACGAGTAGGCGTATTGATGAATAAATATACGCAGTACTAATTGACAGATATACCTTATCAATGATAGGTCATTCAAAGATTTTTAATTAAAGCTAGAAAGTTGTAGCTCGCTGAACAGGCAAGTTTCCTAACTCAAACTCGAGTTATTATTGTTCAAGTATGCTGGTGGATAAATATTGTTGATTTTTCCACATCCTGATGAATTATTGTGAATCACACTTGGTGCAAATTGAATTCATGTTCTACTATATGTTGAACTGCTTATGAGATGGATCTATGCTAGTTGTGTCAGCTAGATCAAGCATGTTTAAAATTTGTTAATTCAAATTCGTTATGAGATGGATCTATGCTAGTTCGGTCAGCTAGATCAAGTATGTTTAACATTGCTTATGAGATGGATCTATGCTAGTTGTGTCAGCTAGATCAAGCATGTTTAAAATTTGTTAAATCAAATTTGTTTTAAAGAGTTGTGCTTATTCAATTGATTTGATAAGGACTCTTGACTGGGAAAGGAATGTTATTGAGGCATCATATTGGAAACAAAAGAAATAATACCCCTTACCTTAGAAAAACTGGATACTGGAATAGTGAGGTAGTAGACTTCTCTTTTTCTTTCTCTCTATAATTTCTCTCTATAATAATTGCTCTAAAGCTTTTGTGAATTGGTGAGAAATGAAGGAAGAATGAGCTTCTATTTATAGGAAAATATAGTTTCGATAATTGCACGTTTTGGGGCTCGAAATATTATAATCTGAATACCTCCAACTTTTCTTTTATTTTTAATTTAGTCCTGCAAGTATTGTCAAACTTGCACCACCTCCCCTAATAGTAAATAATGTGAATCAATAATACATACATGTGAACAAATAGTTATATAAGCATGTGAATTAGTAGCAATTAATTACTCATTTATCCGATAAATTACCCGATTTATCAATATAACCCCAGACATCAATTATCATCGGAATATATGTCGATTTCCACTAATACTAATAATCCCCACACCATGGAACTATCAAATTCATCTTTAATCAACACAAACTTATTCATTATTAATATTATAACTCACAATATTTAACAACCAGGTCGTTCCCAGGAAAGAGGGGGCTTTTCGATAAGGATTTCTCCTTATTGGCGCGCAATTAGGTGACCAAATCTCTCCTTGACAGAACTTCTAGACATTGTCAATATTGAAAATAATAATATGAATAACTTTGTCGTCTCAATTATTGATTTAACAATAATAAATATTATGCAGATGATACTGTGATACTAATTAAATCAATAATATGAGAGATAAGATCGTGCATTCTTATGCAATAATTGAGTATAAGCGAGTGACTTCTCACGTAAGCATCAATAAACAATACCATGTCTTCTTATGCAACCACAGCGTATTCTTGTACTTTTACTACTGGGTAGTTCAACGGTTTAACGGTAACACTTTCATAGTTATTTTTATAAAAAGATAATTACATGCTTTTCTAACTACGAAAATACTTCCGTTGTGGGGTCCACCAATGATTGTCTTGTCGTCACGAATATTCCTGTTAAAAGCGAATATTCCCCGACCAATCAAATATTATATAACCACTTGCTTACTTTGAAAAATTTGTAAATATTGCCCACAACTATAACATTATATCAAATCCACACCATAATATATTTCGAGAAAATTATTCACATATCTATGTTACGTAAATATGTGATAGACCCGAACCACATTATTGAATTAGAACCAGACGAGATAGAGGAAGATTTAACGTATGAAGTGTTACCTGTTAAAATCTTAGATATGAAGGATCATATTCTACTCTCCAAGGTTATACCTCAAGTCAAAGTTTTGTGGAGAAACCACGATGTGGAAGAAATGACCTAGGAGTTAGAATCTAAGATGAAGTCAAGATATCCTCACCTCTTCGATATACCAGGTATGTACCCTAATTTCGAGGACGAAATTTCATAAGAAGGGGAGGTTGTAAGACCCCAACTTTTATGAATAAAGAATAATTTTCTCGAAATATCTTTTCATCTGCTTTTGTTTTGCATATATGATGCATTTGAAATTTTCTCCACATATATGCATATATGATGCATTTGAAATATATTATGGAGAGGATTCTACCCTTTCAATTAATTTATTTACTAATTATTGTTATTGTAAGACCCCAACTTTTTGAATAAAGATTAAATTTTCTCGAAATATATTTTTGAATATTATGGTGTGGATTTGATATAATGTTATAGTTGTGGGTAATATTTATAAATTTTGCAAAGTACGCAAGTTGTTATATAATATTCGGTTGGTCGGGGAATATTCGTTTTAATAGGGAATATTCTTACAACTAAGATACCATTGGGACCCCATACAAAATTATTATTTGATTGAAAAACGACAAAATACTTTATGAAAATAACGGTGGAAGTTTTACTGTTAATTAGCTGTTGAACTATCCTAGTAGTTAAAAATAAAGATGTCTGGCGTGGTTGCATAATAGCACACTCAGTATTGATTATTGATGCTTACGTGAGAAGTCACCGCTTATACTCAATTATTGCTACAAAGAATTGTTTGATCATATCTCTCATATTATTGATTCGATTATTATCATAGTATCATCTGCATAATATGTTATTTTATTTCAATAATTGAGACGACAAAGTTATTTATATTATTAAATTGCAATATTTACAATGTCTACAATATTTACAATATTTACCTTGTTCGCCTTTATTATTACATTGGAATATCCTATTTGTGCGTTTTACGGGACTGATTCCGTCTTTATTATTTTGTTGGAATATCACATGCATGCGTTTTTCTGTGGGACTGATTCCGTTATTTATTATTACATTGGAATAACTTTTTTGTCATGCGGTCTATCGCATGCACAGGTGATTTCTTTTGTTATTCCATTCCTTATTATACTCAGTTGGTTAAAGTTTTGACTTCTATACTCCATGAAATTAGTGGAATATCTTTGATATTTGCGCTTCATCCAATATCTTTTCATGGAAATATTCTTCTAAGCATTCTTGAATTTTACTCTATAAAGCAATATCATGTTGACAATTTGGGCGTTATTAGTTCTGCGATAAATTAATTCTTGAACTTGTTTTATTGAATTCTTATATCATTGTCATCGTCCTCATGTTTATATTTTGTTGAAAGTCATCTCATGGCCTATAGTGCATAGATGGACTTGGTATGATTATGACCGAGGATTATTCTTGTAATCATGGCCGTAATGTTACAAATGATGTGGAAAAAGTCCTCATTGGCACATAGTGCATTGATGGATGAATGTTGGCATGATCATGACCATTATTGAATACACAAATATTCTTGGCCCGTAGTGCATGGATAATTGTGGTCGTGATACTAAAGAATATCCTTGGCCGTGAGTGCGGGGGTGATTCGATGATGTGGATTATTTATTAAAAGTCCCAAAAGTGATAAAAGTGATGAAAACCTTCTAAATCATAAAAGATAGTAGATTTTATTCTCTACTTGACTCTTTTAATGGATTGCTTGTTCCTCTGTAGTTAAACTTGATGGTTGTTATATTGTATCAGTTTAACAATGTTGAAGGCTAACGATAATATATTTTGCATTATCTTATTCATAATATTTCCTACTGGGCTAGTTGAGCTCACCTTTTTAGTTTTATTGTTCTCTTCAGGAAATGAGAACGTAGCAGGGACTAGTCGGAGAAGCGGGTGACGGACGGATGATAGCATTAGTAGTCCTCACTATTCAGTGAAATAGTGGAAAATAAATGTAATAATATTGAATTTGAGTTTGTATATTGTCTAGCGTCAATATTTGTATTAAAACTCACGACTTATGTTTTGTCGTACTTTACACTGACAGTTGTATAATTAAGTTGTATTTGTATTACATACCATGTATTTGACAACTTTCGAATAGGTGATGTATACCTATTTTGGGGTGTCACATTGATATCGAAACTTAGGGATATGATCCTGCTAAGATGTGAGACTAGAACTAGGAGGGAGAGAGATTTGGGAATTCCTTCGCTAGTATGACCTACCTAAGTTTATTTGGTATTTAATTGGTTGGTCAGAGTATATAGATAATATGTTGCATGTCAATTAACCCTTATTTTGTGGCAGTATTTAAGAATGGCATCCGAGAATATTGGGAATAACAATGGAGCACAAGAAACCGCTGAGTCTCCACGATCAACAATCGTAATAATGTGCATCGAAGGCGACAATCCTCATGCAAAAACAACAACACCGACCAAATGATGAACGATGGAATGTTCGGAGGCTTTATCTGAATTCATGCAACATCGGTGCAGAGCGGCTCCCGTCCAAATGTAGGTGGAAACACTGGAAACTCTCGAGACGATTCTGCATTAAACAGTTCAAGGAGCTGGGACCACCGGAGTTTATTGGAGAGCCAAAACCACTTAAAGGTGAAGCATGGATAAAGCGGATCACCAAGATATTTGATGTCTTGGGATGCTCGAGGAGAAAAGGTTCCTTTCACCGCCTTCATGTTGCGTGAAGAGATAGATTATTGGTGGGAATCTGTAAAAGCGTACTACCCGACTGGCGCGCACTCAAGATGTCTTGGGAGAAGTTCCAAGAGCTATTCAACGACAAGTACTTTCCCGAAAGTAGTCGTCACATGAAGGAGGTGGAGTTAATCAAGTTGGAACAAAACAATATGGCCAGGTAATACAATACGAGGCTAAATTTACGGAGTTATCCGGGTTTGCATCCCATTTGGTCGATAATGAGGAGCGAATGACGCAAATGTTTTTAAGAGGTTTGAAACCGGAGATACGTCAATATCTTATTTCTCATAAACTGTGTTTGTACTCAGATGTTGTAAATAGGGCTCGATTATTGGAGCACGATAGCGAGTCAACGCAACCAAGGGAAGCGGTAGGCGACATAAAAAATAACGGTAATAAATCGTAAACGGTGATAACAAGCGTGGAGGGAATCAACATGCCAGAAATAGTAACCACTTCGGTAGTAATCATAGCAAAGACAATAAGAATGGACATTTCAAGAAGAGGAGATTCAACAATGATGGAAAGACGTCAGCACCAACACCCGTTGTTAAGGAAGGAGAACGACCACCTATCATATGCTTCAAATGGGGAGGGGAGGGACACATCAGTCCAAAGCATGTTATAATTGTGGAAGGGAAGGTCACTTAGCTCGATTTTGTCGTTCACCGAAGACAAGTTCAGCTAGGATGGAAGCACCAAAGGCCGTCCCAGAAAAGTTAAAGTCGGTAGTGCAAGGGAGAGCGTTTATTGTGACCTCCCAGAAAGCAAGGAACCCGAACGAGGTTATCACGTGTAAGCTTATCATAAACTCTAGTGAAGTCTATACCTTAATGATACCGGTTCTACCCATTCTTTTATTTCTCCTACTTGCGCTCAACATTTAAATTTGACTCCAGAGAAATTAGACTTTGACTTATCTGTTGAAACTCCATTAGGAGAAACCTTCATTACATCCACTGTTTATAAGTTTTGTTTGATGCAAATCGGTAACCGCACGTTTCCTGTCGATCTTATCTCCTTAAAAATACTTGCATTTGACATGATTCTAGGGATTGATTGGTTAACTACTCATCATGCTAAAATTGATTGTTTTCGTAAGGTTGTTAGCTTTCATATTCTTAATAAACCTATTATGCGAATTCAAGCGACCAAACCATTAAAATCAATCACGGTCATCTCAAGCCATAAAGCTATTCGTTTATTGAAAAAGCGGATGTCAAGCTTTCTTAGCTCATGTCATCGCATTTTAAACAAAAATACGTCGATTTTTGAATGATATTTACATTGTTAATAAATTTCTGACGTATTCCCTAAAGAACTTCCCGGCCTACCCCGGGCGTGAAATTGAATTTTATATCGACCTTGAACCCGGACAAACCCCATTTCCAAAGCCCCATATTGAATGGCTCTATTGAACTTCAAGAGTTAAAGACCCAATTGCGAGGAATTGTTAGACATCGGTTTCATTAGGTCCTAAGTCGTCTCCTTGGGGTGCTCTGTTCTATTCGTGAAGAAGAAAGATGGGAGTATGCGACTTGTATTGATTATCGGGAGTTGAATCATGTCACCATCAAAAATAGGTACCCATTGCCACGTATTGATGACCTGTTTGACCAGTTGCAAGGCACCAAAATCTTTTCAAAGATTGATCTTCGTTCAAGATATCATCAATTGAAGATTAGAACCGATGACATTCCAAAGACGGCTTTTCGAGAACTCCGATGCGGGCATTATGAATTCCTAGTCATGTCCTTTGGATTGACTAATGCTCCAGCTGCCTTCATGGATATGATGAACCGAGTATTCAAGGAATATTTGGATCATTTTGTGGTCGTCTTTATTGACGACATCCTCATATATTCTAAAAGCCGTGAAGATCATGAGCAACACTTGAGGTTGATACTCCAAAAGCTTCGTGAAAACAAGCTATATGCCAAGTTGTAGAAATGCGAGTTCTGGCTTGAGGAAGTTGCATTCCTTGGGCACGTGATATCAAATCATGGGATATCTGTTGACCCGGTAAAGATTGAAGTAATTCAAAGATGGGAGCAACCTAAATCAGTGACCGAAGTACGTAGCTTTCTCGACTTAGCTGGTTATTATCGGAGATTTGTAGAAGGGTTTTCTCGAATTGCTACTCCATTAACTCAGCTGACTCGAAAAGATACAAAATTCGATTGGAGCGTGGAATGTGAGAAGAGTTTTCAAGAACTCAAGAGGAGACTCATTTCAAAGACTGTTACGACAATACCATCCGCTCGGAGGGATTTGTCATCTAGAGTGATGCTTCGGGCAAAGGGTTAGGATGTGTTCTCATGCAACATGGGAAAGTCATAGCCTATGCCTTATGACAACTCAAAAAATATGAGAGGAATTATCTTACTCATGATCTAGAGTTGGCAGCTGTCGTTTTTGCACTTAAAATTTGGAGGCATTACTTGTATAGGGAGAAAGTGGAAATCTTTACGGATCATAAAAGCCTCAAATATTTCTTCACTCAAAAGGAACTCAACATGCGACAACGACGTTGGCTTGAATTGTTGAAAGATTATGATCATACCATCCAATACCATCCTGGAAAAGCGAACGTGGTAGCTGACGTATTAAGTAGAAGATCATATGCAAGTACGAGTGCGATATTGTCAACGCAAAGGCCCATTTTGTATGACTTGCAAAGGATGGAGAGAGAGTTATAGACTCTAGGGACCCACATGATGATGGCAAACATACGAGTAGAACCGACTTTAATAGATAAAGTTAAAGCTGCTCAAGCTACAGACCTGGAGCTAATGTGTATGAAGAAGAAAGTGTAAGAAGGTGTTATGCCGGAAGCAAGAATCGATGAGGAAGGAATACTTCGAGTCAACTCCAGACTTTGTGTTCCTAACGTCCCTGATTTAAAGTTTAAAATCGTGATGGAGGCGCACAACACACCGTTTGTAATCCATCTTGGGAGTACCAAAATGTATCGTGATCTTGACATACATTTTGGTGGAGCAATATGAAGAGAGATAGCAGAGAGTTTATCTCAAGGTGTTTAACTTGTCAACGAGTCGGTAGACATCAAGTACCAAAAGGTCCATTACAACCACTTGAAATTTTAGAATGGAAGTGGGAACACATTACCATGGATTTAGAATTCTTTGGTCTTCCCAAGGTTTCTCAAGGCATAGATGCAATTTGGGTCATTGTTGATAGATTGACCAAGTGCGCTCATTTCCTACCTATCGAGAAACTTATACACTTGAACGTCTTGCTCGTATGTACATAAACGAGATTGTAAGACTACATGGTATGCCAGTATCCATAATTTCTAATCGAGACCCAAGATTCACTTTAAGATTTTGGGTTAGTTTGCAAAAAGCTATGGGCACGCATTTCTGATTTAGCTTCGGCATATCATCCTCGACGGATGGGCAGTCGGAGAGGACCATTCAAACTCTTGAAGATCTATTAAGACTCTGTGTCCTTGACTTCAAGGGAAGTTGGGATAAGTTCCTACCATTGGTGGAGTTTTCCTACAACAACAGTTTTCAAGCAAGTATTGGCATGGCTCCATTTGAGGCGTTGTATGGAAGAAAGTGTCGTTCTCCAAAGATTTGGGATGAGGTGGGTGAAGCAACGCGTTGTTGGGACCGGGAGTTGAGTACGTATGACTATGGAAAAGATTCAAACGATCCGAAATGACGTATAAAAAATCTCACAAGATCGACAAAAGAGTTATCTTGATCTTCATCGAAAGGGCGTAGAATTCGATATTGTAGATCATGTGTTGTTACGTGTTGCTCCATGGAAAGAAGTTATAAGATTTGGAAAGAGAGGAAAGCTCAACCCTCGATTCATTGGCCCATTTTTAATCCTCGATCGAGTAGGAGCGTAGGCGTATAGACTCGCTTTTACCGCTAGTATGTCTAAATGTTCATAACGTTTTTCACATATCTATGTTACATAAATATGTGAAAGACCCGAACCACATTATTGAATTAGAACCGGGGCGAGATAGAGGAAGATTTAACGTATGAAGAGTTACCTGTTAAAATCTTGGATAAAAAGGATCATATTCTACGCTCCAAGGTTATACCTCAAGTCAAAGTTTTGTGGAGAAACCACGATGGGGAAGAAATGACATGGGAGTTAGAATCTGAGATGAAATCAAGATATCCTTACCTCTTCGACATACCAGGTACGCACCCTAATTTCGAGGATGAAATTTCATAAGAAGGGGAGGTTGTAAGTCCCCAACTTTTTGAATAAAGATTAAATTTTCTCGAAATATATTTTTGAATACTATGGTGTGGATTTGATATAATGTTATAGTTTTGGGTAATATTTACAAATTTTACAAAGTACATGAGTTGTTATATAATATTCGATTGGTGGGGAATATTACGTTTTAACGGGGAATATTAAATAAACGACACGATCATTGGTGGACCCCCACAACGGAATTATTGTCGGATTGAGAAAACGACAAAAATACTTTATGAAAATAACGGCGGAAGTTTTACAGTTAACTGTTGAACTATCCGGTAGTAAAAGTGTGACGCCCCCAAAATAGGTATACAACACCCATTCTGAGTCGCCAAATACATGGTACAGAAAGCAAACTACAACTTCAATATTACAATTGTCGTGCAAAATACGACAACACATACTGTGAGTTTAAATACAAATATTGTCTTCTAGACAATATTCACACTCAAATAAGTCCTCATTACAATTATTCAAACACTATTTTACAAAAATAGTGAGGACTGCTAAAACATCTTTCTAGAACCATCACTCCATACCCCGACAAGATCCTGCTATTTTCTCACCTCCTGAGAAGAAAAATGGAACAAAAAGGAAAAGGGTGAGCTCAACTAGCCCAGTAAAGAATATTATGACTAAGATAATATACAACAAATTATCATTAGTCTTCAACAGGTAAAAATCGATAAAATATAATAGACAACAAGTTTTAGATCAACAACTGCAGTGGAAAAAAACAATCCATTAGAAGAGTCAAGAGAGAAAGAATTCCACTATCTTCTAAGATTTAAAAGTCCATCATCAATATTTTATCCTCAGTAACAACAATCAATATACATCTTTAATCAAATATTCATCTTTGCACTACAGCCAAAGATATTCATTTATATATCACCAATTGGTCATCTTCATCTCAACACTGCTCATCTTTGCACTACGGGCCAAAGATATTCATCGATTAATCATTAATCTTTTGCACTACAGCCAAAGATATTTAGTAATATCATCATTTAGGACCGAGGATGATGAAAATATTTTAAAGAAAAAACGAATCCAAAGGAGACAAAAGACAAATATTAGGGATTAGTATAACGGTTTATCCAAGATCAATAATACTTCATAAATACCAATTTTGAGCGAAATTCAAAAATAAAGATCAAAACATGGATACAATCAAATATAGTAACCATAATAGACATCTTGGACAAAAAGAAGAAAATTTTATTTTTTCTGAATAATGTCGATTCGTGAATGAATAGTCTTGATATCGTGAATAATGTCGATATCGTGAATAGTAACCCCACACACAAAAGTTCCAAATTTGATAAAAACGTTCACCAATATTTTGGCATAATGATATTGAAGAAAATAATATCATTTAAGAAGAAATAACATCCTTACCTCAAAATAATAACAGTACTTTAGATCGGAATATCGATATAAAAGTCAAGGAAACTTATGCCGAAACAAAGAACTCTCAAAGTATATAAATACTCACTAAAATACGCTCGACAATATAGAGAGAAAGAAAACTTGTTTCTGGTGTGATTTTCAATTCTAACCTAAGCGTCTATTTATAGGAAAATGCTAGAACGCCATAGGAGACTAAAATAATAAAATAATATTATTAATTACACCAACCTCTATGCATGCTTTGTTGACAAATAATACCAGCCATCTTTGAACAATTTTTAGCAGCCCACATGTTGTCAAACAAGAGTGGGTCCCACCCATAATTTAATAAAAATCATTTTATTTTCCAAAACTTCAGTAATTCATAGAAAATAGCTCGTTTATCAGAAAAATACAAATTTTATGTCCATTCTGCCTGAAATTGAATTCTCTACAACTTTGTAGCTTTGAGTTTTTCTAAATTCCAAACATAAAATATCCAAAATCCACAAACAGATGATTTTTAATACCTCTACACCGACAAAATACTGATAAAACACCTCAGCATTAATTCCTTCATTTTTATCCACATAAAAATAAATATATCCATCATTTATATCCACATAAAATAAATATTTCCTTATCATATAAATCAATAATTAATTATTCACAAATAATATTACAGAATCACAATTATGACAACCAGGCCGTTCCCAGGAAAGAGGGGGCTTTCCAATAAGAATTTCTTCTTACTGGCGCGCAATTAGGTGACCAAACCTCTCCTTGATAGAACTTTCTATACATTGCCAATAATGCTATCTAATAATATTATTCAAATAATATGAATTATTGATCTGATAATGGGAAATATTGTGCAGTGATAATTATTGAAACAACAATAATATAAAATATCAACGCAGCAATTATTGAATCAATAAAATAAAATATTGAACAGTAATTACTGTAACAATTATTGAGTAGTGCCTTCTTACATAAGAATCAATAATTTAAAAATACTGTGCATCCACGCGTATTACTGTATTTTAACCACCAGGTATTCCAACAGTGTTAACGGTAATAACTACACCGTTATTTATAACAACTCAAACTTGTCGTTTTCTTCATCCGATGCTTATTACATTATGGGCCCATAAATGATCAAGGCTACACATCATACGAATATTCCTCGACAACAAGAATATTCCACGACCAAACGAATATTCCCCGATAACAATGATTATTTTATAACCACTTACTTATTTTGCAAAATTTGCATATTTCACCCATAACCAGAGAATTATATCAAATTAATACCTTATTATTCACAATAATTATTAGAGGAAATTCGATTTTATTTATAATAAGTAGGGGTCTTACAACCTTCCCTCCTTATGAAATTTCGTCCTCGAAATTGACGTACGTACCTAGTGTTTCAAAAATGTGAAGATACCTCGCTTTCATTTATGATTCCAACTCCCAGGTCATTTCTTCAATAGCATGGTTTCTCCACAAAACCTTAACTTGTGGTATAACCTTCGTGCGTAGGACATGCTCTTTCCTATCCAAGATCTTAACAGGTACTTCTTCGTACGTTAAATCTTCGGCTATCTCGTCTGGTTCTAAAGCAATAATATGGTTCGGGTCTTTCACATATTTACGAAGCATAGATATGTGAAAAACATTATGAACACGAGACATACTTGGGGGTAATGCGAGTCTATTGGCCACATTTCCTATTCGGTCAAGAATCTCAAATGGACCAACAAATCATGGATTGAGTTTTTCTCTCTTTCCAAATCTTGTAACTCCCTTCCATGGAGCAACATGTAACAATACATGATCCCCAATATTAAATTCTACATCCTTTCGATGAAGATCAGCATAACTCTTTTGTCGATCTTGTGAGATTTGTATACGTTGTCGAATCGTTTGGATCTTTTCTGTAGTCATGCATACTAATTCTGGTCCCAACAACGTTGCTTCTCCCACCTCGTCCCAAAGATATCTTTGAATCTACACTTTTTTCGTCCATACAACGCCTCAAATGGATCCATGCCTATACTTGCTTGATAACTGTTGTTGTAGGAGAATTCCACCAGTGGCAAGTATTTATCCTAACTTCCTTTGAAATCTAAAACACAGAGTCTTAATAGATCTTCAAGGGTTTAAATAGTCCTCTCTGATTGTTCGCCCGTTTGAGGATGGTATGCCAAACTGAATCATAAATCCGTGCCTATAGCTTTCTGCAAGCTAACCCAAAATCTTGAAGTGAATCTTGGGTCGCGATCCGAAACTATGGATACTGGCATGCCATGCAATCTCATAATCTCATTCACGTACATACGAGCAAGACGTTCAAGGGAATAAGTTTCTTGTATCGAAAAGAAATGGGCAGACTTGGTTAATCTATCAACAATAACCTAAATAGCATCTATGCCTTGAGAAACTTTGGGAAGACCTGTAACGAAATCCATGGTAATTTGTTCCCACTTCCATTCCGAAATCTCAAGTGGTTGCAATGGACCCTTTGGCACTTGATGCTCCGCCTTTACACGTTGACAGGTTAAACACCTCGAGATAAACTCCGCGATCTCTCTCTTCATATTGTTCCACCAAAATATGTGTCGAATATCATGATACATTTTGGTACTCC
Source organism: Panax quinquefolius (assembly GCA_020205615.1). Taxonomy (NCBI): domain Eukaryota; kingdom Viridiplantae; phylum Streptophyta; class Magnoliopsida; order Apiales; family Araliaceae; genus Panax; species Panax quinquefolius. The sequence goes on along the minus strand of CM035167.1, from coordinate 96,629,189 downwards.
CAAGATGGATTGCGAACGGTGTGTTGTGTGCCTCCATCATAATTCTATGCTTCAAGTCAGAATCGTTAGGAACACAAAGTCTGAAGTTGAATCAAAGTATTCATTCTTCATCGATTCTTGCTTCTGGAATATCACCTTCTTGCACTTTCTTCTTCATACGCATCAGCTCCAGGTTCGTAGCTTGAGCAGCATTAACTTTATCGATTAAAGTCGATTCTACTCGTATATTTGCCATCATCATGTGGGTCCCTGGAGTTTTTAATTCTACCTCCATCCTTTGCAAGTCATATAGAATGGGCCTTTGTATTGACAATATCGCACTCGTACTTGCATATGATCTTCTACTCAATGCGTCAGCTACTACGTTCGCTTTTCCAGGATGATATTGAATGGTGTGATCATAATCTTTCAACAGCTCGAGCCAACGTCGTTGCCGCATGTTGAGTTCTTTTTGGGTGAAGAAATATTTGAGACTTTTATGATCTGTATAGATCTACACTTTCTCCCCATACAGGTAGTGTCTCCAGATTTTCAACGCAAAAACGACTGCTGCCAACTCTAGATCATGAGTAGGATAATTCCTCTCATAATCTTTGAGTTGTCATGAGGCATAGGCTATGACTTTCCCATGTTGCATGAGAACACATCCTAACCCTTTGCCTAAAGCATCGCTGTATATAACAAATCCATCCGAACCAGATGGTATTACCAGAAAAGGTGCCGAAATGAGTCTCTTCTTGAGCTCTTGGAAACTCTTCTCGCATTCCACGTTCCATACAAATTTTGTATCTTTCTGAGTCAACTGAGTTAACGGAGTAGCGATTTGAGAAAATCCTTCCACGAATCTCCGATAATAACCAGCTAAGCCCAGAAAGCTACGCACCTACCGACTTTGGTTGCTCCCAACTTTGTACTGCTTCAATCTTCATCGGGTCAACAGATACTCCATGTTTTGACACTACGTGCCCAAGGAATGCTACTTCCTCAAGCCAGAACTCGCATTTCTTCAGCTTGGCATAAAGTTTGTTTTCACGAAGCCTTTCAAGTATCAACTTCAAATGGTGCTCATGATCTTCACGGCTTTTGGAATAGATGAGGATGTCATCAATAAAGACAACAACGAACTGATCCAAATATTCCTTGAATACTCGGTTCATCATATCCATGAAAGCAGCTGGAGCATTAGTCAATCCAAAAGACATGACTAAGAATTCATAATGCCCGTCTGCATCGAGTTCGAAGGCGCCTTTGAATATCCTCGCTTTTAATCTTCAAATTGATGATATCCGAACGAAGGTCGATCTTTGAAAAGAATTGTGCTCCTTGCAATCGGGTCGAATGTGTCCTCAATGCGAGGTAACGGATACCTATTCTTGATGGTGACATGGTTCAATTCTCTGTAGTCAATACAAAGTCGCATAATCCCGCTTTCTTCTTTACTTAAAAAACAGAGCACCCCCCAAGGAGATGTACTTGGGGCGAATGAAACCGATGTATAACAATTCTTGTAGTTGGACTTTTAACTCTCGAAGTTCAATAGAGCCATTCGATATGGGGTTTTAGAAATGGGTTTTGTACCCGGCTCAAGGTCAATAAAGAATTCAACATCACGCTCGGGGTAGTACCGGGAAGTTCTTCAGAAATACATCCGAAATTCTCTAACAATGTAAATATTATTCAAATCGACTTGTCTTTGTTCAAATCCATAACATGGGCTAAGAAAGCTTGACATCCTTTTTTCAATAAACGAATAGCTTTGTGGCTTGATATGACAAATGGATCGATTTTAGTGGTTTAGTAGTTTGAATTGTATGATGAAGTTGGTTAGGAATATGAAAACTAACAACCTTACGAAAATAATCAATTTTAGCATGATGAGTGGTTAACCAATCAATTCCTAAAATCACATCAAAAGCAAGTATCTTTAAAGAGATAAGATCAACAGGTAATGTGATAGTACCAACTTGGATCATGCAAGATTTATAAACTGTAGATGTAACGAAGGTTTCACCCAACGGAGTTTCAACATATAAGTCAAAGTCCAATTTCTCCGGAGTCAAGTTTAAACGTTGAACACAAGCAGGAGAGATAAAAGAATGGGTAGAACCAGTATCTAGTAAGGTATAAACTTCACAAGAGTTCAAGATTAGCTTACCCGTGATCACCTCGTTCGGGTTCCTCACGTTTTGGCCAGTCACGACAAATGCTCTTCCAGGAACCGTTGATTTCGACTTATCCGGGACAGCCCTTGGAATCACCATCCCCGCTGAACTTGGTTTTGCTATAGTACAATCTCGAGCGATATGTCCTTCCTTTCCATAATTGTAACATAACTTGGATTGTTGTGGGCAGTTTGGGCTGATATGTCCCTCTTTCCTGCATTTGTAACATCTAACTGGCGGTTGTTCTCCTCCCCTAGAATTTGTTGTTGGTGATACTGCTGATGTCTTCCCGTTATTGTTGAATCTCCTCTTTCTGAAATTTCCACTTGACTCACCTCTCCTATTATCATGGCCATGATGACCACCCGAGTGGTTACTGCCTTTGTTCGTATTTTTCCCTCCTCGTTGGTTATCATCGCTCTGATGACTGTTGTCACTGGTATGACCCTGGTTGTGGTCCCTCGGTAGAACATACTCACTATCTCGCTCTAATAATTGATCCCTGTTGACAACATCTGAATACAGAGAAAATTTATGAGAGATAAGGTATTGACGAATATCGGGTTTTAGACCTCTCACAAACATCCTTGTCATTCGTTCCTCATTCTGTACCAAATGAGGTGCAAACCTGGATAACTCAAATGAACTTCGCCTCGTCTTTGGGACACCGCCATGTTGTTTTGTTCCAAATTCGAACTCTACCTCCTTCATATGACGAATACTTTCGTGAAAGTACTTATCATTGAATAGTTTCTAAAATGTTTCCCAAGACATGTTGAGTGCAAGAGTCACAGTACGCTTCACGACTCCTCCCAAAGAGTCGCCTCACCGCAGAACATAAAGGTGGCGAATGGAACCTTCTGTTCCTCCGTGCATCCCAAGACATCGAATATCTTGATAATTTGCTTGACCCATGTTTCCGCCTTGATCGGATCCGCTTTCCAATAAATTCGTGTGGTCCCAACTCCTTGAATCGCTTTGTGATGATGCATCACGTTGGTATCACTTCCACCCGTATTTTGTACACGAGTCTCCCTCGTCTGATTTTGCATGAACTGCAAAAAGCTCCTAAACATTCCATCATTAATCATTTGCTCGATAGTGTTGTTTACAGGAGGAATATTGTCTTCCTATTGTACGTTCTCCTAGTTTGTGACTAAAGGTTGTTCCACAGTCTCATACAATCCATTGTTAACATTCTCAGCAGCCATTCTTAAATACTGTCATAAAACAAGGGTTAATTAAACAAATTAACATAACACATAATATCCCTATATTATGTCTGACTAACAAATAAGCTTAGATAGTACACACTAGCGAAGGATTTACTCATCTCTCCCCTCCTAGTTTTATTCCCCGATCTCCGCCAGAGACCATATCCCTAAGCTTTGATACCAACTGTGACGCCCCCAAAATAGGTATACAACACCCATTCTGAGTCGCCAAATACATGGTACAGAAAGCAAACTACAACTTCAATAATACAATTGTCGTGCAAAATATGACAACACATACTGTGAGTTTAAATACAAATATTGTCTTCTAGACAATATTCACACTCAAATAAGTCCTCATTACAATTATTCAAACAATATTTTACAGAAATAGTGAGGACTGCTAAAACATCTTTCTAGAACCATCACTCCATACCCCGACTAGATCCTGCTATGTTCTCACCTCCCGAGAAGAAAAAAAATGGAACAAAAGGAAAAGGGTGAGCTCAACTAGCCCAAAGAAAGAATATTATGACTAAGATAATATACAAAAAATTATCATTAGTCTTCAACAGGGAAAAATCGATAAAATATAATAGACAACAAGTTTTAGATCAACAATCTGCAATGAAAACAAACAATCCATTAGAAGAGTCATTAGAAGAGTCAAGTAGAAAAAATTCCACTATCTTCTAAGATTTAAAAGTCCATCATCAATATTTTATCCCTCAGAACAACAATCAATATACATCTTTAATCAAATATTCATCTTTGCACTACAGCCAAAGATATTCATTTTAGATCACCAATTGGTCATCTTCATCTCAACACTGCTTCATCTTTGCACTACGGGCCAAAGATATTCATCGATTAATTATTCATCTTTGCACTACAGCCAAAGATATTCAAGAATATCATCATTTAGGACCGAGGATGATGAAAAATATTTTAAAGAAAACGAATTCAAATGAGACGTAAGGACAAATATTAGGAATTCAGATATAACGGTTTATCCAAGATCAATAATACTTCATAAATACCAATTTTGAAGCGAAATTCAAAAATAAAGATCAAAACATGGATACAATCAAAGATAGTAACCATAATAGACATCTTGGATAAAAAGAAGAAAATTTCATTTTTGAATGAATAGTCAGATTAGTATAAGAATGAATAGTGCCAGATATCGTGAATAAGAACCCCCACACAAAAAAGTTCCAAATTTGATAAAAATGTTCACCAATATTTTGGCATAATGATATTGAAGAAAATAATATCATTTAAGAAGAAATAACATCCCTTACCTAAAAATAACGGTACTTTAGATCGGAATATCAGATAGAAAGTCAAGGAAACTTGTATCAAACAAAGAACTCTCTCAAAGTATATAAATACTCACTAAAATACGCCGACAATATAGAGAGAAAGAAAACTTGTTTCGGTGTGATTTTCAATTCTAACCTAAGCGTCTATTTATAGGAAAATGCTAGAACGCCATAGGAGACTAAAATAATAAAATAATATTATTAATTACACCAACCTCTACGCATGCTTTGTTGACAAATAATACCAGCCACCATCTTTGAACAATTTTCAAAGAAATTCACACATGTTGTCAAACAAGAGTGGGTCCCACCCATAATTTAATAAAAATCATTTTATTTTCCAAAAATTTAGTAATTCATAGAAAATAGCTCGTTTATCAGAAAAATACAAATTTTATGTCCATTCTGCTTGAAATCAAATTCTCTACAACTTTGTAGCTTTGAGTTTTTCCAAATTCAAAACATAAAATATCCGAAATCCACAAACGGATGATTTTAATACCTACACACCCAAAAATAATCGATAAAACACCTCAAAATTAATTCCTTCATTTTTATCCACATAAAAATAAATATATCCATCATTTATATCCACATAAAATAAATATTTCAGTATCATATAAATCAATAATTAATTATTCACAAATAATATTGCAGAATCACAATTATGACAACCAGGTCGTTCCTAGGAAAGATGGGGCTTTTCAATAAGAATTTTTCCTTACTGGCGCGCAATTAGGTGACCAAACCTCTCCTTGACAGAACTTTCTATACATTGCCAATAATGTTATCTAATAATATTATTCAAATAATATGAATTATTGATCTAATAATGGGAAATACTGTGCAGTGATAATTATTGAAACAACAATAATATAAAATATAAACGCAACAATTATTGAATCAATAAAATAAAATATTGAATAAAGAATTACAGAATAATTATTGAGTAGTGCCTTCTTACGTAAGAATCAATAATTCAAAAATACTGTGCATCCACGCGTATTACTGTATTTTAACCACCGGGTATTCCTACAGTTTTAACGGTAATAACTACGCCATTATTTATAACAACTCAAACTTGTCGTTTTCTTCATCCGACAGTTATTCTGTTATGGGGCCCACAAATGACTGCACCGTCGTACGAATATTCCCCGACAAAAAAAATATTCCACGACCAAACGAATATTCCCCGACAACAATGATTATTTTATAACCACTTGCTTATTTTGCAAAATTTGCATATTTCACCCATAACCAGATAATTATATCAAATTAATACCTTATTATTCACAATAATAATTAGAGAAAATTCGATTTTATTTATAATAAGTTGGGGTCTTACAAAAAGAACAGTAATACGCGTGGTTGCATAGTAGCACACGGTGTTGATTTTTGATACTTACGTGAGAAGTCACTCAGTTATACTCAATTATTGCTACAATAATTGCTGCATCATATCTCTCATATTATTGATTCGATTATTGTCATAGTATCATCTGCATAATATGTTATTTTATTTCAATAATTGAGACGACAAAGTTATTTATATTATTAAATTGCAATATTTACAATGTCTAGAAGTTCTGTCAAGGAGAGGTTTGGTCACCTAATTGCGCGCCAATAGGGAGAAATCCTTATTGAAAAGCCCCCTCTTTCCTGGGAACGACCTAGTTGATAAATATTGTGAGTTATAATATTAATGATGAATGTTATTAAAATTAAAGTTGTGTTCGGAGTTGAATTTGGAGACGCGAACGTGATATTTGAGTCCGAAACGATGAAATTAGTAAAAATAGTCTATAAACACGAAATTTTTCGGAATTCACTATTTGGTTAAAAAGTCAATAGTTGACTTTTTTGGGAAAAGTCAAACTTCAAAATTTCAAAATTTATATTTTTGATAAAAATGGTTTCATTGTGTTGGAATTATTTTTGTTAGTGAAAATCGACAATTATTTCAATAATAATTGATGTCTGGAGGTTATATTGACCAATCGGGTATTTAATCGGATAAATGAGCAATTGATTGCTATTATTTTACATGATTATAACTATTTGTTTACATGTGTATACTATTATTTCATATTCTTGTTACTATTAGGGGAGTTGGTGCAAGATTGATAATACTTGCATGACTAAGTTAAAAATGGAGGTATAGATGGAGGTACTATACTGTAATTCGTATTTTCACATGTCTAGAACTATTGATTCACATAATTTACTATTGAATCACATTATTTACTATTAGGGGAGGTGGTGCAAGTTTGATAATACTTCCATGACTAAATTAAAAATAAAGGAAATGTTGGAGGTATTGTACTGTAATTTTTTGAGCCCCAAAACATGCAATTATCGAAACTATATTTTTCTATAAATAGAAGCTCATTCTTCCTTCATTTCTCACCAATTCACAAAAGCTTAGAGCGATTATTATAAAGAGAAATTATAGAAAGAAGAAGAGAAGTCTCCTACCTCACTATTCCAGTATCCAATTTTTCTAAGGTAGGGAGTATTATTTCTTTCTTATCCATGAAGAGAACTTTTGTTATTCCATTCTTTATTATTACATTGGAATAACTTTTGTATCGTAATGCTACCCCCTATACTTGGATAAATTCTTACATTATTTCGTTTCTTTGTCATTCTGTTGAACATCACATGCATGCGTTTCGCCGGCGGGGACTGATTCCATTTTATCATTACATTGGAATATCACATGCATGTGTTCTCGTCGGGACTGGTTAGTCTTTATTATTACATTGGAATATCCATGTTTGTGCGTTTTCGCCGAACTTTGATTCCGTCTTTATTATTTTGTTGGAATATCACATGCATGCGTTTTTGCCGGACTGATTCCGTTATTTATTATTACATTTGGAATAACTTTTGCTGTCTGATCTATCGCATGCCTGGTGATTTCTTTTGTTATTCCATTCCTTATTATACTCAGTTGGTTAAAGTTTTGACTTCTATACTCCATGAAATTAGTGGAATATCTTTGATATTTGCGCTTCATCCAGTATCTTTTCATGGAAATATTCTTCTAAGCATTCTTGAATTTTACTCTACAAAGCAGTATCATGTTGACAATTTGGACGTTATTAGTTCCTGCATAAATTAATTCTTGAACTTGTTTTATTGAATTCTTATATCATTGTCATCGTCCTCATGTTTATATTTTGTTGAAAGTCATCTGTGGCCTATAGTGCATAGATGGACTTGGTATGATTATGACCAGGGATTATTCGGTGTAATCATGACCGTAATGTTACAAATGATGTGGTAAAAGTCCTCATTGGCCCGTAGTGCATTGATGGACAGTTGTTGGCATGATCATGAACATTGATGAATACACGAATATCCTAGGCCCGTAGTGCATGGATAATTTGTGGTCGTGATACTAAAGAATATCCTTGGCCGTAGTGCAGGGGTGATTCGATGATGTGGATTATTTATTAAAATCGAGTCCCAAATGATAAAAGTGATGAAAACCTTCTAAATCATAAAAGATAGTAGATTTTATTCTCTACTTGACTCTTTTAATAGATTGTTTGTTCCGCTGTAGTTAAACTTGATGGTTGTTATATTGTATCAGTTTAACAATGTTGAAGGCTAACGATAATATATTCTGCATTATCTTAGTCATAATATTTCCTACTGGGCTAGTTAAGCTCACCCTTTTACTTTTATTGTTCTCTTGAAATAAGAACGTGGCGAGGGGACTAGTCGGGGAGCGGGTGTGGACGGACCAGATGATAGCATTAGTAGTCCTCTATGCACTACAAGCCACAGATGACTTTCAACATAATATAAACATGAGGATGACGACAATGATATAAGAATTCAATAAAACAAGTTCAAAAATTAATTTATCCATGAACCAATAACGTCCAAATTGTCAACATGATACTGCTTTGTAGAGTAAAATTCAAGAATACTTAGAAGAATATTTCCATGAAATGATACTGGATGAAACGCAAATATCAAGGATATTCCACTAATTTCATGGAATATAAAAGTCAAAACTTTAACCAACTGAGTATACTAACGAATGGAATAACAAAAGAAATCACCATGGATGCGGTACTTCGCATAGACAGGTTATTCCAACATATTAATAAGTAACGGAACCAGGTCAGGTGAAATTCGCACCGACAGGATGTTCCAACAGAATAATAAAGACGGAACCAGGTCCGACGTAAACGCACAAACAGGATATTCCAACAGAATAATAATAAAGATGGAACCAGGTCCGGCGTAAACGCACAGACAGGATATTCTAACAGAATAATACTCCCTCCGTCCCATAGTTATAGGTTGATTTTCCATTTTGAGATGTCCCAATAAATAGGCTACTTACTATTTATAAAATTTAGTTGGTTCATTGTTTTACTTTTATGCCCTTATAATAAATATTCAACCATTACTTTTTTTTTGAAAAAATAACATTCAATGTCATTATTTTTATCACCACATTTAATGTTGTTGTATTCTTTTTGGTTACAGTTATATGGTTATGGACTTTAATGGTCAGTGCACGTCAATCAATGAAATTGAGAGTATAAGTAAAGAGTAATTAACTTATTCATTAATTCCATATTAAAGGGTATATGTGGAAAATTATGTTAAAATTAACACTTAAACCGATTTTCTTAAATTATGTGCTAAAAAGAAATCACTTATAACTATGGGACGGAGGGAGTAATAAAAGCGGAACCGAGTCCTGTAAAACGTTATTTATGAGATATATTATAACTAAATGAATAATACTAAAGAGAATATTATTAGAAGAATGTCACCAAGTATAGGGTAGTCGCGATATCTTTGGTTATTCCAAAGAAATAATAAAGAATGGAATAATAGAAGTTCTCTTCATGAATACAAAAGAAATAATACCCCTTACGAAAGTACAACAAATAATATCGCATTGTAAAAAGAACCGAATATAAGAGTAGGGAAGGAGCGAGAATACTTTTCTATAAACTTCTCTATAATTTCTCTCTCTAGAGTTTCAATGAATTCGTAAGAAATAATGAAGGAATGAGCTTCTATTTATAGAAAAGCTGAATCAAGATAGTAACTAACTCATGAACAATTAGAGATTGATTTACTTTAATCTGACGGTCCATATTTAAAGCAAAATCTTTTAAATAAAATATAATATATTCTATTTATAATCTAATAAAACGAATAATTTTATAAAAGATTTTACTATCGCAAACACTATCACGAGCACTTATGCAAACACTATGCATAATAAAATATAATATATTCTAATTATTGTCTAATAAAAATGATAACTTTATAAAAGTATTACATTTTATATAAAAAAATTTTACTATTAGCCTAATAAAACGAATAACTTTATAAAAGTATTACATTTTATATATAAAAAGCTTTTCTCGTTTTATTACATTAATAATACCAATAAAACAAAACGGAGTGACTTATCACATAAGCATCAATAATCAAAACCGCAGTGTATTATTATTGAATGCAACGCTGACATCGCTTTCTTTTAACATTTGGTGTGTTTCAATGATTAACAGTAAAACTTCCGCCGTTATTTTCATAAAAGTATTTTTGTCGTTTTCTCAATCCGACAATAATTCCGTTATAGGGTCCACCAATGATTGTATTATCGTTGTATTTAATATTCCCTATTAAAATGAATATTCCCACAGCCAATTGAATATTATATAACAACTTGCATACTTTGCAAAATTTATAAATATTACCCATAACTATAACATTATATCAAATTCATTCCATAATATTCAAAAATGATATTTATAGAAAATTCATCTTTTATTCATAAAAGTTGGGGTCTTACAGAGCCTCGCCTGCGTGTCAGTATTCTATTGGTGAATTGACCAACTTATCCCAAAATAAACTTCATACTAACCACTCTCGGAAAGTATATTAACTTCAATGTCAGTTGTCAGCTCTTTCTTTCAAGATCAAGAAAAGTAGTTCAATTCCCAAGAATTGGATAGTCCCAAGCGGGCCCACTGAATTCCTTAAAACCATGTTTGCATCTAAGAATCCAAGAGAAGGGAAAGGGGAAAAACACACGAAAAACTAGAAGAAAAAAGAACCTCAAATGTAGTACCTGTAAGACCCCAAATTATTAATAAATGAAATTTATTTTCCTCTATTTATTTTTTTGAAATAGTAAGGGTTGATTTGATTAATGTGGATAGTTATGGGTAAAATACGCAAATATTTCGAATAAGCAAGTGGTTATAAAATATTCATTATTGTTTGGGAATATTCGTTTGGTCGTGGAATATTCAAATCGCTTGTCGAATAATCGTATTTACCAAGCGATCTTTTGTGGGCCCCATAACTGAAAAGCGATTGGATGAAAAAAATGACAAATATAAGTTGTTTATAAATAACGGTGTAGTTGTTACCAATTATCTATCAATTGGAATACCCGATGGTTAAAAACACACTATCTGCGTTGTTGAACAAGATAACACTGCAGTATTGCACCAATTATTGATTCTTACGTGAAGACACTACTCAATAATTATTACGATAATTACTTATTCGAAGATTTTATTTTATTGATTCAATAATTGCTGCATTGATATTTTATATTACTGTTGTTTCAATAAATTGTCATTACACATTATTTTCCATTATCGAAGCAATAATTCATATTATCTGAATAATATTATTAGATAACATTATTGGCAATGTCTAGAAAGTTCTGTCTAAGGAGAGGTTTGGTCACCTAATTGCGGCGCTACCAAGAAGGAGAAATTCTTATTGAAAGCCCCTCTTTCTGAAACTAGCGGCACAGTTGCCCGATCTTGTGATTCTGTAATATTATTTGTGAATAATTAATTATTGATTTATATGATGAGGAAAATATTGATTTTATGTGGATATAGATGGAGAAAATTTTTAATGTGACAATTGTTGAAAATTAATATTTTATCTTTTTTTGATAAAATAATTCATTTAAATATATTATTTTAATAATATATTAACAGTGATATTTTTATAATGAATGTGGGATATATGAGTATATGAGGAGGAAGAGTATTTTTGTGACATTAAATGTTTAACACATATTTTGTGTGTTGGTGGACACAATTATTGACCGAAATTTGATTATAGCCTGTAAAATCGTCCGTTTGAGGATTTCGGTTAATTTTTGTTTGGAATTTGGAAAAATATCCTTATGTAAAGTTGTAGATAATGGAATTTCCTATGGAAAGTCGCGAGTTTCGAATTTTTCTGATAAAATTGCTATTTATTATGAATTATTGAAGTTTTGAAGCTCCGAAATAATTGATTTTTGGAAGTTTAAAATATTTAAAATAGGAAAAACGTTTTTGGAATGTTTAGGTGGCCTCATTTAACATGTGTAGGAGCTGAATTCAGTTGGCAAGTGTGCGTATGAGGTTTTGAAAAATAAATATTAATATTATATTAAATTTTCTGCTTTGGTGTTCTAAGCATTTTCCTATAAATAGGTGCTTAGGTTAGAATTGAAAATCACACCGTAAATCGAAGTTTTCTCTCTATATTATCGGCGTATTCTTGTGAGTATTTTGAGTATACTTTGAGTATTGCTATACGGTGCAAGTTCAAGTTATAGCCTTATATCCTGTGTTTTCAACTAAAGTCTTGTCTTTCGAGGTAAGGGATGTTATTTTCTTCTCAAATGATATTATTTCTTCAATATCATTATCTTTGAAATATTGGTTGGAACTTTTTATCAAATTCGAACTTTTTCATATCGGGTTACTATTCATGAGTTACTATTCACGAGTTACTATTCATGAGTTACTATTCACGAGTTACTATTCACGAGTACTATTAAATGAAGCGTGAAGATATTTTTTGTGGAATTTCTATCTTTTGGTGTCGAGTTACTATTCACGTACTCAAGACTATTCACGATATCTGACACTATTCACGAATCACGGCACTATTCAATAGAAAAATGAAATTTCTTCTTTTGTCCAAAATATCTATTCGGATACTAGTTTTGATTGTATCCATGTTTTGATCATTCTTGAATTTTACACCACTATGATTATTTACGAGGTATTTTTGAACATGAAATAGGTCAAATACTGAATCCTTAATACTTGTTCTTTTGTTTTTCTTCGGATTCGTTTTTCTTTAAAATATTTTTCATCATCCTCACCCTCTAAATGATGATATTATCAATATCTTTGGCACAGTAGTGCAAAGATAAATGATTTCTTGATGAATATCTTTGGCCCGTAGTGCAGAGATGAACATGTGTTGAGATGAACATGACCGACTAATTAATATCTTTGGCCCATAGTGCAAAGATGAACAGGTGTTTAGATGAGCATGACCAACTGATGAATATCTTTGGCCTGTAGTGCAAAGATGAATATTTGATTCCAGATATATATTGATTGATGTTACAAGGATAAAATATCGACGATGGACTTTTAAATTCATATATAGAAGATAGTAGTTTGCATTCTCTACTTAACTCTTCTAATGAATTATTATTTCATTGCGAAGATTGATTTAAAACCTGTTGTCTATTGTATTCTATTAGATTTTTCCTGTTGGAGACTAACGATAATTTGTTGTATATTATCTTAGTCATAATATTCTTTACCGGGCTAGTTGAGCTCACCCTTTTCCTTGTTGTTCCATTTTTCTTCTCGAGAGACGAGAATGTAGCGAAAGTACTAGTCGGGTATGGAATGAAGGTTCTAGAGAGAGTTGTTTAGTAGTCCTCACCATTTTTGTAAAATAATGTATCAATAATTATGATGGGGATTTATTTGCGTGTGGATATTGTCTAGATGGCAATATCTGTATTTAAACTCACAATTTATATGTTGTAATAATAAAGTTGTAGTTATTTCTGTACCATGTATTTGGCGACTCATAATGGGTTGGATGAAATGGACCTATTTTGGGGGCGTCACAGTTGGTATCAGAGCTTAGGGATATGATCTCTGGCGGAGATCGGGGAATAGAACTAGGAGGGGAGAGACGAGTAAATCCTTCGCTAGTGTGTCCTACCTAAGCTTATTTGTTAATTGGTCAGTATATAAGGATATTATGTGATATATTGATTTCCTTAATTAACCCTTGTTTTATGACAGTATTTGAGAATGTCGAATGAGAATATTAATATTAACAGTGGAGTAAATGAGACCGTGGAGATGCCTGTACTTACCAACGAGGAGAACATGCAACAGGCTGACAATGTACCTCCTGTGAACAACACCACTAAGCAGATGATGAACGAGGGGATGTTTAGAAGCTTTTTGCAGTTCATGGAAAATCAGACGAGGGAGACTCGTGTTCAAAATACAGGAGGAAATGATAGCAATTCACGGGTTGTCACAAACCAGCGATTCAAAGAGTTGGGACCACCGAGTGCAGGGAAAGCCGGATCCGATTAAAGGCGAGAGCGTGGGTCAAAACAAATTACCAAGATATTCGATGTCTTGGGATGCACGGAGGAACAGAAAGTTCCATTCGCTACTTTTATGTTCCATGGCGAGGCAGATTATTGGTGGGAATCTATGAAGCGTACCCATCCAGCTGCACTCAGCATGTCATGGGAGACATTTCAGAAACAGTTCAATGACAAGTACTTCCCTGAAAGTATTCGGTCGTATGAAGGAAGTGGAGTTTATTAGACTAGAGCGAGAATAACATGGCGGTGTCCCCAAAGACGAGGCGAAGTTCATGGAGTTGTCGAGTTTGCACCTCATTTGGTGGAGAATGAGGAACGATGACGCGGATGTTTTTGAGAGGTTTGAAACCCGGCGTACGTCGAGATCTCTCATTTCTCATAAATTTTCTCTCTATTCGGATGTTGTCAATGGGCTCAGTTGTTAGAGCGAGATAACGAAATACGTTCAACCGAGGGACCATAACCGAGGATTATACCAAGATAGTAGTCAACAAAATAACGATATCCAAAGGAGAAAGAAGAATCTGAGACAAAGGCGGTAACCACTCTCTGGTGGTAATCGTAGCCATGAAAATAGAAGAAGCGAATCGGGAGGAGATTTTAAAAGAGGAGATTCAACAACGACCATGTGAAGATGTCGGCGCCAAAGAAGAATCGGTTCCAAGGGAGGAGAAAGACCACCGGTCGATATGTTACAAATGCGGAAAGAGGGACATATCACCAACCGCCCACAACAGTTTAAGGTATGCTATAATTGTGGAAAAGAAGAACATATCGCTCGAGATTGTACGATATCGAAACCCAGTCCAGCGAGAATGGTGACTCAAAAGGATGTCCCAGAAAAGTCAAAGACAACGATTCCTGGAAGAGCGTTTGTTGTGGCCAAATCAAAATGCGAGGAACCCGAACGAAGTTAGCACGGGTTAGTTAATTATAAATTCTTGCGAAGTTTATACCTTACTAGATACCGGTTCAACCCATTCTTTTATCTCTCTTGCTTGCGTTCAACGTTTGAAGTTGACTCTGGAGAAATTAGACTTTGACCTATCTGTGGAGACTCCATTAGGAGAAACTTTCATTACATCCGTTGTTTAGAAATCTTGCTTGATTCAGGTTGGCACTATCACATTACCTGTTAACCTTATTTCTATAGAGATATTTTCTTTTGATGTGATTTTAAGGTTAACTACTCATCATGCCGAAATTGATTACTTTCGTAAGGTTGTTAGTTTTCATATTCCTAAGCAACCTGTTATTCGAATTCAAGCAATCAAACCATTGTAGTCAAACATTTTCATATCAAGCCATGAAGTCATTCGTTTATTATGGATGTCAAGTTTTCTTAGTCCATGTTATGGATTTGAATAAAGACACGTCAGATTTGAATAATATTCCTGTTGTTATTGATTTTTCCTGACGTATTTCTGAAGAATTTCTTGGTTTACTCACAAAGCTCCGATATTAAATTTTGTATCGACTTTGAACCCTATCTAAAACTCATTTCTAAAATCTCATATCGAATGGCTCTATTGAACTTGTGAGTTAAAAATTCAACTATAAATTTGGTACCGAGCCTTTTATCCGGTGACTTCCTTTGTGGAATGCATCGAAGCCGGACTCTCAAGTAGGGGACACCATATTCGTGCGATAGTAAAGGCGATAGGTGTCATTGTAACGTCTTATCCAAGATTGGGATATGAGTCACGATTGAGAACAACCTAAGCTCGGTAATCGAAATACGTAGCTTTCAGGCTTAGTTGGTTATTATCGAGATTCGTTGAAGGATATTCTCGAATCGCTATTCCATTAACGTGGTGACTCGTAGAGATACAAAATTCGAATGGAGCAAGGAATGTGGGAAGAGCTTCGAAGAACTCAAGAGGAGACTCATTTCAGCACATGTTCTGACCATGCCATCCTAGAAAAGCTAACGTGGTAGCTGACGTGTTGAGTAGAAGATCGTATACAAGTACGAGTACGTGATGATATACGAGTATAATCGACTTTAATCGATAAAGTTAAAGCTGTTCAAGCTACACACCGGAGCTGATGAATATGAAGAAGAAGATGCAAGAAGTTGTTATTTCAAAAGCGAAAATCGGTGAGGTGAGGAAAGCTCAAACCTTCGATTTATTAATCCATTAGAAATTCTCGATTGAATAGGAACTGTGGCCTATAGACTCGTTTTACCGCAAAGTATGACGCGTGTTCATAACGTTTTTCACGTATCGATGTTACGTAAATATGTGGACGACCTGAACTACGTCATTGAGTTAGAACCGGACGAGATAGCCGAAGACTTAACGTACGAGGAGGTACCTGTCAAGATCTTGGATAGTAAAGAACATGTCCTATGTACCGAGGTTATACCACAAGTTAAGGTTTTGTGGATAAACCATGCTATTGAGGAAATGACCTGGGAGTTGGAAACGGAAATGAAAGCGAAGTATTCTCATCTTTTCAAACACCAGTATCGTCGTCGTCGATTTCGAGGACGAAATTTCATAAGGAGGGAAGGTTGTAAGACCCCAAATTATTAATAAATGAAATTTATTTTCCTCTATTTATTTTTTTGAAATAGTAAGGGCTAATCAAGAGATTGCAGAAGCCAAGGCAGAATCGTAGAGCATCAAAGATCGCAGTGTGTCTGCCTTGAAGGGCCTCTCCAGAAATTGTAGAGTGGTCCAGACGTTTGCCGAAGCTAACTTAGAGATCGTAGAGTGCTATCAAAAATGTAGAGTCTGCAATACAAGCAAGTGAAGATCATAGTGTACAAGTCCTTAAGAGAAATCGTAGAGTTCTCGTTTGATAGCATCAGATCAAGCACCAAGGTGGCAAGACACCACGATCTGAATTGTAGAGTATCATCTACCTATGTCAGAAGCATCGAGCCTTATCCTTTTGTTTAAGGATAAATTCCAACAAATATGGAATGAGTTATAAACGTTGAAGTCCTCACCAGTCCCAATGGCACAAAAGATTTCCTTAGTATACAACAAAGGAAACGTATTGCAGAAGTTAAGGAAAAGACCATGGGTCAGAGAAAAACATATTTTCAGGTGTTAGGTGAGAAAGCAGTCTGCTGTGTTAGTGGGACAACATGCAATACAGAAGATGTGGAGAAAAGTCTCCATCAAAGTTCAGAAATGTCAAACGCATTTAATGCTTCAACAGATGGCTTCAACAGATAGATTTCAAGGATCACATATATGCAAAACATCAGGAGATGATGTATGGGTAATCAAGTATTGAACAAAATGCTAAAGAACACTCAACGCTCAACTCTACGATCTGAGAAAAAGAGAAAGCTTGCTCAGCTACTCAGTTCTTTCGAACAAGTGCTTAACGGAAACTTAGTAGCACCAACCAAGAACTCAATAACTACCAATCAACTGAAGTAAGAGTTCAAAGTCAGAAGGACTTGAAGAGTTCTAAGTGAACTGTGAAGAACCAAGTCTGCTGGACTTGAAGAGTTCAAGAGTGAACGAAGAAATTCCTAGACTGCTGGTCTAGAAGGAATCTATGAGATTCAGAAAGTGTAAAAGATATCCTTAGTGGATTTCCTACTCGAGGAGTAGAAGAGTGGACTAGGAGCTTTAAGTGCTCTGAACCACTTAAAATTGTTGTGTCTCTTACATTCTTGCTATAACTGTTATAATTGCCTCACTCTCATCAACTCACCATATCTAAAGGGGAGATTAAACAAATTATAATTCCGCTGTGTTTTAATCATTATCAAACTAACAAAGTAAAACTAAAAGATTTTTATATATCTATTCAACCCCTCTTCTAGATAACTATTGTGCCTCCGGGAACTAACATTATCGATTAAAGTTGGTTCTACTCGTATATCTGATATTATCACGTGGGTACTTGGAGCCTTTAACTCTATCTCCATCCTTTGTAAGTAATTCGAAATGGGTCTTTGTGTTAACAACATCGCATGTGTTCCCGCATACAATCTTCTACTCAATGCTTCAGCTACCACGTTCCAAGATGATATTTAATGGTATGATCGTAATCTTTCAACAGATTGAGCCAACGTCGTTGCCGCATGTTGAGTTCATTTTGGGTGAAGAAATATTTGAGGCTTTTATCATATGTATAAATCTCCACTTTCTCCCCATACAGGAAGTGTCTCCAAATCTTTAACGCGAAAACGACTGCTGCCAACTCCAGATCATGAGGAGGATAATTCCTCTCATATTCTTTTAGTTTTCGCGAGGCATAGGCTATGACTTTCTCATGTTGCATGAGAACACATCCTAACCCTTTTCTTGAAGCATCGTTGTAGATAACAAATCCATCCGAACCAGATGGTATTGTCAGAACATGTGTTGAAATGAGTCTCCTCTTGAGTTCTTGGAAACTCTTATCGCATTCCTCACTCCATATAAATTTTATATCTTTTCGAGTCAGCTGAGTTAACGGAGTAGCGATTCGAGAAAATTCTTCCACGAATCTCCGATAATAACCAGCTAAGCTCAAAAAGCTACGTACTTCGGTCACCGACTTCGGTTGCTCTCAACTTTGTATGGCTTCAATCTTTGCCTGGTCAATATATACTCCATGTTTTGACACCACATGCCTAAGGAATGCTACTTTCTCAAGCCAGAATTCACATTTCTTCAGCTTGGCATATAGCTTGTTATCACGAAGCCTTTGAAATACCAGCTTCAAATGGCGCTCATGATCTTCACGGCTTTTGGAATAGATGAGGATGTCATCAATAAAGATAACAACGAACTGATCTAAATATTCCTTGAACACACAGTTCATCATGTCCATGAAAGCTGCAGGAGCATTAGTCATTCCAAAAGACATGACTAGGTATTCATAATGCCCGTAACGAGTTCTGAAAGCAGTCTTCGGAATATCCTCAGTTTTAATCTTCAACTGATGATATCTAGAACGAAGATCGATCTTTGAAAAGAATTGTGCTCCTTGTAACTGGTCGAACAGGTCATCAATGCGAGGTAGTGGATACCTATTCTTGATGGTGACATGATTTAATTCCCGGTAGTCAATACAAAGTCGTATACTCCCGTGTTTCTTCTTTACGAATAAAACTGGAGCACCCCAAGGAGATGTACTAGTACAAATAAAACCGATGTCTAACAACTCCCATAGTTGGACCTTTAACTCCCGAAGTTTAATAGGAGACATTCGATATGGGGTTTAGAAATGGGTTTTGTACCCAGTTCAAGGCCAATAAAGAATTTAACTTCACGTTCTGGGGGTAGACCGGGACGTTCTTCAGGAAATACGTCAAGAAATTCACTAACAATAGAAATATTATTCAAATCTGACGTATTTTTGCTCAAGTCCATTATATGGGCTAAGAAAGTTTGACATCTATTTTTCAATAAACGAATGGATTTATGTCTTGATATGACAGTGATTGAATTTAATGGTTTGGTTGCTTGAATTCGCATAACAGGTTGGTTAGGAATATGAAAACTAACAACCTTACGAAAACAATCAATTTTGGCATGATGAGTGGTTAACCAATCAATCCCTAAAATCACATCAAATGCATTTATCTTTAAAGAGATAAGATCAACAGGTAATGTGATGGTGCCAACTTGGATCAAGCAAGATTTATAAATAGTGGATGTAATGAAATTTTCTCCTAACGAAGTCTCAACAGATAAGTCAAAGTCTAATTTCTCCGGATTCAAGTTCAAACGTTGAGCACAAGTAGGAGAGATAAAAGAATGGGTAGAACCGGTATCTAGTAAGGTATAAACTTCGCAAGAGTTTATGATTAGCTTAGCCATGATCACCTCGTTTGGGTTCCTCGCGTTTTGAGAAGTCACGACAAACGCTCTTCCGGGACAGCCTTTGGAGTCACCATCCCCGATGGACTTGGTTTCGCTACATGGAAATCTCGAGTTATATGACCTTCATTTCCATAATTATAACATACCTTGAATTGTTGTGGGCAGTTTGGGCTGATGTGTCCCTCTTTCCCACATTTATAACATACGACCGATGGTCGTTCTCCTCCCCTAGAAACAGTTAATGTTGGTACTGACGTCTTCACCTTGTCATTGTTGTACCTTCTCTTTTTGAAATCTCCTCCCGACTCGCTTCTTCTATTATCATGGCCACGATTACCACTAGAGTGGTTACCTTTTTTGTCCGTATTTTTCCCTCCCCGCTAGTTATCATTGCCCCAATGACTGCTGCCATCGGTATGACCATGGTTGTGGTCCCTTGGTTGAACAGACTCATTATCTCGCTTTAACAATTGAGCCCTCTTCAGAACATCTGAATATAGAGAAAATTTGTGAAAAATAAGATATTGTCGAATCTCGGGTTTCAGACCTCTCAGAAACATCTGTGTCATACGTTCCTTATTCTCTACCAAATGGGGTGCAAACTTGGATAACTCCGCGAACTTAGCCTCGTACTGGGAAATAGTCATGTTGTTCTTTTCCAGTCTAATAAACTCTACCTCTTTCATATGATGAATACTTTCAGGAAAGTACTTGTCATTGAACAGTTTCTGAAATGTTTTCCAAAACATATTGAGTGCGACTGGCTGGGTACGCTTCACAAATCCCCACCAGTAATCTGTCACACCGCAGAACATAAATATGGCGAATGGAACCTTCTATTCCTCCGTGCATCCCAAGACATCGAATATCTTGGTAATTTGCTTGACCCACGTTTCCGCCTGAATCGAATCCGACTTTCCCAAGAATTCTGGTGGTCCTAACTCTTTGAACTGCTTGGCTGTGACAAGTCATGCATTACTATCATTTCCACCCATATTTTGTACACGAGTCTCCCTCGTCTTATTTTGCATGAACTGCAAAAAGCTTCTAAACATCCCACCATTCATTATTTGTTCGGTGGTGTTGTTTACATGGGAAATATTGCCTTCCTATTGCACATTCTCCTAGTTGTTGATTAAAGGTGTCTCCACGGTCTCATACACTCCATTATTGACATTCTCAGTTGCCATTTTCAAATACTGCCACAAAATAAGGGTTAATTAAAGAAATTGACATACCATATAATACCCTTATACTCTTACCGACCAACAAATACGCTTCGGTAGGACACACTAGTGAAGGATTTACTCGTCTCTCCCCTCCTAGTTCTATTCCCCGATCTCCGCCAGAGACCATATCCCTAAGCTCTGGTACCAACTGTGACGCCCCCAAAATAGGTATACATCAGTCATTCTGAGTCGCTAAATACATGGTACAGAAATAACTGCAACATCATTACTACAATTATCGTGCAAAATACGATAACACATATACTGTGAGTTTAAATACAAGTATTGTCTTCTAGACAATATCCACACTCAAATAAGTTTTCATTACAACTATTGATACACATTTTTCCAAAAATAGTGAGGACTGCTAAAGCAACTGTCTCGAAACATCACTCCACACCCCGACTAGTTCCCGCCATATTCTCGCCTCCTGAGAAGAAAAATGGAACAAAAAGGAAAAGGGTGAGCTCAACTAGCCCAGTAAAGAATATTATGACTAAGATAATGTAGAACAAATTATCGTTAGCCTTCAATAAATCAGATAAAATATAATGGACAACCAGTTTTAGATCAATATTCGCAGCGGAAATAACAATTCATTAGAATAGTTAAGTAGAGAATTAAATCTACTATCATTTATGAATTTAAAAGTCTATCATCAATATTTTATCCCTGTAACATCAATCAATATACATCTTAAATCAAATATTCATCTTTGCACTACGGGCCAAAGATATTCATTTGTATCACCAGTTGGTCATGTTCATCTCAACACCTGTCCATCTTTGCACTACGGGCCAAAGATATTCATCAATTAATCATTCATCTTTGTAATACAAGCCAAAGATATTCAATTATATCATCATTTAGGACTGAGGATGATAAAAAATATCTTAAAGAAAATGAATCTAGTGAGATAAAAGATCAAAGATTAGGGATTCGTACTTTAGTTTATCCAAATTCAAAAATACTCCATAATAATCAATTGTGGAGCAAAATTTCAAAAATGAAGATCAAAACATGGATACAATCAAAGATAGTAACCATAATAGACAACTTGGACAAAGAAAAGAACATTTAATTTTGTTGTGAATAGTGCCGTATTCATGAATAGTGCCGTATACGTGAATAGTGTCGTATACGTGAATAGTAACCCCGACACGAAAAGGTAGAAATTCCACAAGAAAAATCATACTTTATTAATAGTTTTTGTGAATAGTACCGTATTCGTGAATAGTATTGTATACGTGAATATATAGTAACCGCAACATGAAAAGGTAAAAATTTCATAATAAAATTCATACCAATATTTTGGCATAATGATATTGAACTAAATAACATCATTTACGAAGAAAATAACATCCCTTACCTCAAAAAAATAGTACTTCTATCTGAAATATCGAATATAACGCTGAAAGAAACTTGCACTGAATAGCAACTCTCAAAGTAACTAAATACTCACAAAATACGCTCGATAATATAGAGAGAGAAAGCTTATGATTCTTGTGTGATTTTCAATTCTAACTAAGCACCATATTTATATAAAAATGCTTAGAACGCCAAAGAATACTAAATTAATAAAATAATATTTTATCAAAATTTTCAAGCACGCCACTTTTGATCAAATTTTAGCACACCACAGTGGAGCCCACCAAAAAATTAGATTTTCCACACCAACCAAAAGTGAGGCCCACCATGTATTTAATAAAATTATTTATTTCCGAAACTTCAATAATTCATAAAAAATAGCTCTTATATATAAAAAAAATTGAATCTCATGTCTATACCATAAGAAATTTAATTCTCTACAACTTTGTAGAAGAAAGTTTTTTCAAATTCTAAACAGAAAATGTCCAAAATCCACATACGGGTGATTTTTAATACCTTCATTCTGACAAAATACTGATAAAATACCTCAACATTAATTCCTTCATTTATATCCACATAAAAAATAAATATTTCCTTATCATATAAATCAATAATTAATTATTCACAAATAATATTACAAAATCACAATTATGACAACCAGGTCGTTCCTAGGAAAGAGGGCTTTTCGATAAGGATTTCTCCTCTTCGCCGCCATGATTAGGTGACCAAAC
Organism: Panax quinquefolius; assembly: GCA_020205615.1. NCBI lineage: Eukaryota > Viridiplantae > Streptophyta > Magnoliopsida > Apiales > Araliaceae > Panax > Panax quinquefolius. Next base: position 96,605,935 of record CM035167.1, on the reverse strand, counting down.
CCCTTTCTGCATGTAACTTCCTTAGACATTGTCAATAATGCTATCTAATAATATTATTCAAATAATATGAATAATTGATTTGATAATGGGAAATACTGTGCAGTGACAAATATTGAAACAACAATAATATAAAATATCAACGTAGCATTTATTGAATCAATAAAATAAAATATTAAACAGTAATTACTGTAACAATTATTGAGTAATGCCTTCTTACGTAAGAATCAATAATTCAAAAATATTGTCAATACTGTAATACTACTGCTAGTGTTATTCTTTGTCTAACCACGCCAGACATCGTATTTTAACCCAAAGGTATTCCAATAGTGTTAACGGTAACAACTACACCGTTATTTGTAAAAACTCAAAATTGTCGTTTTTCTCATCCGACCGTTTTACGTTATGGGGTCCACAAATGGTTGCGCCATCGTACGAATATTCCCCGACAAAAAGAATATTCCACGACCAAATGAATATCCCCTGACAACAATGAATATTTTATAACCACTTGCTTATTTTGCAAATTTGTACATTTCACCCATAACCAAAGCATTATATCAAATTAACTCCTTATTATTCAAAATAACAATTAGAGGAAATTCAATTTTAATTATAAAAAGTTGGGGTCTTACAATAGGTGTATAGCGACGGTGAAAACCGTCGCTATAAGATCTATAGTGACACTTTTGTTGTGGAAATAACAATTTTTGTTGTAGATTTAATAATTTCCTTAATAAAAAAGTAATTCTATGACAAATCAAAAGAAATGACAAAGGAGAGGGATGGAGGAATGAAGAACCCTAGAGAAAAAAATATATTAAAATAAATAATATTCACAATTGGGGAAGTAGACACTACAAGCCCCATAAGTTAAAGCAAAACCCAAATAATTAGACGAATATTAGGCATAAAAGGATAAATTCCAAATACCCACATCTTAATTTCAAAGAACAAAAAAATATCATAAAAAAGCATTAAAAGTAATTGAAAGTTTGATGAACAATTACCCATATATGTGAAGATCGTAAGTGGAATCGAGTGAAATAGGAGAGATAATGACCAGCTTTTTTGTGGATCAACACATGTGCAACATGAGCATGTCTACCTTCTATATAAGTATTCATGCTTCATATATACTTCATCTGTTCCCAAAATACAACTCCACTTGCAAAAACAAAGGCCAAGTGATCTAATATTTTAGAATGAATGTAATATATTACAATATTCAAACATTATAACAACTGTCAGTTTAGGTCATATAGATTTGTGTCTTGGTTGCAAATTTAGGTTTCAATTTAAAATCTAGGTCTCAAAAACTCCAGTTAACAAACTTCTAGCACACAAATGTATTAATATATGCATTAAGATTAATTAAAATACATATTTATGTCTATCAAACACATAACACTCAACATAACTTTAACTTTGGTCAGATTATCATGAATATCAGTAAATTCATATAACTCGTACAATAAAAGTAATCAAATTATGAATGTAATCAAAATTCCACAATCTAAACAACAATAGATTCAAAATATTAACTAAAAAAAACAAACCCAACAAAATTATACTAAAAAAGAAATCAAATTTGGAATGTAAAAACAAAATCATACCTTCTTCTTTCCAGCTAGCAAATGATCTTGCTTTCTAACCATTCATTCCAACCCCAATGGCTCCAGAATTCGTCAACAAAAAAATTACCTAATCTATGCAAACTAATCATAATCAGGGGGCATAAAAATTTTTTGCATCACAACCCATTAAAGTCTAAAATGTCAACTTATAACTTATCAAAAATGTGGTGAGCAAGAACTATGTTCTCTATTAGTACATAACAACTCAGAAAACAATACCACATTAACATCGACATTATGTGACATGGTGCTCACGATATAACATACATCATCATCTATCTAAGTAACTCTAATAATAATAATAATAATAATAATAATAATAATAATAACTATTAACTATTACATACTTATTCAAAATAAAGTCCCAAGTCTTTACAACCTTTAATAAACTCAAACTTAAACTTAGCGCTTATCGCTACATCACATCATATGCGAAAATATAATTATTACATAAATAACTCTCATCATTTCATCTTAGACTTTCCTTTGTCCTCGCTTCGAGCCCTCAACGTTATCACCTTTAATCGAAAAGGTTTAAGCAAGAATGAGCACAAATTGCCCAAAGAAGTATATAAAGTAGTTTGAGAACATACATCGTAAGTAAAAGCATTAGTATGAATATTTCTCAATAATTGAAATAAATATCAAGAGATAAACCGAATATCAAGATAAGAGTTCGAATTCTCAATAACATACTAAGGGTGTTAGATACCTCAACATTACTTTGTTTCATCAAAACCATCGACGGGTTTAACAATCAAATAGATTGTAAACGGCCTCTCAAGTACTCCAGTGATCACCTTTATCGCATCTTACATTGTGCACAAGTATAAAGTTTAAACGATAAGCGTTAAATGGGACTATACGCCCATCATCGCCACTTCCTGCTATCCGGGTTGTTCATCTTAGTATTCATACGGACCTCACCAAAGCAATTTGATTGGTAAACATCAAATAGCTTCAAAGGATTTGAATTGTTTAAACAATATACTATGTTTGAATCAATAACATCTAAATTAACGAAAAAGCTAGAAAGCATGCTTGAATATAGTTCATTAAGGGTATACGAACTTTAAAGTATAGCAAGTAGCTATAATAGAACCTAATAATCATCAATAACGCTTTCGCATCACAATCAAGTTATAGAACTTTACAATAAAGGAGCTTGCATTTAATGATTAATTAATCACAAGCCCAAACTTACCCTCACCGCAATCAACTCAATAAGAGTCAATAAATTCATAATGAAAAATAGGTAAGAAACTTGCCTCGATCGTTGTTTACTAATAATAATGATTAATATCCTTATAGCCTATCTCGCACTTCACGCGCCCTACACAATCAGATAATCATGCACATCAACTATTAGCAACGATAGTAGTTATAATATAAACTTTACTCTATAATTTTCAGAGTTTACTCTACGATTTTCATCGACTTTACGATTTTTTCGTAGTTTACTCTACGATTTTCATCGACTTCACGATTTTCGAGTTTACTCTACGATTTTCATCGACTTCTACGATTTTCATTTACTCTACGATTTTCACTTTCTACGATTTTCATCGACTACTTACGATTTTCGACTTCTACGATTTTCATTTTACTTTACGATTTTCATCGACTTTACGATTTTCAAGAGTTTACTCGACGATTTTCATCGACTTTCACGATTTTTAGAGTTTACTCTACGATTTCATTTTTCACGATTTTCAATTTTTACTTACGATTTTCACGACTCTACGATTTTCAATTAACTCTACGATTTTCAATCGACTTCACGATTTTCGTAGTTTACTCTACGATTTTCAATTTCGACTCTACGATTTTATTCCCGCTTAACTTAAAGATGATATGACCATGATACTTGGACACAATAAACTTCATACATCAAGGTATTTTACAAAAATATAACATTCATAAAACTAGCATGCTAAGACCACAAACCAATCAAGATAGAAAAGCGTGCAAAGACTAGTTTTATACTTAGAAAAAATTTGAATTTCCGTAATTCTCAGAGATTTTATTACCAACATGCATGCTTACGATTTTCATAACTTGCTCAATTTAACTCCCTTTCTTATGAAATTTGGACAGGTTGTACCTCATGCTACATACTATTTTATAAAATTATAACATACGCTAATCGAGTCATCTACACCATGATTCCGAGGCTCCGAAAAACCCCAAAAATCACAGATTTCACATTCAACCAACTTTGAAAAAATTTTGTGATTTTGATTCTAGCATGCATGGGCTTGACTCCTACCGTCTGCATCACTTCTACCAACATATATGAACATGCTACAACAAACCAACTCACTAAATTACCATGCTATGAACAAATTGACTACAAAGAGGCATTTTATCAACATATCGCATACATTCATGAAATATTTGATTCTCTATGTAATTGAAACATGTTTAAACCATACTTTTCATTCCTTATCCTCCTCATAATGTAAACCAACAATATTATCATAGCCTTTTACGAAAATCAACATAAACCATTTACTATGGCTATACATGCTTTTTCACTATTTTTCTTCAAGAACATGAAAAAGAGAGTTTCATAGCTTACCTTTTTGGATGAATTTCTCATCATTAATTTGATTATCCTCTTCCTTGCTTGTTAGTTGTTAAGGATCTCTAGAATACTACCACACTATCTATCACTCTCAACTTCTCTCGTGATGCTTACTGTGGAATTTTCTTAAAAGAAAAGTGTGTTTGTATATATGTATAGCTTTGTTAGAGTCTTTTGATTCCCATAACCCCAACTCCCATAACCCCCAACACTAATGATTAGTTACTCACAATACTTAATAATACAATAATATAGTTAATTAATAGGAAGAATGTGGGAGTTAGAGAAAATGAATGTGGGAGTTAGAAAAAAAAAAAATTTTTGGTTTTAAGGAATAAAATAAATTACTTCCACCTTAGCTATTATGTAATATACGATACTCCTCCCTCGTCCCCAATTTAATAGTCTCATGGGTCCATCATTTCAAATTATTTCTATTATAAAAAAATACATATATTATTTTAATCAATTAATCAATTAATAAGCTATTTGACTATTTTACCCTTCTAACCAAACTTTATGAACCATATATCGATTCCTACTAAAGTCGACGCTCCGACGCCAAGGGACTATCCGCTTAGTCAAATTCATCTCTCGAATTCAGTAGTTGATTTTTTCCTCTAAAAAGTCAATGTGTCGACTTTCACCAAAAAGTCAATCTTGACACTTTTTTCGTGATTACAGCCTATCCTCGACTAATTTCGACGCTCCGACTCAATACACAAATTCGCATCTCTAAATTCTCGCTCCTAACTCCAAATTTCATGATTTAATACCATCCCACGTAATAAAATAGAATAATTCCTCACTTAATTTTATTTAAATAGTTAAATAAAACTAAACCAACCATTTAAATACATCTCATCACATATCTTGAAATAACACATATATGTACCACACACATATACATCTAATAAATGAAATCACCCAAAAGTTTCATATAAATTCGCTTTATTAACAATTCTTAAATTACATAAAAAAATATTAAAAAAAAAATAAAAATAAAACTTTGATATTACATTCACCTCCTTAAAAGGATTCCGTCCCCTAATCATTACACATCAATCAAAAGATTAGGTAATTTTTCATCATTTTCTCCTCGAGTTCCCACGTAGCCTCACTTCCAAGCATTGTGGTTCCTCCACAATACCTTAATGTAAGGTATTATCTTATTTCTTAACACTTGTTCTTTTCTATCGATTATCCGTAATGGGACCTCTTCAGTAGGTTAAGTCCTTTTCAAACCGAATAGGTTCATACTCTACGATGACATGCTTGTAATCCTCGCTTATAGGGTCGTAGATAAAACATGGAACACGCTGTGTATATATGTTCTAACTCCCGAGGTAAGGCTATTTCATAAGCTACCTCACCCACTCGCCTCAACACTTCAAGGGTCCTATGAACTGGGACTAAGTTTTCCTTCTTCCCAAATCTCATTTTCCTTTCCAAGGTGACACTTTCAAAAACACATAAGTGCCGACGCCGAAATCTCGTTGTTGCCGATGTTGATCTCGCATATTTTTCTTCTCGTCGATCCCGAGCCATCACGAGCCTCGCCAGATTATTTTGATCACATCTGCAGCTTGTTGCACCAATTCGCCCTAGCAATTGTCGCTTCTCCCACTTCATCCCAAAGACAATGGCGCTCTCATTTCCTTCCATATAAAGCTTCATAAGGTGGCATACCGATGCTCGCATGATAACCGTTATCAGACGCAAATTCTACCAACGGTAGGTGATCATCCCAAATCCCTTTGAAATCCATAACGCATGCTCTCAAAGATGTCCTCTAACGCTTGAATAGTTCTCGCTTTCCCCCCATCTCGCTTGAGGATGATACGCCGCGCTCAACCTCAACAAGGCTCCCACGCTGCTCTTGAAAACTTCTCCGAAATTTGTCAGAACCATGGATCGCGATCCGACACAATTGATACAGTACCCCGTGCTCGAAACAATCTCTTTGATGTAAAGCTTTACCAACTCGATCCAAGGTATATCCGATCTTGATTGGCAAGAAATGCTACGACTTGGTCAATCGATCAACGATCACCCAAACCGCATCGTAAACCTTCTCAGTAGTCGAAGTCCTACCACGAAGTCCATCGTGATATGCTCCCACTTCCATTCTAGAATTTCTAAAGGTCAAGTAGCCCGCTTTGGATTTCGATGTTCCGCCTTAACTCACCGGCATGTTAAACACTTGCTCGACGACTCTCATGACTTCTTCTTTTCATATCGGGCCACCAATAATGTCATGAGATCCCGATACATCTTTGTGCTTCCCGTGAATTGAGTAACTTGAGCTATGAGCTTCCTCGCAAGATTTCTTCCTTTAATTCGCATAATCACCGCACCCAAATTCTCTTCTCAAATCTTAATAGTCCATCACCCCCATACCAATTTAAGCTCTTCTCCATCTAAAATTCTTGTCCTCACCTTCACACATTCCTCATCACCGCCAGACTTCCTTGATTTTGTCCAATAGAGTCTGATGAGCCCATCATGTTGCAACAATTTCTCCTCCGCTCTCTTGGACTTTTTATCTCGAGTTCCAATCTAGCCATCTCCTTAATTAACTCCTCTCGAAATGTTAAGATTGCCAACCTACCACCGCCTTTTCTCTTGCTAAAGCGATCTCGCTACCACGCTCGCTTTCCTGATGATGATACAAGATGTCGCAATCGTAATCCTTTATAAGTTCCAACCATCTTCTTTGTCTCATATTCAACTCCTTCTCGCGTGTGAAAATATACTTCGATTTTTATGGTCCGTGTATATTTCACACCTTACACCATATAAATAAGTGCCTCCATATCTTTAAGGCAAATACTACCGCCGCCAATTCCGCATCATGGGTAGGATATCCTTCTCGTAATCCTTCAATCGACGCTGATGCATACGCAATAACTTTACCATGTCAGCATAAGCACACAACCAAGTCCTTTCAGTGACGATCATCAAAAAATCACGGTCACCAGATCGCCAGTAAAGACAACACCGGTGCTTCACTCACCTTTTCGAGTTCCTTAAAACTCTTCACATTTTCCGCCCGCATAAATTTTACCGACTTCTTCGTTAAATTCGCCAACGCTCCTCGCTATCTTTGAAAAATCTTGATAAACCGTCTCAGTAATAGCCCGCCAATCCTAAGAAACTTCTTACTTCAATGACTTTGGTTGTTCCCACTCAACCGCTTCCACCTTTGTCGGATCCACGTAAATTCCGCCCTCATCGATCACGCGACCTTAAAATTGAACTTTCTCCAACCGTAATTCACACTTCGAGAATTTTATGATAACTTATCCTTCCTCAACGCCTCAACACTAACCTTAAATGTTCAAAGATGATCTTCCCGAGTCTTAGAATAGATCAAGATATCATCTATGAACACAACTACTTAATTTATCTAAGTATTGCTTGAATACCCGATTCATCATGTCCATAAATGTCAGCCATGATTTGTTAACCCGAACGACATCACCAGAACTCAGAGTGACCGTAACGTGTCCTCGAACGCCGCCTTAGGTACATCCTCCTTCCTTCTTACCTTTTAACCGGTGATATCCCGCCCTCAAGTCGATCTTTGAAAAATATTTCGCCCCTTCAGCTTGATCGAATGTATCATCTATCCTAGGTAATCTGATACTTGTTCTTAATCGTCACCTTGTTCAACTCTCGATAGTCGATACATAGTCTCATCGATCCATCCTTCTTTTTCACAAATAAAACCGGTGCTCCCAAGGAGACACACTCTTGAATATACTTCCTATCCAATAACTCTTGCAACTCGCATTCATCGCCTCCTTCATTTCTCGCACCATTCTCGTAAGGGGCTTTTTGAAATCGGTGTCGCCCCCAGATTAAATCTATAACGAATTCGACCTCCCGATCCGGTGAAAGTCCCGCAATTCCTCCAAAAATACATCCAAAAATTCGTTCACTATCGGTATCCGTCCCATCTCTATCCCTCGCTTTCACAGACGACGATATATGGGCCAAATATCCTACACATCCCTTTCTTAGTAACTTCCTTGCTTGCATCATCGCTTAACAACTTGAGTGTCTCACGACCTACTTCCATAGAATGCTACCTTAGACCGATCCGAGTCCTAAGGTTTATACACTTCTTTTGGCAATCTATCATCGCCCATGGTTAAATAACCAATCCATTCCTAGAATTACATCAAATTCTCCTAATTGAATTGGAATTAAATCCACTGGTAACTTATATCCCCGATGTTTACAACACAATTTCTATGTATACGGCTAATCTGAATCATTTCCTTATTAGCAACTTCTATGTTCATAGGATATTTTAATTCTTCCCGGGTAAATTTAATCGCTGGGAGAATTCATGCGATACGGCGGAACAAGTAGCACCCAATCAAATAATATGTAAGCGTATATATCATCGATCGAATGATACCTAAACCACGCCCCCGGATGCGACCGCATCCCGAACCGCCATGTTGAAAGTCCTTGTCATTGGTCGATTCTCGAGTCAGTGGTCCATTAATCGTGAGATTCCCACCGCTGGTCCCTTCCTCCATTTCCTCCTCGCAGTTTCTTCTTTGGGCAATTCTCGCTCGATGATCCAATGCTCCACAATTGAAGCATCCATTTCTCTTTTCGTGCAGAGCAATTGGGAGAGATGTGCCCTCCCCCGCCCACAGCTTGAAAAGACATTCTTTCCTTTTAGACATGCCCTCGAGTGATTCCTCCCACACTCTTTATGCCTCGTTTCTTTCTTTGTTTCCGGTTTTTCCCTGTAGTTTCTCGATTTGAAATTGTTGTTGCTATCGTTGTTATTGCTCCACTTCCTCTTGTTTGCACCACCGCCGCCGCTACCTTCCCCGCGATTCCTCCTTCATTCTTCTTCTTTTTTTTCCTTATTAAATTTCATCGTATTCCTCTTCTCCGCCTCAACATTATAGCTTTCTCCAGAGAGTCGCGCTAAGCTTTTCGTCTGAATAACCGAGAGTCTCATGAGATAGCCATGGTTTGAGACCCCGCTCAAACCTCCTCGCTTTTCTCTCCTCAAGGTCGACTGGTGAGGCGAAACCTCGCCACTTCATTGAATTTTGTGCATATCGAGGTACCACCATGTCTTCGCTTTCAGCCTCCAGAATCGTGATTCCACGCGACTCAGATACTAACCGAAAAAATAGTTCTCAAAAAGATTTTCTTAAACCTTCCCAAGGTATCACGCCTTTCTCCAAATTTCTGTCCGGTTTGCCTCCCCACCGTGGTTAGCTTCACCTTCAAAGATGTAAGTGGCGAAGATTGTTTTCGATCATCACCTACTCAAAAATGATAATAACGCCTTTTCGATTTCCTCGACCCAAGTTTGAGCTTCATGGGTTCAAGGTTCCTTTGAACTCAGGGGGTCCCGCTCTTTGAAGTCCTCAAAGTGTGCCACCGGGCCACGGAGGGTTATTGCATTCGGGGTTCGATTCTCAAGTGCCCCACTAACATGTCTACAAATCCGCGATAGATTCGGTGGATCCTCAAAGATTACCACCAATTTCTGTGTTTTGATTTACGCGCTTCCTCTAGCCATCTATCTCGCTTAAAATGAACTTAATGTTATTATCTTATCACTTACTCTACATAATATATCAATCATAAGAAGAGACTTAATCATCACATCACATACTTAAATAAAAAAACATATTTATTTATAAACATAACACCCAAGGTATTTCATCGCCTTATAACATTAAGCCATTTACATCACTTTAAACCAACATACTTGGTAAAAATCAAAACCAAGCTTATTATTCAAAGATAAGCGCTCTATACGCCAAAGAGTAAAAGTTCATCATAATAAACTAAAAGCCCCACCTAATGGCGCCCTCATGCTCCTCATCCGCTATCTCCAAAGACCAAATTTCTCGGCTTATAACACGCCTGACTCTGCTTCTCTCTCACTTGGAAAATGATTCACCCTATGTTGAAACCTTCCATGTGTCGACTTTAAATGCGCATTTCATCTTGTCTATCTTAACCTTCTTATCTCTCACCTCTCCTTCTAACTCGCCAGCTAGCTTCTCAAATTTCAACACTGCCTCCTCTCTCTCCCCCGTAATGTGGTAATAATCATTGTCGCTTGAAGACTCAATCCTCGACTCTAACCCATTAATGGTATGCCCCAAGTGGGTCCTAATAGCTTCTTTCTCATCCTCCACCCTATCCGCCTTCGTCCGATGCCCGCAACTTGTCGTCCCAGATCCCTCGCTCCTAATTATCGTGGTGCACCAATGCCTCAAGCAATGCCGCAGCTTTGTCGCCCCCCGACATACCTCCTTCAACTCATGGACCTTGTCGTCCAACTCCGTAATCCTATCCATCAACTCATCCAATAAAGTATCCTCAGTGCTTCTTCCGAGTCCTCCTGCTCCTCTTCCTCTCTTCTTCAGATACTCTCTCCGGTCTCGAAGTCACCATCGCCTCACCTATAGCTCGTGTACAAAACCGCCACCAACCGCTTCACTCACAACGTGGATATCTCTAACCTCCTCTTCTCCTCGACATCCTTCAAACAAGAAAAAAAAACCTTGCTAGTATTTTAAAATAGTTGTTTTTGTTTTAGGAAAAATAGATTCGACACAACCCCTAGAACTCTACATGAGTTCATCTCTTTATTTTCTCCACTAACTTCCCTAAGGTTATAGTCTAAGGTTCCCCACCCAAGGTTTATAACCTATTACTTTGATATTAACTCTCGACGCGCCCCCAAAACCGTAACATCGACATGTGACATATGGTGCTCACGATATAACACATATCATCATCATCTATCTAAGTAACTCTAATAATAATAATAATAATATTAACTATTACATACTTATTCAAAATAAAGTCCCAAGTCTTTACAACCTTTAATAAACTAAAACTTAAACTTAGCGCTTATCGCTACATCACATCATATGCGAAAATATAATTATTACATAAATAACTCTCATCATTTCATCTTAGACTTTCCTTTGTCTTCTTTCGCCGAGCCTCTCATATTATCAAATTTTAATCGAAAAGTTTAAGCAAGAATGAGCACAAATTGCCCAAAGAAGTATATAAAGTAGTTTGAGAACATACATCGTAAGTAAAAGCATTAGTATGAATATTTCTCAATAGTTGAAATAAATATCAAGAGATAAACCGAATATCAAGATAAGAGTTCTGAATTCTCAATAACATACTAAGGGTGTTAGATACCTCAACATTACTTTGTTTCATCAAAACCATCGACGGCTTTAACAATCAAATAGATTGTAAACGGCCTCTCGCAAGTACTCCAGTGATCAAATTTATCGCATCTTACATTGTGCACAAGTATAAAGTTTAAACGCATAAGCGTAAATGGGACTATACGCCCATCATCGCCAATACCCCTGCTATCCGGGTTGTTCATCTTAGTATTCATACGGACCTCACCAAAGCAATTTGATTGGTAAACATCAAATAGCTTCAAAGGATTTGAATTGTTTAAACAATATACTATGTTTGCATCAATAACATCTAGTCAACGAAAAGCTAGAAAGCATGCTTGAATATAGTTCATTAAGGGTATACTTAACTTTAAAGTATAAAGCAAATTTATAATAGAACCTAATAATCATCAATAACGCTTCGCATCACAATCAAGTTATAGAACTTTACAATAAAGGAGCTTGCATTTAATGATTAATTAATCACAAGCCCAAACTTACCCTCACCGCAATCAACTCAATAAGAGTCAATAAATTCATAATGAAAAATAGGTGGTAAGAAACTTGCCTTCGATCGTTGTTTACCAATAATGTATTAACAACTTTACATACACGCTATCTCGCACTTCACGCGTCTCTACAAATTGATAATCATGCACATCAACTATTAGCAACGATAAGTAGTTGTAATATAAACTTTACTCTATAATTTTTTTAGTTTACTCTACGATTTTCACCGACTTTACGATTTTCATTTTCGAGTTTACTTCATTTTCATTTTCACCGACTTCACGATTTTCGTTTAGTTTACTCTACGATTTTCATCGACTTTTCGATTTTTTAGACTTACTCACGATTTTCATCTCTTTGATTTTCGATTTTCACTTTTTTTCAATCGACTTTACGATTTTCAAGTTTACTCTACGATTTTCATCGACTTCACGATTTTCATCGATTTTCGATTTTCACTTTTTCACGACTTACTTCATTTTCACGATTTTCACGATTTTCACGACTTTTTTCACTTTCTACTTTCACTTCACTCATTTTCACGACTTCACGATTTTCAATCGACTCTACGATTTTCGTAGTTTACTCTACGATTTTTTTCATCGACTTTACGATTTTATTCCCGCTTAACTTAAAGATGATATGACCATGATACTTGGACACAATAAACTTCATACATCAAGGTATTTTACAAAAATATAACATTCATAAAACTAGCATGCTAAGACCACAAACCAACTCACATAGAAAAGCGTACAAAGACTAGTTTTATATTTAGAAAAAATTCTCGAATTTCCGTAATTCTCAGAGATTTTATTACCAACATGCATGCTTACGATTTTCATAACTTGCTCAATTTAACTCCCTTTCTTATGAAATTTGGACAGTCAGTACTTCATGCTACATACTATTATTTTATAAAATTATAACATACGCTAATCGAAATCATCTACACCATGATTCCGAGGTCTAAAAACCCCAAAAATCACAGATTTCACATTCAACCAACTTTGAAAAATTTTGTGATTTTGATTCTAGCATGTATGGGCTTGACTCCTACCGTCCGCATCACTTCTACCAACATATATGAACATGCTACAACAAACCAACTCACTAAATTACCATGCTATGAACAAATTGACTACAAAGAGGCATTTTATCAACATATCGCATACATTCATGAAATATTTGATTCTCTATGTAATTGAAACATGTTTAAACCATACTTTTCATTCCTTATCCTCCTCATAATGTAAACCAAACAATATTATCATAGCCTTATTTAAATCAACATAAACCATTTACCATGGCTATACATGCTTTTTTCACTATTTTTCTTCAAGAACATGAAAAAGAGAGTTTCATAGCTTACCTTTTGGATGAATTTCTCATAAGCTAATTTGATTATCCCTCTTCCTTGCTTGTTAGTTGTTAAGTGATCTCTAGAATACTACCACACTATCTATCACTCTCAACTTCTCTCAAGATGCTTACTGGTGGAATTTTCTTAAAAGAAAAGTGTGTTTGTATATATGTATAGCTTTGTTGAGTCTTTTGATTCCCATAACCCCCAACTCCCATAACCCCCAACACTAATGATTAGTTACTCACAATATTTAATAATACAATAATATAGTTAATTAATAGGAAGAATGTGGGAGTTAGAGAAAATGAATGTGGAGTTAGTTAAAAAAAGAATTTTGATTTTAAGGAATAAAATAAATTACTTCTACCCTAGCTATTATGTAATATATATGATACTCCCTCCCTCGTCCCAATTTAATAGTCTCATGGGTCCATCACCAAATTTGATTTCTATTAAAAAAAATATATATATTATTTTAATCAATTAATCAATTAATAAGCTTATTTGACTATTTTACCTTTCTAACCAAACTTTGTAACCATATATCGATTCCTACTAAAGTCGACGCTCCTTGACGCCAAGGACTATCCGCTTAGTCAAATTCATCTCTCGAAATTGTAGTTGATTTTTTTCTCAAAAAGTCAACAGTCGACTTTGACCAAAAAGTCAATCTGTGACACTTTTTCGTGATTACAGCTATCCTCGACTAATTTCGACGTTCCCTACTCGAATACAAATTCGATCATCTCTAAATTCTCGCTTCAACTCCAAATTCATGATCTCCCAATAAATTCTCGCTTAAATAAAACTAACTCCAAAATACATCTCATGATTTAATACCATCCCACACATATAAAATAAATAATAATTCCTACTTAATTTTATTTAAATAGTTAAATAAAACTAAACCAACCATTTAAATACATCTCATCACATATCTTGAAATAACACATATATACACACACATATATCTAATAAAAATGAAATCACCCAAAAGTTTCATATAAATTCGCTTATTAACAATTTTAAATTACATAAAAAAATAAAATAAAAATAAAAAAAAAACATAACATTTTTCATGTTATCTTGATAAAATCTTGATTTATAATAAAGATTAAAGTACTTACAAAATAAAATGCTAGAACCAAACTGCATGTTTGTTAATATCAAGGCATGGAAAGGTTTATATTATATATATAACTAACCAAATGAAGTCCAATTCATATCCAAGAACTACATTACTCAGTAATGTTTGAAAGAATCAGATTGAACTGGGGATATATTATGATTAAATCATGGGGGATCTGTGGATTTATAAGGATGTAAAGGGTCATAGATTATAAACTGAATGCATGTCATTCCATGGATTAAAAATACAACTCCCAAGGTTTTCTAGGAGGTCGATCACCCTCAAAGTTGATAAGTTGAAATTTGACCTCCTTAAAGTGGTCACTTGTTTCATTTTATCAATATGGTGTTGTATTAAATGAACAAAAGAAGTGATGGTCAGCTCACCCCCTTCCAGTAGAGGCACTACCATGGTCAGTTGTATCATTTCCTCCGCCTTGATGGTCATCCCTATTATTGTTGCCAGCATCATGGTCAGTTATGCGTTTACTCTCAAATTCCATTTCTCGCTCACGCTCTTCCATCTCAATCGACTCTTTATGGTATATGGAAAAGTTTAGAACTTTGAGGGCAGCCTCAACATCAGATTTCAGAACCTTTATAAGAAAATAAGCATTGTGAATGTAGTGTTAATAACTAAATGCAACACTCGTCAAAAATTTATAAGTTGACAATAAAACAATTAGGACCATAGGTAAATATAAATAAAAAACTATGATAATATATTTATCACTAATCTATAACTCCTTCATAGTTTATAAGGAATTCTCTAATTAACATGCCACTGGACTTGTGAAAAAGCATAAGATATGCAGAATTCAAATACTGTATGCATCAAAATAGTACATGTCTGCTTAACTTCAGTTTGGCATGGGAAGTAGAAAGCCTTATTATGGTTTCCAATGTTTTGGAAGTAATTGGGAGTGTACCTCCACCAGTCTATAGAAAAGGAAAAATTCAATAGATTGCTCAATAGCAACAGTAGCATTTAGTGATAAATATGATTATCAAATGACTACAGATGTACCAACCTTTGCATTCAAACTGGCATTTCTGAGCTCTGCATATGCTGTTTCCAAATTTTGCAAAGGGAAAAAGCGAACCTATCGCGGATTTGAAGCTGGTCGATCATGGAGGCCATTCTCAACTTATCTGCTTCTTGAAGTGAGTCCAAATCCCCAAGCATATTCTTATCCATCTTCGACTACTTCTCTCTGCTCTCTTTCATCTTCTCATCTGATCAATAATATGTATGCCAACAACCCTAGATAATAGTCTGAGATTGGTAAAGTCCCACATCTTCTGTTAATTGACCATTTGATCCTCCCAATTTGTATTATAATCCATATATGAGTGAATGCCATCACCGGATTCCTTAGGTCCAGAGTTTTTGTGGTCATTGCTTGATTTGGTCACCTTACTGCAGTACTGCAATTGAAATAGGAGAGTAGATGTAAATTCGTCGATACCATTTGGGAGTTGCGTCGTTGTGGGGGATGAATTTCTTCTTCTAATCGTTGGCTATGGGTGATTATGAGGAAGAGGAAGCAGAAGAGGAAGATGAAGATGAAAATGAAGGATTGGGAAATCTGAAGAGACGAACGGTTTTTTCGATTGAAGGCATGATTGATCTCGCGTGAGTGTTTTTTTAGTTGAGCGAGTTAACTCCTAATTGATTTAAAATTGACTCAGTTTAGGATCACGTTTGCTGTCTTTATATATAAGGTATTGATGGGGGCGGATCAATGTCACTAAGTTTTTTACACAATTTTTTAACTCTTAGATTTGAACAATCTTAATGGCCAGTTTAACTCCATCATGGTGACAGTTTGACAGCTCCAGGTTGAAGTTTTAGATGTGAAAAAGATGAAGATGAAAAGCTCTAGGTGTAACGCCCCCAAAATAGGTATACATCACCCATTCTGAGTCGCCAAATATATGGTACATAATTTAAATACAAACTTAATTTATACAATTATTAAGTGTCGTGCAGAATACGACAAAACAAAAGTTGTGAGTTTTAATACAAATATTGTCTCCTAGACAATATCCAAACTCATGATAAGTTCTCATTACAATTATTATCACACTATTTTTATAGAATAGTGAGGACTACTATAAAAACCATCTTGGACCATCACTCCATTCCATTACTAGTCGCAGCTATATTCTCATTTCCTGAAGAGAACAATGAAAGAAAAGGGTGAGCTCAACTAGCCTAGTAAGAAATATTATGACTAAGATAATGCAGAATAAATTATCGTTAGCTTTCAATAGTGTTAAACTGATTAAATACAATAAACATCAAGTTTAACTATAGCGGAACAAGCAATCCATTAGAAGAGTCCAGTAGAGCATGGTATCTACTATCTTCTATGATTTAAAAAGTTTTTCATCAACTTTATCGCTGAGACTCAGCTTAATAGATAATCCAAATCACTAAATTATCCTTGCACTACGTGCTAATGATATTCATTAGTATCACATCCATCAATTATCCATGCACTAAGGGCCAAGGATATTCGTGTTATCGCCAATGGTCATGATCATGATCATGCCAAAAAATAATTCATTTGTGCAGCCTTGGCCGAAGAGAACGCATGATCATGATCATATCAACATCTGTCCATCAATGCTCTACGGGCCAATGGGGACTTTTACCACATCATTTGTAACATTACAAATCATGATTATACTGAATAATCCCTGGTCATAATCATACCAATCAACAGTCCATCTATGCACTACGGGCCAAAGATAACTTTTATCACAATATAAGCATGAGGATGATGACAATGATATAAGCATTAATCAAACAAAATCAAGGATAAATATTAAATACTTTAAATTTATCTAGAGTTTAAAATGTCAAAATTGTCAATATAATAACTGCTTTGTGGAGTAAAATTCAAGAATATTATTATATCAAAAACGATTTGGACAGAAAAGAAATCAATTTTTATCATGAATAGTACCTGGGTGAATAGTATCTAAGTGAATAGTACCCCATGAATAGTACTTCATGAATAATACCCGTACGTATGAATAGTGTTATACGTATGAATAATGTCATATAAACAAATAGTACCCATGAATAGTACTCCGATATGAAAAGCTAAAAATGAACAAGAATGTTCAAAAAAATATCCTTGTGAAACGATAATAGATGAAGCAAAAATTTCAAGGATATTTGTAAGACCCCAAATTTTATGAATAAAGATTAATTTTTCTTGTGACGCCCCCAAAATAGGTCCATTCCATCCAACCCATTCTGAGTCGCCAAATACATGGTACAGAAACAACTACAACTTTATTATCACAACAATAAAACTGTGAGTTTAAATACAAATATTATCTTCTAGACAATATTTATACTCAAATAAATCCTCATCATATTTATTGATACATTATTTTATAATAATGGTGAGGACTACTAAACAACTCTCTCTAGAACCTTCATTCCATACCCCACTAGTACTCGCTACATTCTCGCCTCCCGAGAAGAAAAAATGGAACAACAAGGAAAAGGGTGAGCTCAACTAGCCCAAGAAAGAATGTTATGACTAAGATAATATACAACAAATTATCGTTAGTCTCCAACAGGAAAAAATCTGATGAGAATACAATAGACAACAAGTTTCGAGATCAATATTCGCAATGTAAAAATAATAATTCATAGAAGAGTTACGTGAGAATGAAATCTACTATAATCTATGAATTTAATAAATCCATCATCAATATTTTATCCCCTCAGAACATCAATCAATATTCATCTCAAATCAAATATTCATCTTTGCATTATGTGCCAAAGATATTCATCAATCGGCCATGTTCATCTCAACACTGCTCATCTTTGCACTAAAGGCCAAAGATATTCATCGACTCGGTCATGTTCATTTAAACACTGTTCATCTTTGCACTAAAGGCCAAAGATATTCATCAGTCGGTCATGTTCATTTAAACACCTGTTCATCTTTGCACTACAGGCCAAAGATATTCTTCCGAAATCATTCATCTTTGCACTACAGGCCAAAGATATTCTTCCGAAATCATTCATCTTTGCACTACAGGCCAAAGATATTCTTCAGAAATCATTCATCTTTGCACTACAGGCCAAAGATATTCAATAATATCATCATTTAAGACTGAGGATGATGAAAATACTTTTAAAGAAACGAATCCAAAGAAACAAAATGACAAATATTATGGATTCGTACTTTAAACACTCAGGAAGTTCAAAAATACTTCATAAATAATCATAGTGAAGTAAAATTCAAGAATGATCAAAACATGGATACAATCAAAGCTAGTATCCGAATAGATATTTTAGACGAAAAGAAAAATTTTCATTTTTCTAATTGAATAGTCTTATTCGTTCGTGAATAGTCAGATATCGTGAATAAGGCCGTGAGTATCGTGAATAGTAACTCAAACACCAAAAGATAGAAATTCCACAAAAAAAACATTTTCACGCTTACTGAATAGTACTCGTGAATAAGTAACTCGTGAATAGTAACTCATGAATAGTAACTCGTGAATAGTAACTCATGAATAGTAACCCCGACATGAAAAAGTTCCAAATTTGATAAAAAGTACCAACCAATATTTCAAAGATAATAATATTGAAGAATTAATATCATTTGAGAAGAAAATAACATCCCTTACCTCAAAGAATCGATTTCTTGGAAGGAAGGTCTCAAGTGATCTTTGAATGAAACTTGTAGATGAATGCAAGAACTCTCAAAGTATCTAAATACTCACAAAATACGCTCAATAATATAGAGAGAAAAGAGAAAACTTATGTTTCGGTGTGATTTTCAATTCTAACTTAGCCTCTATTTATAGGAAAATGTTAGCCGTACCAAGCCAGACTTGACTGCCACTCCCATGGCTTTACCTCGCTACTATTGCCACCCACCACATTTGAAATAAAATTCAGCACATTTTTTTTTCACCAACCACAAGTGGGGCCCACTCAATTCTAGAATTTTCCACCAAAATCAATTATAAACCTAATTTAAATCCGACACCTCTTAAAATTCACAACAAATCATTCGTGCATTTTTAATTCGCTCAAAATTTGTGGACATATACTCAACTTATGTATGTATAACATACCCAAAAATTACCACAATCCAACGGTCGATTAAAAATTATAACTCACACAATAAAGTCAGAATAACACCGATTTGATCTTTTAATACCTCCAATCCGACAAAATACAAATAAAACATCTCAAAGATTAATTCCTTCATTAATAACCACATAAATAAATCCATCATTTATATCCACATAAAATAAATATTTCTTTATCATATGAATCAATAATTAATTATTCACAAATAATATTACGTAATCACAATTATGACAACTGTGCCGCTCCTCGTGAAAGAGGGGCTTTAGATAAGGATTTCTCCTTCTTCGCGCCGCAATTAGGTGACCAAACCTCTCCTTAGATGTAACTTTCTAGACATTGCCAATAATGTTATCTAATAATATTATTCAAATAATATGAATTATTGATCCGATAATGGAAAATCTTGCAAAGGACAATTATTGAAACAAAGAATAATATAAAATACCAACGCAGCAATTATTGAATCAATAAAATAAAATACCGAATAAAGAATTACCGTGAAAATTATTGAGTAGTGCCATCTTACGTGCGAATCAATAATTCAACAATCATCGTGCAATACTGCAGTTATCTTTATGCGACCACGCCAGACATCGTATTTTAACCAACGGCATTCCAATGCCTTAATCAGTAATAACTACGCCTTAATCTGCAATAACTACGCCTGCTATTTATAACCACCCAAACTTTGTCGCTTTCCTCATCCAATCGCTTTCCGCTATATGGGGCCCACACATGGTCAACGTACCGTTGTACGAATATTCCCCAACAAGACGAATATTCCACGACCAAACGAATATTCCCTAGACGGTATGAATATTCCATTTACCAAACGAATATTCCCGACAAAAAATGAATATTTTATAACCACTTGCTTATTTTGAAATATTTATGTATTTAACCCTTAACTATCCACATTAATCAAATCAACCCTTACTATTTCAAAATAATAAATAAAGGAAATTCCTTTTTATTTAAAAAAATTTCGGGGTCTTACATTTCTCGAAATATATTTTTGAATATTATGGTGTGAATTTAATATAATGTTATAGTTGTGGATAATATTTACAAATTTTGTAAAGTAAGTAAGTGGTTATATAATATTCGATTGGTCGTGGAATATTCGTTTAAAAGGGAATATTCGTACGACAGCACAATCATTGGTGGACCCCACAACAGAAGTATTGTTGTATTTAGAAAATGACAAAATTATCTTTTTATAAAATAACGGCGAAAGTTTTACCGTTAAACTGTTGACCTACCCGATGGTAAAAGAAAAGTAATACGCGTGGATGCATAGTAGCACACTGTATTGATTATTGATGCTTACGTGAGAAGTCACTTAGTTATACTCAATTATTGCTACAGTAATTTCTGCATAATATCTCTCATATTATTGATTCAATTATTGTCACAGTATCAGCTGCATAATATTTGTTATTATTAAATCAATAATTGAGACGACAAAGTTATTCATATTATTATTTGCAATATTGACAATGTCTAGAAAGTTCTATCAAGGAGAGGTTTGGTCACCTAATTACGCGCCAATAGGGAGAAATTCTTATTGGAAAGTCTATTCTTTCTTGGGAATGATCTGGTTGTTAAATATTGTGAGTTATAATATTAATGATGAATAAGTTCGTGTTGATTAAAGATGAAATTGATAGTTCCATTGTGTTGAGATTATTAGTGTTAGTGGAAATCAACATTTATTTTGATAATAACTGATGTCTGGAGGTTATATTGACCAATCGGGTAATTGATCGGATATATAAGCAATTAATTGCTATTAATTCATATGCTTATAACTATCTGTTCACATGTGTATACTATTGATTCACATGCATGTACTATTAGGGGAGGAGGTGCAAGATTGATAATACTTGCATGACTAAATTAAAAATGAAAAAAAGATAAAGGTATTATACTGTAATATTTCGAGCCCCAAAACGTGCAATTATCGAAACTATATTTTCCAATAAATAGAAGTTCATTCTTCTTTCATTCTCACTAATTCACTAAGACTCACAAGAGCAATTATAGAGAGACAAGCTATAGAGAGAAAGAAGAAAAGAAGTATGCTACTTCACTATTCCAGTATCCAGTCTTCTTCTGAGGTAAGAGATATTATTTTTTTCAGTATTCATGAGTAATATTTTCTTCCATACTCTGTAGTATGTGAGTAATATTATTTCATCTCGTATTCCTGATTATACCCTCCTTTTGTTAAAGTATTGCTTCTATACTCCGTGAAATTAGTAGAATATCCTTGAAATTTGTGCTTCATCTAGTATCGTTTCACAAGGATATTTTCTGCACATTCTTGTTAAATTTTAAGCTTTTCATGTCGGGGTACTGTCCATGAGTAGTATTCATTTTTATGGTAGTATTCACAAAGTACTATTCATAAGGTACTATTCACAAAGTACTATTCACGGGGTACTATTCTCGAAGTACTATTCACAAGGTACTATTCACTCGGGTACTATTCACCCGGGGAATTATTCATGACAAAAATTGATTTCTTTGTTGTCCAAATCATTTTTGATACAATATTATTCTTGAATTTTACTCCACAAAGCAATATCATGTTGACAATGTGGACATTATTGAATTCTGGATATAAGTTATAAATCTTTAAAAATGTATCATTTGCTTTCTTTAATTGAATTCTTATATCATTGTCATCATCCTCATGCTTATATTATGATGATAAAATTCATCTGTGGCTTACGTGCATAGATGTACTATTAATTGGTATGATTATGACCAGGGATTATTTGGTATAATCATGACCGTAATGTTACAAATGATGTAGTAAAAGTCCTCATTGGCCTGTAGTGCATTGATGGACACTTGTTGGTATGATCATGACCATTGATGATTACATGAATATCCTTGGCCCGTAGTGCAGGGATGATTCGTTGATGTGGTTTATTTATTAAGTTGTCTCATCGATAAAGTTGATAAAAAAAAACTTTTTAAATCATAGAAGATAGTAGATAACACGCTCTACTAGACTCTTCTAATGGATTGCTTGTTCCGCTGCAGTTAAACTTGATGTTTATTGTATTTTATCAATTTAACATTGTTGAAGGCTAACGATAATTTATTCTGCATTATCTTAGTCATAATATTTCTTACTGGGCTAGTTGAGCTCACCCTTTTGCTTTCATTGTTTTATTCAGGAAATGAGAACGTAGACGGGACTAGTCGAGGAACAGAGTGACGGTCAGAGATGGTGGCTATAGTAGTCCTCATTATTTTATGAAATAGTGTGATAATAAATGTAATGAGGACTTCATTTGAGTTTGAATACTTTCTATGAGACAATATTTGTGTAAAAACTCTAAGCTACGCTTTTGTCGTATTGTATAAAAGAAGTTTGTATTTGATTTATGTACCATGTATTTGGCGACTCAGAATGGGTGATGTATACCTATTTTGGGGGCGTCATAGTATTCTACTAATTTCAAAGAGTATAGAAGCAATACTTAACAAAATGAGTGTAGAATTGAGAATCTGAAATGAAATAATATTATTTACGTACTATAGAGTATAGAAGAAAATATTATTTCATACGAATATTGAACAAAAAAATATCCCTTACAACTTTTGAACAAAAATAATATTCCTTACGAATATTGAACGAAGATAATATTCCTTACGAATATTAAACGAAGATAATATTTCTTGCGAATATTGAACGAAATAAAATTTCTTACGAATACGAAAAATAATATCATAAGTGAATATGAAATAAATAATACCCCTTACCTCAAAAAGAGAGCAATTCTAACTGGTATAGCAGAGATATTATTAAAGAAAACTTGCACTGTTTTCTACATTCAAAGCTTCTTTAAACTCTAAAGAAATACGCTCAATATTATAGAAGAAGAATTTTTTGATTCTGGTGTGATTTTCATTCCTAACTGAACATCTTATTTATAGGAGAATGGAAGGATACTATTTGAATGCACAGTAAAGGAAAAATCACGGGTGCACAATGAGATTCACGGACGAAATTCGAATTCATATGATTAATTTCATTTTTTTACTATACAGACACTATGCAAACATTATGTATAATATGATATATTCTATTTTTCATAAAAAATACAAAACTTATATAATATATATATATATATATATATATATTGTTAGAGTTTATGCCCTAAAGGCCAATTATTTGATATAATTGCTTAACGCTTTGATATTATATTTGATTGAATAAATGAATGATTTTATTATGATTTTATTTACTACGTTATATAAATGTTAACATAATAAAAATCCTTAGAATATTGATACAAATTATATAGTTTCAAGTATGTGACTTGAACATGAGATTATATATTTACAATTAGTATCATTGTTCTTAAATGTCCCTGAGTCGAGTATCATTGTTGGTGGGACAACAATAATGCATTAAGACTAGTATGTGGATCGATTGATGACCAAATCTCATTGGTCATAAATATATGAGATATTAAGTCAATGCGTAGGTACATGTTGAGAACGATGTCTTGATGACCCACCATGAGAATTCTATGTGGAGCATTATACTGAAGTGTCATTAACAATTCTCATAGTGACAATGATGTAATGGTCCTCCGACCTGAAATCACTATATTTCTTCACGGGAATTTATGTACTTTGATATCATCAAATGTCACCTTTAATAGGATGGACTATAAAAGTGATTATTGGGTACATCATGAATCGTGTGAGGAATATGAGTGATCTAGATGGAATTTAACCCTCCTATGTATTAGGGGTGATATCCATAGGCCTCTTGATTGAGTAGGACTACGAAATACATGGCCATGCTCAAATAGTGATTTGTTTCATATAGTCTACTCATTGATCAAGAAAAACTCAGATTAAATTATGAAGAGTATGACACATTCCATGACTCGAGTTTAATCTAGGATATTAAGGTTAAAAGAATTAAATTACATCGAAACATTGGTCACTAAAAGGTTGCATCGAATCATCGATCTTATTATTACTTGGGTAGCAGTGATGCATTACTAGATGCCGCTCACTGTTTATAATTTTTTAGTATGATTTTAAAATTATTGCCAACGTAATAATAACCTATAGGGTCACACACATAGAACGTAATTAAAAGGGAATTAATTTAAATTATAAAGATTTAAATATGTCAATATGATTGATAGTATTTAAATTACTTAATTTAAATTAATAGGATAATTTATATATAGTATATTAATTAAGTAAGACTTAATTAAGATATATATATAAATTCGATTTTATTAAATTAGGTTTTGAATAATTCCTTTTAATCGCTATATATATGATATGTAATGACCATTTTAGGTATTATTCATTAACTAAAAACCCTAGCCGCTTCTTAGAGAGAGACTAGAGAGAAAACAGTTTCGAAAATCCTCATCCTTGGTGGCTAAGATACAGTTTCCTTCTTCTCGCAGATCGTAGGATCGATTAGTGGAGCGTTAGTGTGGATACCGTCTGCATTTTGAGTCCGTTTAAATTGCGTTGGAGATTCGACTGCATCGATTCTAGCTTTAATAATCGGTATAATTTCTAACCTCTGAATTAATTGAATTTTTCGCATGGATCCTGTTTTAGGGTTTCAGAATTGCCTTTAATTGGTTTATTTCCGCTGTGTTTCTATGCCGAAACCCAACATATATATATATATATATATATATATATATATATATACTGAATGACTTTCTACCAATTATTTTGAAAAATGAATAAATGGGGGTCCATATAATAAGCAAAATTTACAACAAATACTTCATAAAAATCCCCTCTATTTATCTCAATTCACTTGGCTTCACAAAACAAATTTTTCATAACAATCATCATTAATATTATAACTCACAATATTAACAACCAGATCATTCTCAGGAAAGAGGGGGCTTTCTGATAAGGATTTCTTTCTATTGGCGCGCAATTAGGTGACCAAACCCCTTTCCTCGACAGAACTTTCTAGACATCGTCAATAATACAAATTATAATATAAATAACTTTGTCGTCTCAATTATTGATTTAATAATATAAAATATTGTGCAACAATTGAATCAATAACGTGAGATACTATGCAACAATTACTATGGTAATAATTGAATAGAACTGAGTGACTTCTCACGTAAGCATCAATAATCAATACTGTGTACTACTATGCAACCACGCGTATTACTGTACTATTACCACTGATTATTTTATGACAACTTGCTTACTTTGAAAATTTTCAAATATCACCCTTAACTTTAACCTTTTATCAATTTAACCATTTACTAAATAAAATAATAATAATAAGAAAATTGAATACTTTCATTTCATAAAATTCGGGGTCTCACACCTTAATCTATATTTTAGGATATATAAAATATTTACAACTTATATATGTGTTGTAATTTTTGATATTCTATTTGGTGATTGACAAAGAGAGTTGGATTTAGATTTTAGGATTTATAAATATGTATGTATATATATATAATAAATTGAATATATGCAGATAAATGTGGTACGGTATGGTGTGGATACTCTATAACGACCCAAGAATTTAGAAAATTATTTAAATCTTAAATTATTGAATAAAAGTTAAATAATAAACCTAGACAGAAAATAACTGAATGAATTTTTGATTTTCGAGAAGAAATTTTGTGAATTTAAAATCTTTTGGTGAATTATTCAGGATTAAGTGTATATGTGCATATATTTTGTGTATATGATATTTTATGAGTACAAATGCGGGTAAGGGTCAAGGGTTGACCAGATAACATATATCAGTGGCAAACCCTAATATTATATTAAGAACATCAACGTTCAATTAGAAAACCCTAACGATTGATTAGAAAACCTATATATTACCGGCTTTGGAAACCCTAATTTCAGTCCCGGGAATTTGAAACCCTAATTCAGAATATGAAAACCCTAATTTAAGGGTTTAAAGGCTTAAGTGATTTAATTACAAACCTAATTAGGGATAACCCTAATTGATTAGTTAGAAAAACCTAATTTCTGGATTAAAAACCCTAATCTATAATTAGGGAAAACCTAATTGTGAATTTAATAATTTTGTTGTTAATTAGAAAATATTGATCCTGATTAACAAGCCCTTATGTGATTAGGGAATCTTTAATATAATTAGGAAACCCTAATTATAATTTAGAAATCTTAATTTTTGAATAAAAAAATTTTAAAACCTTAGGGTTAAACCCTAAGGGTTTGCACAAGTTACTAAAATACCCTTAAATGTATGGAAAAGGCTAAAATGCCCTTGGTGTATTATTGAAGTAGCTTGCAATTATTGGCATATTTGGAGTTAGTGAGCCTCTAGATATCCCACATGGGACTTATATCACAACAATCAGTTCCATTTTACCAGCCATTTCTATTACAACCAATTATAAAAATAATTGAAGAGAGAGAAAGTCATTATTTAGCTTCAATTATCCACAAACACTCAACCATGCCATCCTCTGTCTAGACCCACAAAATTTTTGAAATGATTCAGTCCCTTGTATGATCTATACTAAGTCATGATCAGATCATGATGATCAGAATCAAGATCAAAGCCTAAAAGGTATAAAAAACCCCTTAATCTTGAAAATATTTGTATTTGATGTTAGATGTTGTGAGTTGTTGGTTAAAGTTGTGTATTAGGGTGTTAATAAGTTATTTGGGCCGTTAGATCAAGGATCTATAACATCTAGATGCACGATTTTGAAGTTTTGAAAAATCTGAAAAAACTTTTAAATGTTGTCTGACAGTCAAATGTCAGGGCTTCTAGATCTGTGTGTGTTAGGTGTTATGTGTGTTTTATGTTATGGATTTGTTCCTTTCTATGTAGGCTTCAATCTAGAACTGGAATAATGGTCATAGCATGTCTAGATCTCCAGATAGGAGCAGTCAAACTACGTTGACCGATTGTAAGACCCCAGCCTTTATAAATAAAGATGAATTTTCTATAAATATTATTTTTGAATATTATTGAATAAATTTGATATAATGTTATAGTTGTGGGTAATATTTATAAATTTTGCAAAGTAAGCAAGTTGTTATAAAATATTCGTTTGGTGGGGAATATTCTTTTTTGTCGGGAATATTCGTATGACGGCTCAATCATTAGTGGACCCCACAACGGAAGTATTGTTAAGGTAGTTAAAAACGACAAAATTATCTTTCTATAAAAATAACTATGAGGTGTTACCATTAAAACTGCTTGAACTATCCTATTGGTAAAAGTACGATGTCTGGCGTGGTTGCATAGTAGCACTAAGTATTGATTATTGATGCTTACGTGAGAAGTCACTTAGCTATACTCAATTATTGCTACGAAGAATTGCCGATCATATCTCTTATATTATTGATTCAATTATTGTCACAAAGATCATCCTCAGATAATATGTTATATTATTAATTGAGACGACAAGTTATAAATGATTAATAATTGTTGAAAGATTAAAAATGTGTTGATTAAAAATAAAATGATTTGTGGTAATATTTATTCAATCCTTGATGTATATAAAGAGTCTCATTATGAGACGCTTTGCGGTAAGTTTGATTATTTTATGGGGGCCCATATGTCATCATCTAAGAGTCTCTTCAATCAATAGTAATTACCTTTGTGAATAGTAATTACCTTTGTGAATAAGTAATTACCTTTGTCAATAGTATTTACCTTCATCAATAGTATTTACCTTCGTCAATTAGAATTACCTTCTTTAATAGTAATTACCTTCACAATAGTATATTTACCTTCGTCAATAGTAATTACCTTCTTCAATAGTAATTACCTTCGCCGATAGTAGTTGTCCCTTCAATATTACCAAGATTTAACCGCCTCTTGATTGTTCCAAAGGTTAATTACCCTTCATGAAATAGTAGTTGTCTCTTCAATATTACCAAGAGTCATTTTGACCCTTCGTTAAGACCAAGAGTCGCCTCGGTTTTTCTATAAATAGAAAGCTCATTCCTTCATTATTTCTTACGAATTCATTGAAACTCTGAGAGAGAAAACTATAGAGAGAAAGAAGAAAAGTATATTCTTTACTTCACTTTTCCAATATTCATTCTTCTAAGGTAGGGAATATTATTTGTTGTACTCGTAGAAGGGTGTTATTCTTTCTTATTCATGAAGAGAACTTCATTATTCCATTCTTTATTATTACATTGGAATAACTTTGTATCTGTGATTTACCTATACTTGGTGATATTCTTCTATTATTCTCATTGGAACATCCATGCATGTGTTTTACACCGACCGGTTCCGTCATTATTATTATTCTGTTGGAACATCTTGTTCTGCATGCGTTTCTGTTTAACCGGTTCCGTTATTTATTATTCTGTTGGAATAACTTTGCCTGTCTTTGTCTATCGCATGCATGGTGATTTCTTTTGTTATTCCATTCTTTATTATACCCAAATTGGTTAAAACTTTGACTTCTATACTCCATAAAATTAGTAGAATATCCTTGATATTTGCGTTTCATCCAAAGATATCTTTTCATAGAAATATTCTTCCGATCATTCTTGAATTTTACTCTACAAAACAAAGATCATGTTGACAATTTGGATGTTAATAATTCTGGATAAAATAATTCTTGAACTTGTTTTATTGAATTCTTATATCATTGTCATCATCCTCATGTTTATATTATGTTGAAAGTCATCTCGTGGCCTCAGTAGTGCATAGATGGACTAGGTATGATTATGACCAGAGACTAATCGGTGTAATCATGGCCCGTAATGTTACAAATGATGTGATAAGAATCCTCGATTAGTAGTAGTGCATTGATGGATGCTTATTGGCATGATCATGACCATTAATGAATACACAACTATTCTTGGCCCGTAGTGCATGAATAATTGTGGTCGTGATACTAAAGAATATCCTTGGCCGTAGTGCAGGGGTGATTCGATGATGTGGAATATTTATTAAAGCTGAGTCTCAGCTATAACAGTGATGAAAAACCTTTTAAATCATAAAAGATAGTAGATTTTATTTTCTACTTGACTCTTTTAATGGATTACTGGTTCCGATGTAGTTAAACTTGATGTTCATTATATTTTATCAGTTTAACACTGTTGTAGGCTAATGATAATTTATTCTGCATTATCTTAGTCATAATATTTCTTACTGAGCTAGTTGAGCTCACCCTTTCTTTCACCGTGTTCTCTTCGAGAAATGAGAATATAGCCGGGGCCAGTCGGGGAACGGAGTAATGGTCCGAGAGGATAGCATTAGTAGTCCTCACTTTCGTGAAATAGTGTGATAATAATTGTAATGAGGACTCCTTTTGAGTTTGTATAATATCTAGTAGACAATATTTGTATTCAAACTCACGGTTTATGTCGTATTGTATTACCTACGCGCTTATATTAGTAAGTTGTATTTAAATTACATACCGATATCGACTACCCAAGATGGGTGATGTATACCTATTTTTGGGGGCGCCACGCTTGGTATCGAGCTTAGGGATATGATCCATGGCTAAGATGTGAGAATAGTACTAGGAGGGAGAGAGACGGGAATACCTTCGCTAAGTATGACCTACCTAAGTTTATATGTGCTATTTTATTGGTCTCACGAATATAGGGATAATATGTTACATGTCAATTAACCTTTTGTTTTGTGGCGATCTCAAAAATGACATCCGAGAATGTTGAGAATAGCAATGGAGCACAAAGCGATCGTTGATTCACCACATATCAATAATCGTGATAATGTGCATCGTGGAAGGCGATAATCCTCATGCAAACAACAACATTGACCAAATGATGAATGATCAAATGTTCGTAGGCTTTATGCAATTTATGCAACAAAGAAAGTAGAATGACTCACCCCAAAACGTAGGTGGAAACACGGAAAAAACTCTCAAGATCACACCGCTAAACAATTTAAGGAGCTGGGACCACCGGAGTTTAAGGGAGAGCCAAAACCACTTCGGCGGAAGCATGGATAAAGCAGATTACCAAGATATTTGATGTCTTGGGATGCTCCGAGGAGAAAAAGGTTCCTTTGCCACCTTTATATTCATGGGAGAGGCAGCGACATCGATGGGAATCGGTAGAAACGTACTCAACTTCTTTGTCAGATCAAGATATCTTAGGAGAAGTTCCAGAGTCGTTCAACGACAAATACTTTCCGAAAGTATTCGCCATAATGAAGGAGGTGGAGTTTATCAAGTTGGAACAAAACAATATGACCGTGTCGCAATCTGAGGCAAGATTTGCGGAGTTATCACGATTCGTCCCCACTTGGTGGATAATGAAGAGAGAATGGCATGAATGTTTTTAAGAGGTTTGAAGCCGGGAGATACGTCAACATCTTATTTCTCATAAACCGTGTTTGTATTCGATGTTGTAAATAGGGCTCGATTAGTGGAGCGCGATAACGAGTCAACGCAACTAAAAAAAGAAAACGGTAAGCAAAATTATAATACCAAATGAGTAGTCATCGAAGCGGTGACAACAAGCGTGGAGGGAATCAACAGGCGGATATGGTAACCACTTGGCCAGAATCGTACAAAAAACAATAAGAATGGAAATTTCAAGAAAAGGAGATTCAACAATGATGGAAAGACGTCAGCACCAGCACTCGTTGTTAAGGAATGAGAAAGACCACCTATCATATGCTTCAAATGCGGAGGAGAGGGACACATCAGTCCAAACTGCGCCATGCCATCCAAAGCATGTTATAATTGTGGAAGAGAAGGTCACTTAGCTCGATTTTGTCGTTTACCGAAGACAAATTCAACTAGGATGGAGGCACCAAAGGCCGTCCTAGAAAAGTCAAAACCGGTAGTGCAAGGGAGAGCGTTTGTTGTGACCTCCCAGAGAGCAAGGAACCCGAATGAGGTCATCACGGGTAAGCTTATCATAAACTCTAATGAAGTCTATACTTTATTTGATACCGGTTCTACCCATTCTTTTATTTCTCCTACTTGCGCTCATCGATTAAATTTGACTCCGGAGAAATTAGACTTTAACTTATCTGTGAAAACTCCGTTGGGAGAAACCTTCATTACATCCACTGCTTATAAGTCTTGTTTGGTTCAAATCGGTACCCTCACATTACCTGTCGATCTTATTTCATTAAAAATACTTGCATTTGACGTGATTCTAGGGATTGATTGGTTAACTACTTATCATGCAAAAATTGATTGTTTTCGTAAGGTTGTTAGCTTTCATATTCCTAATCAACCTATTATGCGAATTCAAACGACCAAACCATTAAAATCAATCACGGTCATCTCAAGCCATAAAGATATTCGCTTTATTGAAAAAGCGGATGTCAAGCTTTCTTAGCTCATGTCACGATTTAAACAAAAATACGTCGGTTTTTGAACGATATTTCTATTGTTAATAAATTTCTGACGTATTCCCCAAGAACTTCTGGCCTACCCCAGGCGTGAAATTGAATTTTGTATCGACCTTGAACCCTGGTACAAAACCTATTTCCAAACCCCATATCGAATGGCTCTATTGAACTTCGTGAGTTAAAGACCCAATCTGCAGGAATTGTTAGACATTGGCTTTATTCGTCCTAGTACTTCTCCTTGGGGTGCTCCTGTTCTATTCGTGAAAAAGAAAGATGGGAGTATGCGACTTTGTATTGATTATCGAGAGTTGAATCATGTCACCATCAAAAATAGGTATCCATTGCCACGTATTGATGACCTGTTTGACCAGTTGCAAGGAGCCAAATTCTTTTCAAAGATTGATCTTCGTTCCGGATATCACTAATTGAAGATTACAACCGCGACATTCCAAAGATGGCTTTTCGGAACTTCGATGCGGGCATTATGAATTCCTAGTCATGTCCTTTGGATTGACTAATGCTCCGCTACCTTCATGGATATGATGAACCGAGTATTCAAGGAATATTTAGATCACTTTGTGGTCGTCTTTATTGATGACATCCTTATTTATTCCAAAAGCCAAAGATCATGAGCAACACTTGAGGTGACACTCCAAAAGCTTCGTGAATATAAGCTTTATGCCAAGTTGAAGAAATGCGAGTTCGGCTTGAAGAAGTAGCATTCCTTGGGCACGTGGTATCAAGTCATGGAATATCTGTTGACCCAAAGAAAGATTGAAGCTATTCAAAGTCGGGAACAACCTAAATCGATGGACGAAAGTCGTAGCTTTCTCGGTTTAGTTGGTTATTATCGTAGATTCGAGGAAGGATTTTCTCGAATCGCTACTCCATCGACTCACCGACTCGAAAAGATACAAAGTTTGGTTGGAGCGAAGAATGTGAGAAGAGTTTTCAAGAACTCAAGAGGAGACTTATTTCAAAGACTGCTCGACAATACCATCCGGCTCGGAGGGATTTGTCATCTACAATGATGCTTCGTGCAAAGGGGTTGGGATGTGTTCTCATGCAACATGGAAAAGTTATAGCTTTATGCCTCATGACAACTCAAAGAATATGAGAGGAATTATCCTACTCATGATCTAGAGTTAGCATTTGTTGTCTTTGCACTTAAAATTTGGAGGCATTACTTGTATGGGGAGAAAGTGGAGATCTTTACGCATCATATAAGCCTCAAATATTTCTTCACTCAAAAGGAACTCAACATGCGACAACGACGTTGGCTTGAACTCATTGAAAGATTATGATCATACCATCCAATACCATCCTGAAAAGTGAGCGTGGTAGGCGACGAGTTGAGTAGAAGATCATATGCAAGTACGAGTCGTTATTGTCAACGCAAAGGCCCATTTTGTGTGACTTGCAAAGGATGGAGATAGAGTTAAAGACTCGAGTGGACGTATGTGATGATAGCGAGTATCTGAGTAGAACCGACTTTAATCGATAAAGTTAAAGTCGCTTTCAAGCTCTGAGCACTGGAGGCGATGCGTATGAGGAAGAAAGTGCAAGAAGGTGCTATCTTGGAAGCAAGAATCGATGAAGAAGGAATACTTGAGTCAACTCTAGACTTTGTGTTCCTAACGACCACGATTTAAAGTATAATATCATGATGGAGGCGCACAACACACCATTTGCAATCCATCTCGGGAGTACCAAATGTATCGTGATATTCGGCATACATTTTGGTGGAGCAATATGAAGAGAGAGAGAAGCGGCTGTTTATCTCAAGGTGTCTAACTTGTCAACGAGTTAAAGCGGAGCATCAAGTACCAAAAGGTCCATTGCAACCACTTGAAATTCAAGAATGGAAGTGGGAGCACATTACCATGGATTTCAATTCTGGGCCTTCCTAAGGTTTCTCAAGGCATTGATGCGATTTGGGTCATTGTTGATAGATTGACCAAGTCTGCTCATTTTTTATCGATCACGAAAACTTATACACTTGAACGTCTTGCTCAGATGTACATAAAACGAGATTGTAAGATCGCATGGTATGCTTAAGATCCATAGTTTCCGATCAAGACCCATGATTCACTTCACGATTTTGGGTTAGTTTGCAAAAAGCTATGGGCACAGACTTACGATTTAGCTCGGCATATCATCCTCGGATGGACTGGACGATCGGATAGGACTATTCAAACTCTTGAAGATCTATTAAGACTCGTGTCCTTGATTTCAAGGGGAGTTGGGACAAGTTCTTACCATTGGTGGAGTTTTCCCTCAACAACGCTTATCAAGCAAGTATTGGCATGGCTCCATTCGAGCGTTGTATGGAAGAAAGTGTCGTTCTCCAGTATGCTGGGATGAGGTGGGTGAAGCAACGTTGTTGGGACTGGAGTTGGTACGTATGACTACGGAAAAGATTCAAACGATCCGACAACGTATAAAAACCTCACAAGATCGACAAAAGAGTTATGCTGATCTTCATCGAAAGGACGTGGAATTCGATATAGGAGATCATGTGTTGTTAGAGTTGCTCCATGGAAAGGAGTTACAAGATTTGGAAAGAGAGGAAAACTTAATCCTCGATTCATCGGTCCATTTTAATCCTCGATCGAGTAGGAACGTGGCCTATAGACTCGCTTTCTTCTGCCAAATATGTCTCGTGTTCATAACATTTTTCATATATCCATGTTACGTAAATATGTGAAAGACCCGAACCATATTATTGAGTTAGAAACGAGACGAAATAGCGGAAGATTTGACGTATGAAGAGGTTCTGTTCAAATTTTGGATAAGAAGGAACATATTCTACGCTCCAAGGTTATACCTCAAGTCAAAGTTTTGTGGAGGAACCACGATGTTGAGGAAATAACTTGGGAGTTAGAATCTGAAATGAAATCAAGGTATCCTTACCTCTTCGACATACCAGGTACGTACCCTAATTTCGAGGGCAAAATTTCATAAGAAGGGGAGGTTGTAAGACCCCAGCTTTTATAAATAAAGATGAATATTCTATAAATATTATTTTTGAATATTATGGAATAAATTTGATATAATGTTATAGTTGTGGGTAATATTTATAAATTTTTCAAAGTAAGCAAGTTGTTATAAAATATTCGCTTTGGTGGGGAATATTACATTTGTTTGGGAATATTCATGACGACGGCTAAATCATTAGTGGACCCCATGGCGGAAGTATTATCGTAGTTAGAAAACGACAAAATTATCTTTCTATAAAAATAACTACGGCGGAGGTGTTACCGTTAAAACTGTTGAACTACCCGGTGGTAAAAGTACAGTAATATGCGTGGTTGCATAGTAGCACACGGTATTAATTATTAGCTATACTCAATTATTGCTACAGTAATTGCTGCATCATATCTCTTATATTATTGATTCAATTATTGTCACAAGATCATCTCAGATAATATGTTATATTATTAATTGAGACGACAAGTTATAAATGATTAATAATTGTTGAAAGATTAAAAATGTGTTGATTAAAAATAAAATGATTTGTGGTAATATTTATTCAATCCTTGATGTATATAAAGAGTCTGTTATGAGATGTTTGCGGTAAGTTTGATTATTTTATGGGGGGCCCATATATCATCATCTAAGAGTCTCTTCGTCAATAGTAATTACCTTTGTGAATAGTAATTACCTTTGTGAATAGTAATTACCTTTGTCAATAGTATTTACCTTCGTCAATAGTATTTACCTTCGTCAATAGTATTTACCTTCGTCAATAGTAATTACCTTCTTCAATAGTAATTACCTTCGTCAATAGTATTTACCTTCGTCAATAGTAATTACCTTCTTCAATAGTAATTACCTTCGTCAATAGTAGTTGTCCCTTCAATATTACCAAGAGTTAACTGCCTCTTCGGTGTTCCAAAGGTTAATTACCCCTTCGCGAATAGTAGTTGTCTCTTCAATATTACCAAGAGTCATTTTGACCCTTCGTTAAGACCAAGAGCTACCCTCAGTTTTTCTATAAATAGAAAGCTCATTCCTTCATTATTTCTTACGAATTCATTGAAACTCTAGAGAGAGAAACTAGAGAGAGAAAGAAGAAAAGTATTCTGCTACTTCACTTTTCCAATATTCAGTTCTTCTAAGGTAGGGAATATTATTTGTTGTACTCGTAAAGGGTGTTATTCTTTCTTATTCATGAAGAGAACTTCTGTTATTCCATTCTTTATTATTACATTGGAATAACTTTTGTACGCTGCCATTTACCTATACTTGGTGATATTCTTCTATTATTACATTGGAACATCCATGCATGTGTTTTACACAGGACTGGGTTCCGTCTTTTATTATTATTCTTTGGAACATCCTCGTCATGCATGTGTTTTACACCCACCGGGTTCCGCCTCTTTATTATTATTCTGTTGGAACATCCATGCGTCTGCATGCTTTTCGCGCCGGACTGGTTCCGTTATTTATTATTCTGCTGGAATAACTCGCTTTGCTGTCCTATCGCATGCATGGTGATTTCTTTTGTTATTCCATTCTTTATTATACCCGGTTGGTTAAAACTTTGACTTCTATACTCCATGAAATTAGTAAAATATCCTTGATATTTGCGTTTCATCCAGTATCTTTTCATGGAAATATTCTTCTGATCATTCTTGAATTTTACTCTACAAAACAGTATCATGTTGACAATTTGGATGTTAATAATTCCTCGGATAAAATAATTCTTGAACTTGTTTTATTGAATTCTTATATCATTGTCATCATCATCATGTTTATATTATGTTGAAAGTCATCTGCGGCACATGGTGCATAGATGGACTTGGTATGATTATGACCGAGAGACTAATCGGTGTAATCATGGCCGTAATGTTACAAATGATGTGATAAGAATCCTCGATGGTCAGTAGTGCATTGATGGACAGTTGTTGGCATGATCATGACCATTAATGAATACACAACTATTCTTGGCCCGTAGTGCATGAATAATTGTGGTCGTGATACTAAAGAATATCCTTGGCCGTAGTGCAGGGGTGATTCGTTGATGTGGAATATTTATTAAAGCTGAGTCTCAGCTATAACAGTGATGAAAAACCTTTTAAATCATAAAAGATAGTAGATTTTATTTTCTACTTGACTCTTTTAATGGATTCTTTGGTTCCGTACCAGTAGTTAAACTTGATGTTCATTATATTTTATCAATTTAACATCATTTGTAGGCTAATGATAATTTATTCTGCATTATCTTAGTCATAATATTTCTTCTTGAGCTAGTTGAGCTCACCCTTTCTTTCACTTTGTTCTCTTGAGAAATGAGAATATATATGTCGACGAGTCGGGGAATGGAGTAATGGTCCAGAGGATAGCATTAATAGTCCTCACTATTCTATGAAATAGTGTGATAATAATTATAATGAGGACTCCTTTTGAGTTTGTATAATATCTAGTAGACAATATTTGTATTCAAACTCATGCTTTATGTCGTATTGTACCACGGCAGCTTATATATTAGTATTGTATTTAAATTACATACCATATCCGACTACCCAAGATGGGTGATGTATACCTATTTTTGGGGGCGTCACACCGATCACAGGAATGGGTTTCTGGGCAACCCAGAAACCCAGATCTTGTCTGACAACGTTTTTGCAGGTCTTGATATTACTTGTGATTTATGTTTTAAGTCATGTTGTTGCTTTAAGGTTGTAGTCTGACATGAGAGCTCCACTTTATAACCTTTAGATCACTTAGATCCATATCAGAATCGAAGATTTTTCCGGTCAAACAACCGTTGACCAACTCACTAGATGAAGATTTCTGGGAAACCCAGATCTTCAAGAACCGTTTTCTGACCCCTACTTTGACCAGCCTTGATCTTCTTGGTGTGATGATGATATGTTGTTATAGAATTCTTCCCTGACATCCCTACTACAAGGCTGAACTCTTAAATCACATAAACTGATCCCAGAAAGCTAAGTATTAAAGCTTCAAAATAGATACCTCGACTGTTCTTCAAATTCTGGAAAACCCAAAAATTGAAGAACGTGTCTGACATCAATTTGGAGAGCTTAGATATCTCTGATATGTTGATTAATGACCATGAATTTAGTTTATGGTTGTAGTACTACATCAGTACTACAATCCTAACACCATTAGTTTGCTGAAATAGCGAAGAACACTTTGATTAAATGTAGGTCAAAGCAAAGCACCACAGTAATGCGACGCTGCGTTTACGGGTTTGGCGAAAATGTACTCAAAGAACACCTATAGCGACAGTTTCATCGCTATAGGGTCCTTTAGCGATAGTTATTTTCAGAAAATAAATTATTTTATTAAATAATTAGCGAAAATTAGTTTTAAATTATTAAAAATATAAATAAATTCCTAAAAATTATTTTAAAGTCTAAAAATTAGTTTTTAATTATTTTGAATATATTTCATAAATATTTAAAATTTTTGGAATATAAATGGTATTTAATTTATTTAATTATAATATTAAATAAATTATTTAAAAATGATTTTAATACGTGAAAATCATGAAAAAAATTATATTATGGTATAAGAAAATATTTTAAGTTATTTTTAGTGACTTTTAATATTTTGTGAGGAATTTCATTAATAAATTAATACTAATGGTAATTAATTTATTTACTACATATATTAAATAAATTATGGAAAAATATAATTAATGATTTGTAAATCATATAAAATGATTTAAGTGTTATAAAATTATTTGAAGATATAAAACATAACTTTTGATATTTTGTCATGAAAATATTAATATTTTAAAAGCAATTATCGGATAATGAAATTAAAGGTTTAAAAATGATATAATTATGATTTTAATGTATTAAAATACTTTGATATATATTATAAATATATTATAATATTATGTTATGATTTTATTAATATTTGGTATTAAATAAATATTAATGATAAAGGAATTATGTGGTATTTAATTCATATAAATACGATATTAATGATTGAAAAATCATTTGAAAAGATAATAATTATTTAAAAAAAGTATTACGAGCTTATGAAAAATATTTTGACTGATAATATAATTATCTAAGATAATTGTTAAATGATTAGACAGTTTAATTGAACTTAAACTCGATAATAATCCGACTAGACCGTCGGGATGTTAGAATTGTACCGAACTTGACTCAGACTTTAACAGTTTGACTTGAGGTTAGATTTTATATGGTGTATAAACCGATAGTGTTATGTATTAATGTGTTTAGATTATTTTAAAATACTGTGATGATATTATTCTAATGTGTAGATCGGTATTATTTATATTAGGTTTTCTGACAAAGATAGATAATTTGTGTAATGATAATCAACGGTTCAGGAAAGTTTTTATTAACTCAACCTCGAGTTGTTTCATTCAGATATACTTGTGGTTAATCATTACCGATTGCCATGTCTAAGAATTATTTATTCGCACTCTATGCATAATGCATGTATTCATCAGGTATGAAAGGTTGATCACCTTCATTACCATTCGATCCAGATATAATTGCTATGTTAATGTTCAATGTTCATTCAGCTATGAAAGTTTGTTCATGCTAGTTCTCAATTATATTATAGAATTATAGCCAGCTTATTATACAATTCTTTCCATCACGATATATCCTTAAATAAATTTATACTTACTGGGCAAAATTATGCTCACCCTTGCTATATCATGATTAACATTGCAGATTAAGAAGCATACGTCGAATACAGGAAATGATAAAGCGAAGTTCAGCTTGGGATTATATGTGCAGCTAAATTGTAATAGTATAGTATGATAATAATGTTTTATGTTAGACAGGTTATGAATTGTGTTTAAGTTAAGGTTACTCGACCTTGGGGAAATATTGTGTAAAGTTTATTGTATAAACAATTTATGTTTATATCTTTCGCAATAGTTATAGAGTTAGCATACCAAGATCCGTGGTGATTTGGGACTCGAATTTGGGGATGTTACAGTTGATATCAAAGCTGTTGGTTATAAACCTAGGGTAGTGATACCTTAGACTAATAACCGCAATGATTAGGATAAGATCTAACTCACATAGAGTTAGTGTGTTGGTAAGATTTAAAGATGAATCTCGGCGGGTTATAAAAGATACAGAGTTTCCTAACTCTGATAATAAAGTTGAACAGTAATGGTGAATAGAAAGACACTAAAAGACTAAAAGTACAGTGGTAGGAGATCGTAAAACAAAACGATCATAGAATAGAAATGAATCGTAATATATACGATGAGATCACCCCGTGATCTGATATGGATCAAACAAATGATTGACAAGTTTATGGCAAGAATGTTTTGTGACAGTTGTATTATGAATTGGTACAGATTCAGGAAAGGATTATGAATACGAGTTGAATGAAATTTGTATTGAGGAGGGAGTTAAGATTATGTGGGGATTTCAATTGAGGACTCATGTCAGCAGTGGAGTTGTATGATTCCTTGTTATGGGCGGGGAATTGTACTTGGTGTAAAAACCACTTAGTTTCTGGCGTTGATAGTCATTGAAATGTTTGTGTCACGTTATTTGCTATATACGTGTTAAGAGGGTGATTCATTTCACGTGTATATAACAGATAGATAGGTTATATGTAGAGAATATAAGGTTAAGTACGAGTTTTTAAAACTCATACTTATGGTACGTTCGTGACTCATAATTATATGAAATGTTTATGAACCACTCAGTGAATGGACGCCAAAGGTCTATCTAGGACAAGTTCTTAAACTCATATGATTGTGGCAAGTTTCTGAACTAATAAGTGTGGTAAGTTTGACGAACTGGGTATAGTTTTGTGTGAATAGAGTATTGAGGACAATAAGAACAGATAGATTAATTAGGTAATGGATTATTAGTGGAGACATAGGTTTTCCAAATCTCCTAGCTATGCTAGACTTTAAAATTTTTGACATCAAGCTAAATACGCACTATGTGCTTTTTGAAAATGAATTTTTATTCTCAACTCTTAGTGACTATTGTGTATGCCTGGACTTCGGGCCACCTACATCTAGTTACTTGTTGAGATGATAAAATGATTTTCGCAAAAGATTTTGAGCAGTTTAAAGTACAATCTATGCTAATTGTTTCGGCTAGACAATAATGATTTGAAATATCAAAATATATTTTTATTTATCATTTATGTACCATGTAACCTGGTGCAGAGATGATAAAAATTTGATGGAGTTGTAAATGCAGGAATACTTAGTGTTGAATTTGATCTAAAATCGTTATTCCACTATTGAATGATGTGTTATGACAAAGTCATACAATGACGGCATCTTCAAATGGGATGGTAATACAGTACGGCATCATGACGTCATTTTTAAACTAATTTTAAAATTTTAATTTGCCAACGGGGTTTGGCTATACCTAAATTTTTCGATTGAATTGAATTATTGATATAAGTCTAAGCTATTAGATTCAGATAGACCAACGTTTATGAAACTCAAAGCGTTCTTTGAAAATTTTTCCGAACCAAATTATTTTGGTGCGGAATTCGATAAGACTGAGGTACAATTTTATGCCCAAGGCGGATACGAGAAACAGATCAGACCAGCAGTACTTTATAAGTACAGGGCATACCGGGCTAATTACCCACTATGTCCGTAAGTTAAGGCGGTTTGTGGATGAATTTCCATAAAATTTTTGCGAAAATGACAGACAATAGTCTATAAAACCCTCAGCAATACTTGAAAATTTTTACTCTGGTGAGGAATATATTGGGTAACATGTGATGTTGTGTATGAATGGTGTATGGTGTAAGGTAAATTTTGGGGATGAAATTTTTAGAAGAATGGGTGAATGTAACGACCCAAGAATTTAGAAAATTATTTAAATCTTAAATTATTGAATAAAGGTTAAATAATAAACCTAGACAAAAAATAAGTGAATGAATTTTTGATTTTCGAGAAGGAATTTTGTGAATTTAAAATCTTTTGGTTAATTATTTAGGATTAAGTATATATGTGCATATATTCTGTGTATATGATATTTTATGAGTACAGATGTGGGTAAGGGTCTAGGGTTGACCAGATTACATATATCAGTGGCAAACCCTAATATTATATTAAGAACATCGACGTTCAGTTAGAAAATCCTAACGATTGATTAGAAACCCTATTACCGGCCCTAGAAACCCTAATTTCAGTCCCAGGAATTTGAAATCCTAATTTAAAATATGAAAACCCTAATTTAGGGGCTTAAAGACTTAAGTGTATTAATTATAAACCTAATTAGGGATAACCCTAATTGATTAGTTAGAAAAACCTAATTTCTGGATTAGAAACCCTAATCTATAATTAGGGAAAACCTAATTGTTAATTTAATAATTTTGTTGTTAATTAGAAAATATTGATCCTGATTAACAAGCCCTTATGTGATTAGGGAATCTTTAATATAATTAGGAAGCCCTAATTATAATTTAGAAATCTTAATTTTTGAATAAATTTTTTTAAAAAACCTTAGGGTTAAACCTTAAGGGTTTGCACAAGTTACTAAAATACCCTTAAATGTATGGAAAAGTCTAAAATGCCCTTGGTGCATTATTGAAGTAGCTTGCAATTATTATCATATTTGGAGTTAGTGAGCCTCTAGATATCCCACATGGGACTTATATCATAGCAATAAGTCCCATTTTAATAGCCATTTCTATTACAACCAATTATAAAAATAATTGAAGAGAGAGAAAATCATTATTTAGCTTCAATTATCCACAAACACTCAACCATGACATCCTCTCTCTAGACCCACGAAATTTTTGAAATGATTTAGTCCCTTGTATGATCCATAGCAAGCCATGATCAGATCATGATTATCAGAATCAAGATCAAAGCCTAAAAGGTATAAAAAAAACCCTAAATCTTGAAAATCTTTGTATTTGATGTTAGATGTTGTAAGTTGTTGGTTAAAGTTGTGTATTATGGTGTTAATAAGTGATCTGGGTTGTTAAATCAAGGATCTATAACATCTAGATGCATGATTTTGAAGTTTTGAAAAATCTGGAAAAACTTTGAAATGTTGTCTGACAGTCAAATGTCAGGGCTTCTAGATCTGTGTGTTTTAGGTGTTATTTGTGTTTTATGTTATGGATTTGTTCCTTGCAATGTAGGCTTCAATCTGGAACTAGAATAATGGTCATAGCATGTCTAGATCTCCAGATATGAGCAGTCAAACTGCGTTGATCGATCACAGGAATGGGTTTCTGGGCAACCTAGAAACCCAGATCTTGTCTGACAGCGGTTTTGCAGGTCTTGATATTACTTGTGATTTATGTTTTAAGTCATGTTGTTGCTTTAAGGTTGTAGTCTGACATGAGAGCTCCACTTTAAAACCTTTAGATCACTTAGATCCATATCAGAATCGAAGATTTGTCCAGTCAAACAACCGTTGACCAATTCGCTAGATGAAGATTTCTGGGAAACCCAGATCTTCAAGAACCGTTTTCTGACCCCTACTTTGACCAGCCTTGATCTTCTTGGTGTGATGATGATATGTTGTTATAGAATTCTTCCCTGACATCCCTACTACAAGGCTGAACTCTTAAATCACATAAACCGAGCCCAGAAAGCTAAGTATTAAAGCTTCAAAATAGATACCTCGACTGTTCTTCAAATTCTAGAAAACCCAAAAATTAAAGAACATGCCTGACATCAATTTGGAGAGCTAAGATCTCTCTGATATGTTGATTAATGACCATGAATTTAGTTTGTGGTTGTAGTACTACATCAGTACTACAATCCTAACACCATTAGCTGCCCAGAAATCAAAAAGAACATTGATTAAATGTAGGTCAAAGTAAGCACCATGTAGTCTGACATGCGTTTCTGGGTTTGGCCAAGAACAGCTCAAGAACACCTATAGCGACAGTTTCATCGCTATAGAGTCCTTTAGCGATAGTTATTTTCGGAAAATAAATTATTTTAATAAATAATTAGAGAAAATTAGTTTTAAATTATTAAAAATACAAAATAAATTCCTAAAAATTATTTTAAAGTTTGAAAATTAGTTTTAATTATTTTAAGTATATTTCATAAATATTTAATATTTTTGGAATATAAATGGTTTTAATTTATTTAATTATAATATTAAATAAATTATTTAAAAATGATTTTAATCAAGTGAAAATTCATGAAAAATTATATTATGGTATAATAAAATATTTTAAGTTATTTTTAGTGACTTTTAATATTTTGTGAGGAATTTCATTAATAAATTAATATTAATGGTAATTAATTTATTTACTAAATATATTAAATAAATTATGAAAAATATAATTAATGATTTGTAAATCATATAAAAATGATTTAAGTGTTATAAAAATATTTGAAGATATAAAACATAACTTTTGATATTTTGTCATGAAAATATTAATATTTTAAAAGCAATTATCGGATAATGAAATTAAAGGTTTAAAATGATATAATTATGATTTTAATGTATTAAAAATACTTTGATATATTATAAATATATTATATTATTATGTTATGATTTTTATTAATATTTGGTATTAAATAAATATTAATGATAAAGGAATTATGTAGTATTTAATTCATATAAAATATGATATTAATGATTGAAAATCATTTTAAATGATAATAATTATTTAAAAAAATTATTACGAGCTTATAAAAAATATTTTGACTGATAATATAATTATCTAAGATAATTTTTAATGATTAGACAGAGTTTAATTGAACTTAAAATCGGTAATTATCCGACTAGACCGTCGGGATGTCAGAATTTTACTGAACTTAACTCAGACTGTAACAGTTTGACTTGAGGTTAGGTTTTATATGATGTATAGACCGATAAGGTTATGTGTTAATGTGTTTAGATTATTTTAA
This sequence comes from Panax quinquefolius, assembly GCA_020205615.1. Lineage (NCBI taxonomy): Eukaryota > Viridiplantae > Streptophyta > Magnoliopsida > Apiales > Araliaceae > Panax > Panax quinquefolius. Next base: position 96,561,193 of record CM035167.1, on the reverse strand, counting down.
AATATTGTGATGATATTATTCTAATGTGTAGATCGGTATTATTTAGATTAGGTTTTCAGACAAAGATAGATAATTTGCGTAACGATAATCAACGGTTCAGGCAAGTTTTTCTTAACTCAACCTCGAGTTGTTTCATTCAGATATACTTGTGGTTAATCATTACCGATTTCCATGTCTAAGAATTATTTATTCACACTCTGTGCATAATGCATGTATTCATCATGTATGAAAGGCTAATCACCTTCATTATCATTCGGTCCAGATATAATTGCTATGTTCATGTTCAATGTTCATTCAGCTATGAAAGTTTGTTCATGCTAGTTCTCAATTATATTGTAGAATTATAGCCAACTTATTATACAATTCTTTCCATCATGATATATCCTTAAATAAATTTATACTTGCTGGGCAAACTTATGTTCACCCTTGCTATATCATGATTAACATTGCAGATTAAGAAGCATACGTCGAATATAGGAAAGGATAAAGCCAAGTTCAGCTTGGGATTATATGTGCAGCTAAATTGTAATAGTATAGTATGATAATAATGTTGTATGTTAGACAGGTTATGAATTGTGTTTAAGTTAAGGTTACTCGACCTTTGGGAAATATTGTTTAAAGTTTATTGTATAAACAATTTATGTTTATATCTTCCGCAATAGTTATAGAGTTAGCATACCAAGATCCGTGGTGATTTGGGACCCGGATTTGGGGATGTTATATACTTCTCCTATCCGCATCCACATTTGTGCGAATACTAATTTAAGAAATTGCAATGTGTATTTATACTGCACCACATCATAACATGCAGATTTTGCGAAGGCAGTGCATAAACGGTTACAAATGCGGATTCTTGCTTTTTCCTAATCTGAGTGATAGGTTGGGAAAATATGTAATTGTTCTAGTTTATTATTTTTAGAGTGCGGTTTGATGGGTCCGGAAGATTCGTTAGGACCCTTACCACGTGGCAGGATATCACAGTAAGAGATTTAACATTCTAGAGGGTCTACAGTCCAAGTTGACTTATGACCTCCTTATTTTATTTGACTCCTTTTTTTAAGGAAATTGATTTCTATTAAGTAATGAGATTTACAGTTATCTTTACATAGGACTCTTTATCTAATTAGGAGAGATGTGGTCAAGGTATAAATACACGAGCATAATCTAAATTTTAGGTAATGACACTTTGTCTATTTTTATGCACTAAAGCAATTATAAACCTCCATTGTTCATATTTTCTGGCCTATTTGTGACGCCCCCAAATTCGAGTTCTCTAACCTCGGATGCAGTGCTCACGATCCATCAACAACATACACATTCTATAACTATTGCGGAATAATAAACATACATTGTTCATCATAATAAAGTCTTACAACATACTACCAGGGTCTTCTTAACATTAACTTATACATACACTTAATATTATAAAGGTTTACATAATCAAAGTAAATTAATACTTAAACATTCTCACCAATTATTCTTGCACATATAGCAAGAGTAAGCAAATAATTTGCTTAGCAAATTTTAATACAAAGGGGATATATCATGATTTGAAAGGAATTTAGCTTTCAATGTTCAACAATAGGAATCGATTATGAAAGAACATGAATTAATTCTTAATAATTGGATATTCGAATAATTGAATAATAGATGTTGAGTGGTTTGAAATAATCATGAACATATACTAAGGTTGACAGTATTTAAACTGCTCCTTTTAATAAGTTTTGATAATCAAGTGTAAGACCCCAACTTTTTATGAATAAAAATTTAATTTTCTCTAAATATTATTCTAAATAGTAAGGTGATAATTTAATAATTGTTATAGGTATGGGTGATATGCGCAAATTTTACAAAGTAAGTAAGTCTTCATAAAATATTCATTTTGTCGAGGAATATTGGTTTGGTCGGGGAATATTCTTTTTGTCGGGAAATATTCGTACAATAGTGCAATCATTGGTAGACCCAACAACGAAATAACTGTCGGATATAGAAAACGACAGAAACAACCTTTTTATAAAAATAACAGCAAAACTTTTACCGTTAAACTGTTGAAATAACCGATGATAAAAGTATAATAATATGCGTTGTTGCACAGTAGCACACGATATTGCACAGTATCTCAGATTATTGATGCTTACGTAAGAAGTCACTAAATATTCAATAATAATCATAGTAGTGGCTGCATAGTATCTCATATTATTGATTCAATAATTGTTACAGTAGCAACTGTATATTATTTTATATTATTAAATCAATAATTATCACGACACAGTAACTCATATTATTGAAATGATATTATTAGATAAGCATTATTGACAATGTCTAGAAAGTTCTGTCGAAGAAAGAGGTTAGGTTATCTAATTGCGCGCCAATAAGAAGAAATTCTTATCGAAAAACCTCCTCTTTCCTGGGAACGATTTGGTTGTCAATATTGAAATATATAATATTAATGGTGAATAATTATTGAAAAGATTTAAAAATATTTGATTAAAGATAAGTGAATTACAAAAGTTAAGGGGGAATAATGCGAACTTGGAAAACTTTAGGGGTACCAAAGTATAATAAATTGACCAATCCATATGAACTTGAATAAACTAATCAGAGAAGAGATGATGCAAGCATGATGTAAGCATGACATCATCCTTAAAAAAATGCAAAGATGATGTCATCATTATGATGTCATGATGATGTCACCTGGACTAAGGTGCAATTAATGAGGTACTACAGTATAATTAACCTAGGTACCAAACTATAATAAGTCGAGCCCTTAACGTGCAATTATCGAAGTTATGTTTTTCTATAAATAAAGAGCTAAGTTCATTAGTTCTTCACCAATTTACCAAACCAAGTTATAATCAAGAGATGGAAAGAGAGAGTTCTTGTGAGTATACTTTGAGTGTAGTACAAGATTTCCTCAAGATAATTTCCACTATTCCAGTCATAACTACTCTCATATTAAGGTAAAGGATGTTATTTTCTTCATACTCATAAGGGTTGTCATTCTATTCCTTATTAATATGTGGGAATAATTTGTCTACGCGGATAACTGTATGCCTGGTGAATAACCATTCGTATTCATTCTTAAATAAATTGTGGAAATGATCTGTCTATGCAGATTTACGCATGACGAGTGAAAATCCATTTTTAGTTTCGTATATTCTTTCATACTAGTATGAGATATCATTTCTTTTGTACTCGTTAAGGTATATTCTTTTGTAATCTTGTTTGATTCAAATTGGCACCCTTACATTACCTGTTAATCTCATCTCTTTGAAAATAGTTGTATTTGATGTGATTTTAGGAATCGACTGTACTTATCATGCTAAAATTGATTATTTTCTTAAGTTCGTTAGCTTTCATATTCCTAACCAATCTGTTATGCGAATTCAAGAAACCAAACCACTAAAATCAATCACTATCATTTCAAGCCATAAAATCATTCGTTTATTGAAAAATGAGTGTCAAGCTTTCTTAGCCCATGTCACTGATTTAAACAAAAATATGTCAGATTTGAATGATATTGCGGTTGTTAATAAATTCCCTGATGTATTTCCTGAATAACTTCATGGCCTACCTCTAGAGCGTGAAATTGAATTTTGTATTGACCTTGAAACCGGTACAAAACCCATTTCCAAAAACCCATATCGAATGGCTCCTATTGAACTTCAGGAGTTAAAAACCCAAATACATGAGTTATTAGACATTGGTTTCATTCGTCCTATTACATCGCCGTGGGGTGTTCCTATTTTATTCGTAAAGAAGAAAGATTGGAGTATGCGACTTTGCATTAACTATCGGGAGTTGAACCATGTCACCATAAAAAATAGGTACCCATTACCTCATATTGATGACATGTTTGACCAGTTACAAGGTGCTCAATTCTTCTCAAAGATCGATATCTGTTCTGGATATCTTTAGTTAAATATTAAAACTGATGACATTCCAAAGACTTCCTTCAGAACTCGATACGGGCAATACGAATTTCTAGTTATGTCTTTCGGATTGACTAATGCCCACGCTGCCTTCATAGACATGATGAACCAAATATTCAAGGAGTATTTGGATCATTTTGTAGTTGTCTTTATTGATGAAATCCTAATGTACTCCAAAAGCCTCAAATATTTCTTCACCCAAAAGGAAGTCAACATGCGGCAACGACATTGGCTCAAGCTATTGAAAGATTACGACCATACCATTCGATACCATCTTAGAAAAGCCAAAGTGGTAGCTGACACGTTTATTAGAAGATCATATGCGAGTACGAGTGCGATATTTTCAAAATAAAGGCCCATTTTGTATGACTTACATAGAATGAAGATAGAGTTAAAGACTCCAGGGACCCACGTGAAGATGGAAAATATACGATTATAACCGAATTTAATCGATAAAGTTAAAGTAGCTCAAGCTAAAGACCCGAAATTAATAAATATGAAGAAAAAAGTACAAGAATGTGTTATTCCATAATAAAATATTGTCGAAGAGAGGAAAGCTCAAACCCTCAATTTATTGGTCCATTTGAAATTCTCGATCGAGTAGGAGTTTTGGCCTATAGACTCGCCTTACCACTAAGTATGTCTCGTGTTCATAACATTTTTCACATATCCATGCTACATAAATATGCAAAATATCCAAACCACATTATTGAATAAGAACCAGATGAGATAACAGAAGTTTAACGTATGAGGATGTACTTATTAAAATCTTGGATAAGAAGGAACATAATCTACGCTTAAAGGTTATACCTCAAGTCAAAATTTTATGGAGAACCCATGATATTGAGGAAATGAACTGAGAGTTAGAATCTGATATGGGAGCAGGGTATTCTCACATCTTCGAAATACCAGGTACGTATATCAATTTCGAGGACAAATTTCATAAGGAGAGGAGGTTGTAAGACCCCAAATTTTTATGAATAAAAATTTAATTTTCTCTAAATATTATTCTAAATAATAAAGTGATAATTTAATAAATGTTATAGTTATGGGTGATATGCGCAAATTTTACTAAGTAAGCAAGTTGTCATAAAATATTCGTTTTGTCGGGGAATATTCGTTTGGTCAGGGAATATTCGTACGACGGCACAATTATTGGTGGACCCCACAACGAAATGAATGTCGAATATAGAAAGTTACAGAAATAACCTTTTTATAAAAATAATGGTAAAACTTTTACCGTTAAACTGTTGAAATAAGCGGTGATAAAAGTACAGTAATACGCGTTGTTGCACAATAGCACACGGTATTGCACAATATCTCTGATTATTTATGCTTACGTAAGAAGTCATTCAATATTCAATAATTGCCACAGTAATGGTTGCATAATATCTCATATTATTGATATAATAATTGTTATAGTAGCATCTGCATAATATTTTATATTATTAAATCAATAATTGTCATGACACAGTAACTCATATTATTGAAATGATATTATTAGATAAGTTTTATTGACAATGTCTAGAAAGTTCTGCCGGGAAAATGGGCTAGGTTATCTAATTGCGCGCCAATAAGGAGAAATCCTTATCGGAAAGCCACCTCTTTCTTAGGAACGATCTGGTTGTCAATATTGAAATCTATAATATTAATGGTGAATAATTATTGAAAAGATTAAAGATTTTGTTGATTAAAGATAAGTGAATTACAAAAGTTAAGGGGGAATAATGCAAACCTGGAAACCTTTAGGGGTACCAAAGTGTAATAAGTCAACCAATCCATGTGAACTTGAATCAACCAATCAGAGAAGAGAGATGCAAGCATGATGTAAGCATGACATCATCCTTAAAGAAACACAAGGATGATGTCATCTTCACGATGTCATGATGATGTCACCTGGACTAAGGTGCAATTAATGAGGTACTAAAGTGTAATCAACCTAGGTACCAAACTGTAATAAGCTGAGCCCCTAACGTATAATTATTGAAACTAAGTTTTTTCCTATAAATAGAGAGCTAATTTCATTAATTGTTCACCAATTTACAAAACCAAGTTATAATCAAGATTTAGAAATAGAGAGTTCGTGTGAGTATATTTCGAGTGTAATGCAAAATTTCTTCAAGATAATCTCCACTATTCCAGTCATAAATACTCTTCTATTAAGGTAAAGGATGTTATTTTCTTCATACTCATAAGGGTTGTCATTATATTCCTTATTAATATGTGAGAATAACATGTCTACGCGGATTATCACATGTCTGATGAATAACCCTTCGTATTCATTCTCTATTAAATTGAGGAAATGATATGTCTACGTGGATTATCGCATGACGGGTGAAAATTTATTTGCATTTTTGTATATTCTTTCATAATCGTATGAGATATCATTTCTTTTGTACTCGTATGAGATATCGTTTCTTTTGTACTCGTTAATGGATATCATCTTCTTTCATATTTCTCCATTTATGGTACGAATTTATTGTTTTTTCCATAACCTTATTATTAAATGGTGAAAACCCTTGAAATTAGTGAAATATTCTTAATAGATTGTGCTTCATCTAGTATCATTTCACTATTGATCTAAATTTTCTTATTGAAATTTTAATCTTTTCATGTCGGGGTATTATTTATGACAAAGTACTATTCATCCGGGATACTATTCATGCCAGAGTACTATTCACGATGGAATTATGATTCTTTTCTTTGTCCAAATTAACTTTGAAATTTGAATCTTAAATATCATTCTTGAATTTTACTCCACAATTGGTTATCATGTTGATAATTTGGACATTCTTGAACTCTAGATAAATTAAATTATCAATTTCTAATATTTATCCTTGATCTCACTTGATTCATTATTCTTTATATCATTGTCATCATCCTCATCCTTATATTGTGGTGAAAGTCATCTTTGACCCGTAGTACAAAGATGGACTGTTGATTGGTATGATTATGACCAAAAATTATGTATTGGTATAATCATGACCTTTAATGTTACAAATAAAGGTTTGTGGTCAAAGTCCTCTTTGGCCCGTAGTGCATAAATGGACAGGTGTTTGGCATGATCATGACCACTGGTGATACAAATGAATATCTTTGGCCCGTAATGTATAGATAATTCATTGGTTTGAAACAATTATTGATTGGTGTTACAGGGATAAAATATTGATGATGAACTTTTAAATCATAGAAGATAGTAGACATCAAGCTCTACTTGACTCTTCTAATAGATTGCTATTTTTGCTGCAATTATTGATCTAAAACTTGTTGTCTATTATATTTTATCTTATTTATCATTGTTGAATGCTAAAGATAATTTATTCTGCATTATCTTAGTCATAATATTCTTTATTGGGTTGGTTAAGCTCACTATTTTCCTTTTTGTTCCATTGTTCTTCTTAGGAAATGAAAGTGTAGCTGGGACTAGTCGAGGAGTGGAGTAATGGTCCGAGATAGTTACTATAGAAGTCTTTACTATGTTGTGAAATAGTGTGATAATAATTATAATGGAGACTTAATTTGAGTTTGGATATAGTCGTATTATGTACGGTGTAATATTTATATTCAAACTCACAGCATATGTGTTGTCGTATTGTGCACGACATTTTAATAGTTATAAATATGAAAGTTTGTATTTGAATTCTGTACTATGTATTTTGGCGACTCAAAATGGGTTGTGTAGACCTATTTTGGGGGCGTCACATCAAGGGGAACAACCTTTCATACCCGGAGATTTATGCATAAACACTTAATAATCGAGCAACAATTGTTTTCCAATATCATGCTTTAATAAAATGGTTCTTTTTCTCAGTTAAGAGTTCTTACCAAATCTATTAGTTAAGAACAACTTTTAAAACGTATTTGATTTAACAAATTTAAACAATGCTTGATCTAGCTGATACAACTAGCATAGATCTTTCTCATTAACAGTTCATGAATAAAAGAACTTTAATTAATTTACAGTTCAATAATAATAAAACAAGAATTCAACTGCATAAAGTGCGATTAATAATAATCATTAAGGATGTGGAATAATCAACAATAAGTATCCACTAACATGTTTTGAAAATAATAACTCGGGTTTGAGTTAGGGAACTTGTCTTGTTTGTAGTCTACTGCTACGAAATTAAATCTATCTGGTTCAGCAGTTTAATTTATATTCCTTTGAAAGACCTATAATTTATCTTTCGATTAGTAAATCATTTAATATCATCACTCTATATTTACATTATCGAACATTTAGTCATTACATTAATTCCTTAGTAATATTATCATCCCTTGATAATATTACTATCACGTAAACATTATCTTAAACTCATCTAATATTATTACCCTTAATAATATTTTATTTACTTCTTAGTATTATTAATCAACTAATAATACTTTATTAAACTTATTAATATTATTAACCTCTTAATAATATTTTAATGAATTTCTAATATTCTTAACACTTACTTCTTTTACTAATACTATTAATCATTTGATAATATCTTAATTCTTAACTAATATTATTAATCATTTAATAATATTTTATTACTTTACTAATATTATTAACCTTTTAATAATATTTTAATCATTTACTAATATTATTATTCATTTAATAATATTTTATTCATTTACTAATATTATTAACGTTTTAATAATATTTTATTTAATTTCGAATATTATTAATTATTTATTAATATTTTAATCATCTAATAATACTTTAATATAATATTATTAATCTTTTAATAATATTTTAATCTAATATTATTAATCACATTAATAATATTTTAATCTAATATTATTAGTCATTTAATAATATCTTAATTATTAATAAAAAATATCTTATTATAATATTATTAGTATCATAATAATACTTTAATCTTTTATCAAACCAATAAGCAATTTATTTTAATGGTTTACCTTTAATAATACATTTATTTAATAACCAAAAAAGTTATAAATATTAGTTCACATCAAAATTACCAAAATACCCTCCAATGATCAGAATACAACATATTTAGGGTTTCCAAGCATTAACATCACATTTTTACCATTTATGACATTACACATTTATTTATTTTCATTTATTCACAACACAATTATTTACAAGAAAAATACCAAAACAGTTCCAAAAATATTTCTTTTTTGGAATCGGACATAATATAAGTTCTTGATAATCCCCAAATTTTCCTAGAATTTTTCAACTTGATTTACTATTTTTAAAGGGTCTAAAACAACCAGATCTTGCAATATTTTTCATAAATTGAGTTTTTGTCCAACAATTCTAAAACTTTCAGAGAATGTTCTTGTTATATATATGCACTTCCAGTAAAATTTCACCTTTTTGGAGTTACATACAGAGTTATTCATGTTTATTTTTAAAAAAATCCTTTCTTGTAAAGTCCATAACTTCCATTCTATACATTAAAAAATGTCCATTCTTCTTTCTAAATATAGATAACTCATCAAAGTATCTTCTTTAAAGTAGAAAAAATGGACAAAAATACCCTTGTTAGCAAATGGCCAGAAACTGTCGACTACCTTTTGTTCCACAATGGACTGCTTTGGTTCCATCAACCACCAAGGCTTGAAAAATCAGTGTTTTTGAGTGCTACCACTTGGGTTTAGTAGTTAACTTACATATCTAGCACCTCCCTTTTACGGATCACAAATAGGAGGTGTAGATCTAAAGTTACACATAATCCAAGTGAAGAAAAGCTAGGGTTTTTTATCTTTTAGGAACATAAGTTCATTTAATTTTATTAATTTATAACTTAGTGTTTCTCTAAATACTTAATTATAAATATTAAGCTGTTTAAATTATTCCATTAATAAATTAAATATACTTAATTTATTACTATTATTAAGCCAATTACTTCTAAAATTATATTTCTCTTTTTGCGGTGTGACCCTTTAGGTTCAATATTAAGCCGGTAAATAGAATAAATAAATTAGAACCATTCTAATATTATTTATAATAAATTAAAATCCTTTAATTCAATTATAAATAAATAATATTTATTCTACATCAAGAGTGACATCTTACGTCAGTGTATCATGACTATCCTGATAATATGAAATCAACGTTTAATCACAAAGAACATATTATGTGAATAGTTACTGTACAATTCAATACTTCTATCATACAATGTCCCGATTAAACATAAGACATAGAATTACTAACAAATCTTATTGAGTTAATCATATGCATTTCGATTCACAAAATGCACAACTCTAAGTAATGTAAATTATAAGCTCCTTTCTAATTTTCATTCCACCTTAGCTAAGAATTTCTGAGTTGTCATTTATCGAATCACATACGACATTCTCTCCCTTTACTGAAAGTAATAGATAATTTATTGATCATTCATCTACAACAATGTAAACTTTATTATACCTGAACATACTCTATGTTATACTCTAAAGTATTATGGAATATGACAAAGTATAATTCAGAATACACAAGGTATTATGATGATCTTAAGTCCATGGATCACTTGTAAAACTATCACTATAAGAACTCCTATTTTCAGACAAGTAAAACTCTATTAGGTGTTCCTTATGCGAGTCACGTTCAGTGAACTTATTCTCTAATAAGAACCTATATACTTACTTTAGTGTCTCCACATAAATGATTATGAGATCAATCATCTTCTTCAACAGAGCAAACATAGTATGTACTAATCTATCCAAAATCGGTAACCCTACATTAGTGATCCAACGATTAGGAACATTTCAGTTTTGATCTATCTAGAATTTAGATCTCATTAACATGATCAACATCATGATTCTAAAAGCATTACTCCAAAACTATTAGTTTATCACATTTATTTAATTCAAGTAATTAAACATAGATAAAAATTGCTTTAATTAAATAAATTCTTTTATTAATAAATGAACAAAATTATAAAACAAATGCTTATCACATCCAATGTGATTGGATTGATGGCATAATACTTTCAATCTCTCACTTGCACTAAATTTAATCGCATTGGTATCTAATACTCATATTCTCTAAGTGTGATCTTTTCAATGTTCGATAATACTTTAGTAAATGGATCTGCAATGTTGTTATGAGATTTCACTCTTTCTAAGGTGACTTCTCATCTTCCAATGATTTCTCTAATCAAATGAAAGTGTGGCAACACATGTTTGGATCCCAGAGGAGACTTAAGAACTATTCCTAGTCATGTAATGAACTTTACATCCGAATAACCAACTTTGCAGCTTCACTTACAGCTATATACTTTGTCTTTGTCACTAAATCAATAACTCTTTATTGTTTAAAACTTTTTCAACTCAATGCACCACCGGTTGAGGTAAACACATTACCCTTAAGTAGATTTGTTATTGTCTTAGTCAGTTTGAATAGCTTGAGTCTTTATAGCCCTCTAGTTTCTAATCAGACCCACCATAAATACATCCTTAGTTTTTTTTTTTCAAGTACTTTAAGGATGTTATTCACTATTTTACAGTGATATTCTCCAAAATTTGATTGATCAACATCAGGTTTTATACATTTCATTACATATATTATAATTACTCATGTGATCTCTCTTTTTAGGTGTCTTTGGGGACAATTTTCGTAGAGAGATTCACTCCATGGCTCATCAACATGAGACATATCTTGAAGTTTTCCATGCTAAACCCCTTTAGCATCAAATGAATATACGTTCATTAGGTCAAGCTGAGTATCCTTTTGAATATATCTATATAGATCTTTATCCTAAAAATATAGGATGTTTCTCCCTAATCATTCATCGAGGAATGTTTAGAAAACTTGATCTTTACTGATTGTAACAGTGGTATGTCATTCCCTATTAGTAATATATCAACATATAATACTAGAAATGTCACTGCACTCCCACTGACCTTCTTGTACACATATGGTTCATGCTCGTTTTTGATAAAATAAAACTCTTTTGATTATCTCATCAAAACTAATGTTCCATCTTTAAGAAGCCTCATTTAACCTATTAATGGATCATTGTAGCTTACATACTAGATTTGATCCATCTCTTGAGTCAAATCCATCTGGTTGTATCATACATACATTCTCCTCTAACTACCATTGAGGAAGGGTGTCTCCACATCCATTTGCCATATTTTGTAATAATAAACTTCAATTATAAGAAAATTTTAAATGGACTTAAGCACTACTATCTTGAGAAGGTATCATAGTCACTCATTGGCTTTGTTTGAAAGCTTTTTATCACCAGTCTGGCATTATAGGTCTCAACCTTGCTGTTTTCTCCAGTCTTTCTCTTAAAGACCCATTAAACCAAAGTCCACACATAGTTCTCATACATGGATTCCATTTTGAATTTTATAGTCATCTGTCATTTCTTTGAGTGTTTACTACTCATTGCCTCATCGTATGTAACTGGATCATCATCCTTTATAATGTGTACTTCATCATCATCTATAATAAATCAATACCTTTTCAGGTATCTTTGATACCCCTCCAGATTTATGATTCGATTATGGTACAATATGTATATCTATAAGCTCCTCTATTTGACTTACAGTGCTTTGTAATTCTTGAACCCCTTCAAGATCTATCTTTCTCCCACTAGACCCTTCAAAGATAAACTCTTGTTCTAAGAAGGCATCATGTTTCATAATAAACACCTTTAGCTCAGTAAGATTATAGAAATAATACCCTAAACTATCCTTAGGATATCCCATAAATCGGTACTTGTCAAATCTTGTCCCAAGTTTATCCTTTTGAAGCCTTTTCACATAAGCTGGACAACCCCAAATCTTAACATGCTTAAGACTAGGTTTTCTCCCTGACCATAACTCATATGGAGTTTTAGCAAATTCTTTTCTGAATAGGATTCAAGGAGTATCCAAATAATTCCTCCCTCGGCTCGAATCCCTGAATATTTCAACTTCATATCTGAATAGGATTCGAGGAGTTTCCCAACAATTCCTCCCTCGACTCGAATCCGCAAACACTTCAACTTCATCATTGTCATTGTTGTCATAGTTGCCATTATCATCCGCAGGTCATCATCTGTAGCATCCGCAAAATCCACATTATACGCATATTCGCGTCATCCGTACCATTCATACCATCCGTACTATTCGCATCATTATCGTCATCTGCAACACCTGCAATATATGCATCTGTCATATCATCTGATTATAGTAATCATCATCATCATCATCATCATCATCATCTTCTTCTTCTTCTTCTTCTTCTTCTTCTTCTTCTTCTTCATTAATATCAACTTCTTTAATAACATCATCAGTAGCATCGTTGTCTTTATTAGCATCTCCATCATCTAACAAATGCAACAACGATCCTCCATAATTGAAAAAATCTCATGTTCATCAATATCACGATGAACACCAACTCCTTCAATCTTCACTCTCTTTATTTGTCACATCAATTCGATTAATTCCCCTTCTGTCGTGAATCCAATCAACCTGTCTCTTGATACCACGTGTTGGGAACTAAGTCAACGTAAATCACACAATAAAATAAAGAGAAATAAAAACACAAGATTTAATGTGCAAAAACTCTTGAAGGAAAAAATCACAGGCCAAACTCCGAATTTCCACTATATCAAAATAATTTGCTTACAATAATCATCCCAAATTTTACGCCCTAAAACTTGAGGTTCCACAATACATTAACACAACTTTTTGCACGAACTAAAAACTGCAAAACCCTCCCACCCACAATACAACTTTTTTGCATGGAATATAAAAGCTGCAAACACCATCCCCCTCACATAAACACAAAACCACTCACACCATCTCTCAACTCTTAGGATGCTACATGACTTTTGATTGTGTTACACTTCAATAACTTAATATAATACTCTATTTATAGAGTACCCCAAATATCTCCTCTTCCTATTCAAAATAGGACACTTCTAAAATAAAATTCCTACTACAAATTAATATCTTTCTGAAATAATACTCCAATTAAAAATAGGATTTTTTTCTTTCCATATTAGCAAATTCTTTTTTGAATAGGATTCGAGTAGTATCCCAACAGATCCTTGCGCTTTCATTTGATTGGCTCAATTATGGGTGCACAAATTGGTTATGTTTTGACTGTTGGATTGAAATGTTGATCAACGAACCAAAATAATCCCATCAAATAATTACATATATGTTTATATATATGATAAATACATTTTAACAAAAAATAATATATATTAAATATAAGTAAATAAAAGAAAATATAGTACAAAGATAAACAAAAAAATAATATTAGTAAAAAAATATAATTGAAATATAAAATAAAAAATAAAAAACTAAATTTATACTAATAAAGCATTTTATATAGACAACATTACTTACATATAACAATTAGGTATTTATGTGACGCCCCCAAAATAGGTATATATCACTCATTCTGAGTCGTCAAATACATGGTACAAAATACAAATACAAACGTAATTAGACAATTGTCGTGTAACATAAGCTGAAAGTTTTAACACGAATATTGTCTCCTAGACAATATCCAAACTCAAATGAAGTCCTCATTATAATTATTATTGTCTTATTTCACGAGAATAGTGAGGACTACTAAAAGCAACCATCTGGCCGTCACACTCCATTCCCCGAAATTTAGTCCCCAATTATATTCTCATTTCCTAAAGAGAACAATAATAAAAGCAAAGGGTGAGCTCAACTATCCCAAAGTAAAGAATATTATGACTAAGATAATGTAGAATAAATTATCATTAAATTTCTCAACAATGTTAAACGATAGAATACTGATGAGCCAACAAGTTTTAATCTAAAGTGAACAAACAATCCATTAGAAGAGTCGAGTAGGCGTGTTATCTACTATCTTACATGATTTAAAAGTTTATCATCAATTTTATCATTTGAGACTCTACTTCAATAAATAATTCACATCACTGAATTATCCATGCACTACGGGCCAAGGATATTCATTATTATCACATCCATGAATTATCCATGCATTACGGATCAAGGATATTTGTATTATCACCAGTGATCATGATTATACCGATACATAGTCATAAACTCATAATCATACTAATCAACAGTCCATCTACACACTACGAGCCAAAGATGACTTTTATCACAAAAAAAATTAAGGGTAAACACATATTGCAATTATCTCTTACTAAATATGGGACCCTTATTTATAGGGATGTCATCATGTTGGGTAAATTTCATGAAATTGAAAGAGTTAATTTTATAATTTTATTTTTTAATAATAAAACGTAACAAAAAAATTATAAATTTACATGAGATCAAAGATACGATAATTTCATAGAATTCAAATCCAGTTAAATATTAGCGACTAGCTAAAAACTTGGGATATACTCACCTCGAAGTGTGTGAAATAAACATTGACTTGTTTTAAATAATACTTAATAAAATTTAAACATTAATTACATCGTATCAATCATAAGTTTTTTTGTTTTTTTATTTAAACAAAAATATAATAAGAGAAAATAAAGGAGATAGAAAGGGTTGCATCAATAGTTATATAATCATCACCTACACATGCATATGAAGGCAGCCCGAAATTAATTAAAAGTGAATGTCCCATCCCACAAACAAACTTGTACATCCCGAAATGCCTTGGTCTTATTCTTAGTCACCTCCATTTCATGTTCTGATTGAATTATTAAATTTCATATCCCTCTACATACCTAAATATGATATATATCTCTTTCTCTCTCCTGTGTGTATGAATATATTGTATGTCTGAAATAGGTAGGGGGTCCTCCAAGTTAAGGGGTCCCAATCAGGTACCCACAAAAAGACATAAGACCTTAATGAAGATACAGACTAATACTAGAGAAAGAAACAAAACTGAAAGGTTATGGGGTTGGGCCAGGAATCAACACAAAATGGCTAAATTGCATCGAACCCACAAAAACAAAACCCCTTTTCTTCCCTTCTTTAGCCTTTAGGTCCATGCATGGTGAGCAGCTTTTGGTGATCACAAGAAGAAAACAAAAAAACTCTGAGCAATAACACATGCATGCATAATGTATATATTAGTAAATCTATACCTCTGCTCTGTGTTGCTTCCCTCAAGCGCACGACACTTCGCTGTCGGCAGTTGATGCATATCACAAACCCTACGTACTCTTGTCGCTTAATCACCTTTCTTCCATTACCAACAAAACTTTTTGAAACTTGTAGAGTAGAGCAACACCACAATCTTTAGGCTGAATATATATATATATATATATATATATATATATATATATATATATATTGGTTAAATCTACAAAGAACCTAGGTTCTTGAACTAACTTCTTTTTTTTGGTTTATTGTAATTTTTATTTTTTATTTTTTTGCTCTAGCCGCTACAACAACAAATTAAAAAATGGGTTATTCCACAGCAGCTGGTTGCTGTGGATGGAACCCCTATATATATATATATATATATAAATTGCAAATGCTTGTTATAATACTATTTGGACAAATATATTTTAACTAACTGTCCATAAGAAAAACAAATAATCTAAATTTTTATAAAATTTATATCTAATTTGCCCTTTTTTTTTATGGACGGATAGAGATATGTTTGCCTTAATAATAGAGATATGTTTGCCTTAATAATATTAGCATTTAGTATAGAACATCTCACTATATATATATATATATATATATATATATATATATATTTTTCTTATTTGGGTATTGGTTTCTTACCAGAACTTGGAATGACGGTACTGAAGTCTGCAACTGCAGTCTACGCTTAAAATAATAGCAATTGACCGACTGACAACAGCTAATACCTATATTATAGTACTACTAAACTAATGTAACTTCTTTTGATTTATTTATTAATGTTAGTGTAGACCACAAATCTCATGAGGCTGAGTTCTTCTACGCCGACCGTTATTTACCGACCGGATTAGTGACCGGTCGGAATTTTTTTTTTTTTTAATTTTTTTTTTTGCTTTTGACTACTAAATAATTAATGTGATTTATTGAAACTGAAATTTTTATAAAATACAGTGATTTAGGTATTATTTGGATACATGTAAAAAACAAGGTTACACAGATTATACAACTCTGTTTTTTACATGTATCCAAATGACAATTAAATCACTGCATTTTATAAAAATTTCAGTTCCAATAAATCACACTAATTATTTAGTAGTCAAAAGCAAAAAACAAATTTAAAAATAAAAATAAAAATTCCGACCGGCCACTAACCCGGTCGGAGGAAAACGGTCGGCTTAGACTTATTGCATAAGGCTACCTTTTTTTTACCCAATAAGTCTACAATGATCGGGAGGGTTCCGGTAAAATTGGCGACCGTAAAATTTTTATTTTTTATTTTTTTGCTTTTGATTATCAAATAATTAATGTGATTTATTGGAACAGAAATTTTTATAAAATGTAGTGATTTAGGTGTCATTTAGATAATGAGGATTGTCTTCTCAATTTTTTCAATTAGGACATTAAAATTTTAATTTTTTTTCCCACTTTGGGGATTGTCCTCTCAATTTTTTTCATTAGAGGATTAAACTTTTAATTTTTTTTTGATAACGTCTAAATTGATAGTGCTACATCAGAAAATTGATGGCATGACAGCAACACGTGAATAAAAGATACTTATGTGTAATATTAAGTGTCATTTTAATATTAATTTAATTAATTTTGTATACGAAAAAGGATAAATATAAGACTATTATTAATTTTACTTTAAAAATTGTCATTAAATTTACTTTAAAAATTAAATTAACCAAAAATTAAATTTTAAAAATTAATAATTTACCAACAAGGTAAAATTAGAAAATTGTTAAATCCACAACAAAAATTGTTATTTCCCTAACAAAAGTGTCGCTATAGATCTTATAGCGACGGTTTTCACCGTCGCTATATACACCTATAAATGACACTTTTGTTAATAATAACAAAAATATTAATGGATTTAACAATTCCTAAAATTATCATTAAATTTACTTTAAAATTTTAATAATGGTTTTATATTAAAATAATAATAATAATAATAATAATAATAATAATAATAATAATAATAATAATAATAATAATAATAATAATAATAATAATTTCTTCAAAAATTAATAATGGTTTTATATTTACCCTTTTTGTACAAAAAATTAATTGAATAAATGTTAAAATGAGACTCAATATTACACATAAATATTTTTTAGTCACTATAATGTCATCAATTTTCTGACGTGACACTATCAATTAGACGTAATTATAAAAAATTAAAATTTTAATACCCTAATTGAAAAAATTGAGAAGACAATTCCTAAAGTGAATTTTTTTTAAAAGTTTAATCCTCTAATTAAAAAAAATTGAGAAGACAATTCTCAAAGTGGATAAAAATTAAATATTTAATTTCTTAATTGAAAAGACAATTCCCAACGTAAAAAATTTTAAAAGTTCAGGGTATTAATCCATATTTAGGCATTTATTAATTTATGTGAAATTTGTTGTCTTTTTATCGTGTGAGACTTGTTTATAAGTTTATTTTTTTCCTCATTCAATGAGATTTGATTGATTCTTGAGATTGTAATATTGTAGACACTCGAAATTTTGTTTCCATGTTACTAACTATACAAGATGGCAGAATCGTCGTTTATCTTCCAGAGACAACCTTGGAATTCATAATCATCAAATCAGACCCCCGGCAACAGCACTGGGAAATCATCTGTAATGACCGAGAAATTCGAATCCAATGTATAATACATTTATTTAATTAAATAATGAATAAAATTATATTATTTGTTATTATTATGTGTTAATAAGATGAATGTCGTATTATAACCTAGAAACTTCAGAAAGTCGTAGTATTTTAACTACGTGAAGGAATTAAAGTGTTTGAATTTTCAAGATGAAAATAAAAGCTTTCCGAGAAATTTTCCGAAAAATACTATTCATCGATTTTCGCTCGGAAATTATTTTTGAACTTCCGAGAAATACGTAATGATAGAATATCGAGGTGAGATGGATTATGTAATAATAATTCAAGTATGAAAAACGTAATTTTTTGCCTGGGGACTTAATTTGAGAACGTTAGGAAAATTAAAGCGTCAAGAAGTTATTGTAATACACTACAAAATAATGGTAATTGGCGACGGGCCCATTGCCCACGGAGACATTCCTATCGATAATAAGGTCACTCTCGACGGGATACCCGTCGCCAATGTCTGTCGTCGGTAATGTACTTATTATTTGGCACCAGACTTTCCCGGTGGAGGGAACACTACTACAAAATGGTCATTTGTGATGGCTAAAATCCATCACAAAAAGTAGAAAAACCATCACGAAAGGTTTACGTGATGACTTTAAGCATCACAATGGCCGTCTTGTATACGCCCATCATGAAAGGTTTTACGTGATGGTTTTGGCAATCATGCAAACGCTTAGTGCTTTTGTGATGATTAATACAATCACATTAACACGTAATCTATTGTGATTGTCAAAGTCATCACACAAAAAATAAGACTTCAGGGATCAAATATAAGAACGTGAATATCTATTTACATGTAATTTATTTTGCTGTATTAATTGTATCTATATTAATTGTATCAAATGATACTTGTAGGATTCAAACCCTCTCCCATTTGTAAACTAAATAATTAATGAGTATTACCACTACACCAAAGTCTATATCATGATTATAATTTTAAACCAAAATATAAAATGAAACATATGTGAGTTGACTTACTAAAAAAATTACTTCCACATAAGATTTGGTGATTGCAATGACAGTCACAAATACTATATAATGATGGTAAAATTAGTCATCACTAAGAGCCATCATATATTTTATTATTTTGTGATGTCTTGAAAATTCCATCACAAAATACCTTCTTTTTGTAATTGCAAATAAAAGTCGTCACAAAAATCTACCTTTTTTAATGATGGTCACGACCGTCATAAAATATTGTTTTGATTATTTCTTACATTAAAATATTAGTGATAGCTTAAATGCAATCACGAAAAGGGTATATCTATAAGTGATGACTTAGTACGTCACAAAAAGAAAATTTATTTTGCGTGAAAAAATTGGTGTGATTGACATGACCATCACAATTATAATACATTGATGGCAAGATTAGTCATCACTAAGAGCCATCATATATACTATTATTTTGTGATTGCTTAAAAAGTCCATCACAAATTACTATATTTTGTGATTGTTTTTAAAAACTGTCACAAAATTCTGTCACGTATTCTTGTTTTTCTAGTAGTGGAAATCTCATAGGCGACGGTACTAATGTTAGCATCGACGGTAATGACGTCGGGAATGAGTTTATATCGACATGGTCATTAGCGACGGTAATGCCGTCGAGAATAAGTCTTTTATTTTAAACCCTGGTTCGACGGCAATGAGTATATTTTCATTCCCTCTCTTATTTTCTATTTCCCTCGCAATTTGGCTATTTCGCCCTAATTAATTCTAAGCATATCAGAGCTTTTGATTCTCAGCTAGCTCAATCAATTTGTCCAATTGAATCTGGTTCCTCGCTCATCATTTTTACCTAAATTATCAGCCGCTTTAGTTCGCCTTTATCACTTGATTTTTTTAATTAGCTCATCATTTCATTTCAGATTGATTTTTTCTGTTCTACACTTCATTTTGGTAAAATTTTCAATTCCATTTAAGACCATAGTGTTTATATAAGACCATCCCGAGCTATGTTATTATCCAGATTAGTTATTTTAGATGACATGCATTATGTAGAAATTAATCTATTTAATCAATGATATTTAAAACTGAAGTTCTTTAATTTGTTCCTTATTCTAAATTTGGGAATATAATGGTGCATATGCAATTCATGCTGTATAATTGTATGCTACATTGGGTGTTTTGGATGTTTTTAACTGCTAGTCATAGACTCCAAGTGTGGCAGTGATAAAATACACTAATATATAGCTTCATTAATCATTTTGGCTGCATTTAAACAACACCTAGCACTTGCAATTGAAGTCTGCATTCTATTAGGGTCTAATACTTTTCCTCCAATTCTCAAAGTATTCCATGCTCTGAAAAGCGGCATTTCTCTGTCATACATATATATATATATATATATATATATATACGAACACACCCACATATATATATATATATATATATATATATATATATTATTTCCTGGTATGTAGGATATCCGCTTTTTAAGGTTTGAAAGACTTATTAGTTAACAAGATGTAATTTTATTCTTTTGCATGTCTTTATAATTCTTAATTAGTTTCTGTTTGACAACTTTCAATTCCATTCGAGTGGCCTATGCATCTGTACATTATTTATTCTCCTTTATTTGTTGACTGAATCCCATCATTTTCAGTCATATGCCGATATTTGGCTTTTGTTTTGGCTTTTAAAGATGATATTTGTTTCCTAATGATATGTTACATTATTAGTTCTTTGACACGAATAGTGACATTTGTAGCATTGGTGCAGGATGAAAGTCCAAATTTCAAAGTAATACATATATGAATGTTAACAGATTTCAAGACTGACACCAAATAAATGCTTTGTAGTATGTTGCTTGGTTGTATTTTGGATAAATGAAATTTATGGAAATATGTGGCTATTAAGCATTCTTGTTATAGTCTGATTGATTGAATCTCTTTTTAGCTTATACAGATAAGTATGTTATATCAATTCTCTTATGAAACTATTAGTTCCAATACATTTGCGTGTCCTACTATTTGTCTTTGACATAGATGTTTGATATTGATGTCTCGTTATGTACTTTAACACCGACTTATTAGATTAAGTGTTGAAATCTTGTATGATCATGAACATCTGCACTTGGTTAGCTTAACATTTACTAGTTTGAACCTTTCATATATTGGTTTGGAAAGGTATTTTGAACCTCTCGATTTTTTCTGTCTCCACTTATGTTGAAGTATAAATGTTATAGATTCGTTTATTTTAGTTGTGTTTGATTCTCTCATAACCATATTTTTTTAATCTATCTTCCCATTCATGCCTTTCTGTCTTCCTAATAATCTGATTATCTTGAGCTTCTGCCTTTTCTGCTGGCAATCAAAGCCATATTATAGAGGTTGCTTTATATATATAAAACCATTTGAGCCTCTTTTGTTGTTGGACGTGATTCGAGGGCCATATTAGTCCTTAGTGATTCTGTTCATATATTAAAATTCGTTGGTTTAAGTGTTCAACATATTAACATAGACAATGCACAATGTAAATGTGGTTTCCCCTCTTTTTAACCTGGTTGTTTGTTTCGCTCATGCTTATATATGTTATATGATGTTTTATGGTTAGACATGGTCATTTTATGTGTTGATGAGCTTTTATGTCAAAGGAAATCAAAAATAGTTTTTATGAGTAAAAACCATAAAATTTCCGGGTTCATAATTCATTCTCAATAATATAGTATTCCTTTTGTTCTAGGAAATAGTTCAATTTCATACGTGCATATTTTCATATAGTTTAGGAGGCTTAGAAACCCGTTTGAGATTCACTTAGTATGAGTGAATCTCAAATAGTCCCCTGTTTTGGGACTGTTCTTGTATGTTTCGATCTCAGTTAGGTCGGTGTTAACAACTTGAGCACGTCTTTATATTTTTTGAATTTTTGGTCAGTATATATCTTTTGATGTTCTTCGGTTGCATATTTAGACTACGATGTGTTAGTCCATTTCGTGTACTTGAAGACCATGACAGTGATACCAAAAATTTTGAAAAATTTAAAGATGTGTTCAAGTTGTTGGCATCAGTGAGGCGACACATCCGGGAATGGGATAGAAGCCTGACCCGTTAGAGGTGGAGATGAAGTTAGGAAACTTATAAGCTTTCATATACATTAACTTAGAGACTTGATTGTGTTTGTCTGACTTTTCATATATATAGCAGATAGTTGTCTGAGATGTCTGTTGATCAAAGTTGGATGGAATGTAGGGTAGCCAGTGATAAGAGTGGGCTTAGCTTTGAGTATCGTAGTGGGGTTGAACAGATTCTTAACTTCGCGTTTGAGTAAGTCAGCGGCGATGAGATCAGATGTCCTTGTAAGAGGTGTATGAATGAAGTGTGGAAGGAAAGGAGTGATGTCATGTTTGACTTATTTGTGTATGGGTTCAAACATGGTTATACGACATAGATCTATCATGGAGAAACCTGGTTGGATGAACATGAATCAGAACCGGAATCTAGAGGTGATGAAACCTTTGACTGTACTAACATGATAGTCGAAGCTTCTGGTTCATACTTCCGATTGAATCTGAGCGAGGGATGGCGATGGCGTCGAGCAAGAGCCGAATGATGGGGGCTAAGGGTTTCTATGAGTTATTGCATGAAGCGGCGACGCCATGTTTGTATATATGAACGCGAAAAGCACAATCATCTTATCTACCGTGACTAAGTTTTACACTTCAAGAACGAACATGGTTGTGGCGAGAGGGTTTTAATGAACTGTAAGCATTGTGAAGGAGTGCTTACTGCGCAGCAATAAGTTACCGGAGTCGTACTATGATGTGAAGAAAATGGTCAAAAGGCTCAATCTAGGGTATGAGAAGATTGATGCTTGTGAGAATGAAGATATGTATGTTGTATTACGGTGATGTCGATAAAGATAAGAGGTCATGTGATATTTGTGGTACAAGTAGATCATGTGAACAACGCAAGAAAAAAGGGAAAGACGTCTTTGAGAAAGATCTTACGTTACTTTCCCATTTCCCTAAGGCTTCAGCGGTTGTTCATGTCAACACATACCGCTAAGGATATGAGGTGGCACTTTACACGGGACATAGTCGAAGGTCAACTGACGCACCCGACAGATGGGCTTGAGTGGAAAATTTTTGATAACAAGCTCCCCTCGTTTGCTGAAGAGGTTCGCAATGTTAGGCTTGGAATTTCTGTGGATGGGTTTAATCCGTTTAACGGGCCTTACCCAAAGCCTTACTCAACTTGGCTGGTGATTCTTGTTGTGTATAACCTCCCGCCTTCAATGTGCATGAAAGATCCCTATATGTTCATGCCTTTACTGATTTTGGGTGATAAGAGTCCGAGTAAAGACATCAATGTATACCTCAGGCCGTTAGTTGATGAGTTGAAGATGTTGTGGGAAAAAGGGGTTCAAACTTATGATGTATCTCTTAAGCAGAACTTTGACATGAGGGAAGCTTTACTGTGGATAATAAATGACTTCCCGGTGTTAAGAATGATCAGTGGATGGTCGACTCACGGGGGCTTGTCATGTCCCATGTGTTTGGGGTCAGTTAAAGTTGTGCGGCTCAAACATGGGGGGAAAATGAGTTTCTTTGCAACATCCAGACAGTTTTTGCCGATTTCACATCGTTATCGACGGATGAGTAGATAATTCAATCGAAAAATAGGGAAACGTCAAGTACATGGCCGTCTTTCTGGGTCAGCAATGTTGAGTTGGATTAGTCATTTGAAGTTTCCACCTCCAGGGAAGAATCACAGATTAGAGCGAGCTTATGGTTTCTGACGAGGTTCACTGGATGGATAAACAGATCCATGTTCTTTGACACACCTTTATTGGGCTACACTCTGCATCCGTCATTGTATAGATCCGATCATCTTTGAGAAGAAGCGTGTTGATAACATTTTTTATCTCGATCCTAGATGCCAGTGGTAGAACAAAGGATAACAATAAGTCGAGGGTTGATTTGGTAAAAATGAACATTAGGGAAGATCTGTGGCTGTATCAGGAGGGTAGTAAGATTGTAACGCCTAAAGCTTAATATACTTTGATCAGGGAATAGTTGATATTGATATGTAATTGGATCAGTGGACTGAAGCTCCCAGATGGATATTCTTCGAATATAGCAAGGTGTTATAAAGTCGAAGAGTTGAAGTTTCGGGGTCTCAAAAGTCACGATTGTCACGTATTCATGCAGAAGTTGATACCTGTGGCATTTATCGACTTATTACCGAAACGTGTGGTTGAAGCACTGACAGAGCTTTCTAATTTCTTCAGAGATCTATGCTTGACGGAGCTTCAGCTTAAAGACATAGATAAAATAGAGATGCAGATAGTGGAAATAATGTGCAAGTTAGAAATGATCTTTCCCCCATCGTTTTTTGATTCAATTGAGCATTTGCCTATTCACTTGCCATAAGAAGCTAAGTTTGGCGGTCCCGTAAAATATAGATGGATGTATCCATTCGAGAGGTAATGACATTAATGTTTTTAATACGGTAAAATGTTCATTCTTTTTTGCTAATCTATATATCACATAGGTATATGCGACGTCTAAAGAAAAACATAAAGAATAGAGCCCGTGTAGAGGGGTCAATTGCTGAAAGTTATGTTATGGAGGAACTTGTTAATTTCTATTTGTTGTACTTTGAGCCGAATGTTCAGACGAAGCACAATCGCTTACGCTGGAATCAAGCTGTTGCGCACGAGGAAAATGGAGAATTAATGGCCTTTAGTCATCTTGTACGCCCATTTGGTGGTAAAAAAGCGATTCTTGGTGATAGTGAGTATCACAATTGCCACATTGTATGCACTTGTCAACATGAATGAAGTAGCGCCATACATTAAGTAAGTAGTCATAACTATATATGTCTGATGTAATTGTGTCAAGTTCCTTTACAAACACATTGAGTATATAAGCGTGATCACGATCGATATGATCTGAAGTACGTGAAGCGAATTCGAGTATATCGGACGGGGATTTGCAAAATTTGAGAAATGGAGAATTTGTGCAATGGTTTAAAGATCATGTAAGTCTAACCTTTACAAGTTCAATGAATCTACCATCATAGATTTATTTTTATGGCGTAATTAACTTTAGAATATGTTGTGTTAATGTACATTAGGTCCTCATAGATGAGTTAGCTGACAAACGGCTAAAGCTTATAGCCGATGGCCCTAAAAGATTTATAGATACTTATATATGTTGCATTGTCAACGGTTACAAATTTAAGTGTTGTGATATTGGGGAAGTCACTTCTGCTGATTCTGGTGTTGTAGTGAAAGGTAGCTGTTACGATAACATTTGGGATGATTGGTATGGACGATTGCTAGAAGTTGTCGTGCTCAAATATTGGGGTCATAAAGAATTAGTTTGCTTCAATTGTCATTGGTTTGATGTTGAGAATGGAGTTAAAGTAGATAAAAAATCAGGATGGGTGACTGTTAACGTTAAGTCAAAACTAAGATTGATGAGTGGTATGGACGAGCATTTTATTTTAGCAAGTCAAGCAACACAGGTGTACTACGCATAGAGTGTTAAGACTTCTGCAAGCCCATGGCATGTTGTTATAACCACCAAAGCCCGTGGTTTTCAAGGCACAACTCCTCGTCCAGACGATGAACCTTTACAAGTCTAGTCTACTAGTGTCACACCTGCTGATGTGATAATTATTAGTGAGTCTAGTGAAGAAGAGGATGATGTTGTCGCTGTTGAAATTGAAGACGATGTTGTTGAGGAGGTAGATATAATTGAAGAAATCGTTGAGGACGATGAAGATGGTGATGACAACATTAGTGAAGATCTATTGCTCGAAGATAACAATTCTGATATTGATGGCTTTGATGATATAAATGATTAGGAGTATGTACACTTTGTGTCATTTTAGTTGTATTCAAATGTAATAGTTTGTAGTAGTGCAATCATTATCTTCAACTTATATTAATCTACTAAATAAGGTGTTAGTTGTTTTAGGTTACTATTTATGCTGTATCCTTTTAGGTTACTATTTATATTGCATTCTTTTAGTTGTATCTGTATGAGGAGTTGTATCTGTATGTTATCCTCTTTGTTATTGTGCTCAAATATAGTATTTACGAATGTTAAATAATATTTTTTTATGATTTGACAGTATACATACATATTGCGCGCACACCACACGGCGATCGTGGTGGGCGTGCAGGTCGTGGGGGCCGTGGCGATTCTACACATGATGATCAGGTCGGATCGTTAGGTATAATTACATATTTTATTGGGGTACATCTTATTATTTTATATTTTATATTGTATTGACATTATATTCATTTATATAAATATTGATGTATTTCACTACATAGGTGATCGACGTAGGCCTCCGCGGGGACTAACACGTGGCTTGCTAGGGAATCCCCCCATGCGCCGCTTATATGTCATGTTGGGACTCATAGGTAATTTCATAATCCTATATAGTATTACTATAACATAAGTATTTAGTTCTTATATATTCTTTGTAATTTGCAATGTATTAATTTCAATTGTAGTATCCTTGACGCCATGCCAAAGAACACGTTGTTTGGGATCGTCATGAACCGATTCTCAAGCCCGTGGATGAGGTGGGCGGATGTGGATATTGCATTACGGACGGTGATTATTCTTTGAGTTTAAGGTAGGATGTCAATCATTCATATGCTAGTTTTATATTCCATTTGAATATATTGTTACCTCTTTGATTTATGTTGTCTACTAAGCTTCTTAATGTGTAATGTGCAGAGATATTATCGTTTTGAGGACGGGCAGGAAGCCCATTGCATGAATGTTCTGCATAGATGCCTAGAGATGAATTGGCACAAGTGGGTCTACGATTGGAAGAAGAAGGCCCAGACGAAGATGGCTGATGGATAGACACTTAAGGATGTCCAGCCAGATTTCATATCTGTTATGGTGTTGGACTAGATGTGCAGCATTTGGGACGGCGATGCCTTCAAGAAGATGTCGACACAAACGTTGGTTTGCCAAGCAATGAGTCGTCTCCTGCTGCTTTGGGTCTCGATCGTCTGACACTGTCTGGGAGAGACTCGAGGTGAGTTTAAAGCATGCACCTTCCCACTTAGAGTTTTGGTGGCACGCCCACTAAAAGAAAGGTGACGGTGGTTATATCTCACCTAAGGCAGAACGCATTGCTGTAAGTTATGTAATTCTCTTATTTAGTATGTATTTAAAATTCGAATATTCTTTTGTATTATTTCATTTTATTCTTTGCGTATCATCTACTAATGTATTTTTTTTCAGCGACGGTTCGAGGATCTTGCAGTGGCCTAGAGCAGCCATAGAGGTGACACTCCAGTAGACGAGTCTACGTGTGCGGACGAGGAGATAGAGGACTAGCTGCAGGATACAGGGGGACCGAAGAAGGGTAGAGTTATGGGCATTCCCCATGTCCTAGCTTACACCCTAGTCCCTGCTGCGAGATCTCGGCGCCGCCCACCCACTGGAGGTAGTGGTGCGAGTGGATGGATCGGGCGCCGGCCCTTCATTATCTGATGATTTCTTTCGACGGATCATAGAGGGGTGCATGGCGAGCGGTGTTGTGCAGTCAGGCGCACCATCATGCGAGCGGATCTACCAACTGGCTCAGGAGGTTGTCCATGGCTCTATAGATCCTACAGCTGCCGTTGACGACCTTATGGGTGTAGTACGGGAGGAGGCCATCCGCGTATGTGCAGTTGTCTTGGCCAACATCTTCCCACCATATATTCAACAGGAAAAAATAATTAAATTCTGTATTTCTTTATTTAATTTACGTAATTTATAATTGTAATTTGTAATTGTATTGCTATGACACGCAAAGATACACATAGCACCGCATAGGTATTAGACAAGCGTTAGAACTTACGGGACTCGATTTCGATATACGGAAGCCGAGTTATCGCCTAGTTTGAAAAACTTGCCAACACTTAGGTAAAAAGCCGAAAAATAGGTCAAAACTAGCCTCAGTCGTCCAAATGACACGCAGTCACACACATATCACTGTGTACGTATTAAACACACGTTACAACTTACGAGACTCGATTCCAATAAACGAAAGCCGAGTTATCGCTCAGTTTGCAAAACTCGCTAACACCTAGGCAAAAAGCTGAAAAAGAGCCCAAAACCCGCCTCGGCCGTCCAAACGCCATACAAATACACACATAGTACCGCGTAGGTATTAGACACACATTAGAACTTACGGTACTCAATTTCGATATACGAAAGCTGAGTTATTGACCAGTTTGCAAAACTCGTCAACACTTAGGCAAAAAGCTGAAAAAGAGCCCAAAACCCACCTCGGCCGTCTGAACGCCACATAAACACACACACATAGCACCGCGCAGGTATTAGACACGCGTTAGAACTTACAGGACTCAATTCTAATATACGGAAGCCGAGTTATCGCCCAGTTTGCAAAACTCGCCAACACTTAGGTAAAAAGCCAAAAAAGATGTCAAAACCCGCCTCAGTCGTCCAAACGCCAAGCAAACACACATAGCACCGCGTAGGTATTAGACATGCGTTACAACTTATGGGACTCAATTCCAACATACGGAGACCGAGTTAACGCCCAGTTTGCAAAACTTCATGACAACACTTAGCAAAAGCAAAAGAGCCCAAAACCATACCGGTGCCCTCTGACGCCACACAACACACACATAACACCGCGTAGGTATTAGACACGCATTAGAACTTACGGGACTCGATTCCGACATACGAAAGCTGAGTTATCGGCCAGTTTGCAAAACTCGCCAACACTTAGACTAAAAGCCGAAAAATAGGTCAAAACCCGTCTCGGTCGTCCAAATGCCATACAAACACACACATAGCACCGCGTAGGTATTAGACACAGGTTAGAACTTACGGGACTCGATTCTGATATACGGAAGCTGAGTTATCGCTCAGTTTGCAAAACTCGCCAACACTTAGGCATAAAACTGAAAAAGAGCCCAAAACCCGTCTCGGTCGTCCAAATGCCACGCAAACACACACATAGTACCGCGTAGGTATTAGACACATGTTACAATTTACGGGACTCGATTCCGATATACGAAATCCGAGTTATCGCTCAGTTTGCAAAACTCAACAACACTTGAAGAACACAAACAAAACTAATTTAAATATGCTCTATTTTTGAATTTGTTATTAATATTTTAATTTTGTTGGGTTTTGTTGATGAGACTTCGGCAGGTGGAGGCTGCGGCACAGGCGATGCCCATGGTGGAGATGGTGATGACCGTAGGGACGATCTTGATGAGACTATTGAGGTGGGGACCCAGAGTCGAATAGTAGGTGGGATGAACAATGGGCAAGTAGGTGAGACCGGTAGTAGCATCGGTGGCGATGATGATACCGACATTCCTGATCTTGGGTTGCAGTACCCATTATGTTTATATTTTGACTTTCATATATGTATATTTATATATCTTTTGAGTTGTACAGACTAGAGTTTAGTATCTAGTTAGGTTGATGGTATATGTATCTAACTATATTGATTTTTTATGATTACATTTTGTATTTACATCGTACGACTTTTATCTATAACTCATTACGTTGTTTACATATTTGATGGTTGATATAGCAAAAGCTATTATTGTTATTGATATGCGTTCATGAAGAATTCTTTATTTTTCTTTAGTTTATTACAAGTATAATTTTGTATATGTAAATAAACAGGGGTATTTTGCAATTTAAAAAAAATTCTAAAAACCTCATTGGCGACGGGGAGTGGAGGGTCATTGGCGACGGGGAGTGGAGGGTCATTAGCGACGGCAAAGCCGTCGGCAATGACTATTTTTTAATTTCTTGAAATAGCCATTACTGATGGTCTGTTCGTCGCTAATGTCATCGCCAATACATCGTGGCCGATGGCTGGCCGTCGCCAGTGACCCCATCGGGAATGACACTCTTACCGACGGTGAGCGACGGGAGCCAGGGGTGACGACCCATACGGCGATGGGAAGGGCGACGGACTAAGCCGTCATGATGACTTCATTATCGGCAATAATACGGTTATTTAAGCGGCGTGGCATAGCCCATCGACCTTTGACTATTTTTTTAGTGATATTAAGTAGGGTACATATGTATTATACGAATATGTATAAATGATGGTATATCGTATATTATGAATTAGTATACGAGTTAGAATACGAGAATAATACATAATCAATACGTATATGGCTTTAAGCCTAAGGAAATGGACTTGTAGGATTATTTAGCAAATTGAATAGTCTAATAGAATTGGATGTGCAAGCCCAAGTGTTTGATAAATGAGAAGCCCAAAGTAATTTAATGCAAGCCCAAAGCTTAAGTTAAGCAAACTAAATCTAAGCCCAAGATATGATCTAATGGGTAAGCATGATCCATGGGGCAACCCATGGGTGATCTTGGTGACCAAGATATTAATGTGGTGGCCAAGTAAAAGTTGTGGTTAACAAGTAAACTTAGGGCTTAAGTAATGAATAGTAAAGAGGTTTGATTAAGGAGGTGGGATGTTTATTATCTATTATGCCCCAACCTTAGCTATCCTATAAATAGAGGAAGAGTTGGCTCATTTGTAGGTTGTTATTTTCACCAACAAAATAAGTGCTAAAGTGTTAGAGAGAATAAACAAATATAAGTTAGACTTTCATTTGTTCAAGAAGAAGGAAAAGTTAGTTCATCAAAGGTAAATGATCCTATGACATTAGTCTTCCATCTCTACCATTTTATGTTGATAAGAGAAGTGTGGATTAATGGTCATGTATGCTAAGAAATCATAAGAATGGATAATTTAAAGACATAAGTCTTAATAAGCCGGGAATAAGCACTTTATCCATGAATAAGCTATGAACTAACGAAGAACTTATAAGACTTATATCATGTTTACATGAATGATGTTAGTATGATAATAAAATGTAAAAATGTTGGTTAAAAGGACTTAATTAAACTATTATAAGTCACGAGGATTGAAATTATAAGTAGTTTATACTTTGATAAGTTATAAACTCATGAAGAATAAGACATAACTTAACATGAAAATAAGTTGTTGTAATATGAAGGTTGAGAAGTCTATTTTATGGATTAAATCCATTTAGAACGATGAACAAATCATAAGTAACGAGGTTGTGCTGGAATTCTCACGATTGGACGATAATAATAGAATTCGTGAAATTCTCGAAATGGAAGTTGGATTTTGTTATTTATCTCGAAAATGTTGGTTTTGTATAGAGACAAGTCTTATTTGGCATTATAGAGTTGTGTACTCGAGAATGACTGAATTCTGACTTAGAACGAAGAAACAAGCGCTGAACGTTCACGAACGTTTATAATTTTCGTTAAAAATGGACTAATAGGTGAATTTGGAGTTAACAAAGTCAAAATTATAAAATTCTTGCATGAACGCGTAAAGTATATGATTTGTGAACTATCGGCTTTTGAACGAGCCAATTAAGACTTATAACGAAGAAGTTACGAGCCCGGGAATCTCACAAAGTTATAAATCTGTGAAAATTATTTGGTGCATAGAGCTGGCGCCGCACCCAAGGCCAAATAGGTGGCATTACGTCACAAGCTTAGGCCGAGAAAGCGTGACCTCTCAGAGTTTTCGCGCAAATATTGTCATTGTAACTTATCGATAGTACTTGTGATTATTGAAGATATATCTGATTCCTATGTTTCAAGCATGTTATTTTTATTAGAATTGTTGTACTTGTTGATTTTCTTGAATAATCAAAAAAGGGAAGGCTTTTACCTATGTAATAGTATAGGTTTGAATAAAATTTGATATTATGACAAGTTATTTTTTAATATTCAAAATTTTAAGAATAATTTTTTATTAATATTAATATTAATTATCATTTTTGTGACAAGTATATCGTGATGATACGAGTTTGGAGAATGAGTCGATTTGTGTATTGACTAATAAAATTAGAGTAGTTGTGCTTAAAAGATTAGAAACCCTAACCCTAAGTACGGATAGGGAATTTGATAGAAAATATAATTAAAATAATTATATTAATGAGTACGCGTTTGTATTGTTTAGAATTTTGATCAATGATTGATCGGATAAGGTTTAAAATTATAAAACCTAATAAGAGATTAGAAAACCCTAATCTCAGGATTAGAAACCCTATCGTAACGTTAGAAACCATAATTGTATGACGGGAAACCCTAATTTAAAATTCAGGAATCCTAAACCCTAATTAGAAAACCCTAATCCTAATTGGAAAGCCTAATGTGTGTATTAAATTTAAATATGATTAGAAAACCCTAATTATATTTTAGTTATCTTAATTTCTATTTTACAAACCTAATTATAATTTAGAAATTTTATTTTTCTAATTAAAACCACAATTAAATGGGTTATAAACCTACTTGACCATTTTGACCCTAATTGCTAAATTAACCAATTTTAATTAGAATATATAATCCTAATTAGCAAGATTGAATTTTATGATTAGGAAATATTAATATAATTATTGAATCCTAATTATAATCTTGGAAATTAAATTGCAAACCTAAAGGGTTTAAACCCTAAACCCTAAAGGGTTCAAACCCTAAATCCTAACCCAAACCCTAAACCCTAAGGGTTTGTGCATTGGACAAGAATGCCATTAAAATTAATTTACAAATGACTAAAATACCCTTTTTCATTTTCTTTAATTGGTAACTTGTAAAATTCACTAGCAACTTTAATTGTTGAACCACCACTTTGTTGACTTTATGAGTGTTTAATATCAGCTTACAACAAAATTTTGATCAGATCTAGCAACATATAAGCATATATAAGAGATTTAGAGAGAAAGTCCATAAAAAGCTAGCCATTTTGCTTATTTTCTCTCACCAACTCTCTCTCTCTCTCTCAAAACCTCCAAAATCCATAAAGTATACCAGTCACATTATAGTCCTCTAGAAACAACCAATTCAGATTGGAGATCAAAGATCTAAATTTAGAACAAAAGGTATAAACCTAATTTTTATTTTGATCTTGTATGGTTTGAAAAATTTTGTGTTTTTGTGTTTAGATTCTTGCTAGAGGATGTTTTATGTTGATCTATGATGATCAAACATATATCAATAGCATCAAAGTGCCTTAAAATGATGTTTTTCAAAATCCGCTCTTGAGCAATTTTTGTGGTCTGACAAGAAATGTCAGTAGCCACAGATCGTTGTTCGTTTATTATGTTTGTTGTTTTAAAGTTGTTACATGTAGCCTGGTATGTGGTCTTTGATCTTCAAGTGGAATCAGTGTCATTAGATGTCTAGATTGCATTTTATTAACGGTCAAAACTCATTGACCGACGTTGACCAGTCCATTTCTGGGTAACCCAGAAAGGCCATGAACAGCGTCTGACAACTTTTAAACTGCCCCGATCTGACATCTTTGATGATTTGTTTATGTTGTGTTTGTAACCATGTTGTAGCCTGTATAATATACTATAGATATGGGTCTTTATAACGCTTAAACAAGCAACATATCAGTCGTACCAAGTGGTCAAAGTAGGCCACTTGCACTGCTTTTACAATTCTGGAATTTCCAGAAAAGTGTATGAACAAAGATCCTGACAAGGTTTGACCGTGTAATAACTTGTGGATCTGTTGTTGTTAAATTGATGTGTTGTTATAATAATGTTCCTTGCCATGTATACTACCAGTGTGAATCATAAAACCATCAATAGCGTGAACAGAACTAGAAAAGAATCGAGCCACAAAGTAGGCAGTCGAAGCTGTCTGGGTTTCTGGGTAACCCAGAAAGCCCAGAAGCTTCTGACAGCTACTTTGAGGCTTCGGATCTGGCAAATGTGTTGTATTATGACCATGCTGTGTGTTGTAACGTGTAGTGCTACATAAACACTGCATGATCCAAGTCTTATATTGAACAGAGAATTAAGGCTGGTCAAACAAGCAACCTTCCTTAGCCGGCTGTCAGTGTTCTTGAGCTCAAGAACACCAACAGCGACGCTTTGTGTCGCTAAAGGCCTATAGCGACGGTTTTGATTTTTTTAATTTCTGAATTTCCGGTAATTAATTAAAAATAGAAAATAAATTATAAAAATTATTAAAAATTGTTTTAAAAATTATTTTAAATTATGAAAAATAATTTCTGACCAATTGGAATATTTTTCTTTAATATTTATAATTATTTAAATATTAAAAGTATTTAATTTATTTAATTAGTGTATTAAATAAATTAGAGAAAAATGATTTAATATTATGAAAAATCATTTTAAATAAGAATAATGTATTTAAAAATATTTTGAGTTATAAAATGTGACTTTTAATATTTTTGAGAATTTTCATTAATAATTTAATATTAATGATATTAGATTTATTTAATTATTAAATTAAATAAATAAGATAAAAATGATTTTATTGATTTAAAAATCATTTTAAATAAGAATAAAGTGTTAGAAAATATTTTGAATTATAAAATATAATTTTCAATATTTTTGGAGAATTCTCATTAATAAATTAATATTAATGATATTAGATTTATTTAATTATTATATTAAATAAATGAATTAAAAATGATTTTATTGATTTAAAAATCATTTAAAATGAAAAAATGAATTAAAAATATTTTAAGTGATAATTAATTACTTTTAATATTTTGATGATAATTTCATTAATATTTAAATATTAATGGTGATGATTTAAAAAATTTTTAATTATTTTAAAAATCATTTAAGTAGAATATTGATGATTTAAAAATATTTTAAGTTATTAATAATAACTTTAATATTTTGACAAGTATATTATTAATATTTTTATATTATTAAATATTAATAATGATAAGATTATTTGATAATTAAATCATTTAAAAATGATTTAAGTGTTTGAAAAATTATTATAAATTATAATAATTGTTTATAAATTATTAAAAGCTTAGAAAAATATTATAAATGATATTTGACTTATCTAAAATAATATTGAAGCTTAGAGACCAAGTTTAATTGACAATCAATGTGTTAATTATCGGATAAGGTGACGAACAGAGAATGGATAGAAGTCAACGGGCCAGAACTAGTTAGACTTGATAAGTGTTTATATAGGTTATAAACACTAATAATGTGGCTATGTGGTAATGTGCTGGAGAAGTTTGGTTGTAAAATACAATTTTATGTGTTATAAATGATTGTGCTAATTGTGAGACCGAAGCATTGTTGAATATAGGTCTTACGAGCGATGATTAATTATATTGTGTAGTTGTAATCAACGTGAAAGGCAAGTTTCTAACTTCGACCTTGAGTTATATTCATTCAATTATTATTTGTGGTTAATTATTGCTAATTATACCATATCCGAGGAATTTATTGTTGATTATTCGCAGCGATTAGTGCATGTTTAATAATTCAAATTGAATTCTTGATTAGGAGAATATACCATTGTAGAATAATTGTTGTTGGATATTCATATTAAGTAGAAGATAGAATTGATGATCTGAGATAATTCACATTTATTGTCAAATTATGTTGAGAAATGTCTTAGCTAATTATTACGGCTGAGGCAGCACATTTGTTTAGAACTTGATAAATTCGAGAGAGAATTGATTGTTATTGATAGATCGATGCCAATTATTTGGCTAGATCGATAAGTAAATAAATTTGAAATCACGATATTTTGTTGTTAAATCAAAATCTTGATTACGAGGCGAGAAGAACAACCTTTTATATAAAGGGAACAAAAAAATTTTAAGTCGTATATATATCGACCATTCTTGTGCGACCTAAGTATTATGCATAATATAGGGTTACAAGGAGTTGGTAGGCTCTAAGTACTTGGAGGGTATGATTTAATCTTTATGGTTATCGATACTCTGCGTATGTATCAAAGTAAATCTTTGATAGATGCAGAAAGTAGAAGTTCTAGATCGATGGATCGCTCGACATAAATCTGGAAAACATTCCACTTTGTTATTAAGTAGAATTGATTCTTGATTATTCAATAGAATATCGTAGAAACTTTGAAAGCGTTGTACTCTTTCATTATCAGATTATTGTTGCGGAGAATGTTAGAACAATTGATATTGATTTCTATACCTTTATTGTATGTCTTAACTTGCGGGGCAAACTTGTTGCTCACCCTTGCTATAAATAAAACATTTTATTAGGAGAACGAAGAGGCCGGTGGGTCGAAAGAAGAAGAACAAAGGCAAAGGCGAATCTTTGGAGTAGTTATAATGAACATTATTATTATCATGTTGTGTTATTGTAAACCCTTTTTGTATATCTAAGGGGTATTTATGTAATGTTAAGGTTAGTGGACACAGGACTTATGTATTAACAACTTATGTTAATGAGTTATGTATTCTATTTATATATGAATGGGTAGTTAGATGTTATTATATTGTGGATCGTGAACACCAAACTCGGGGTCGGGTAACTTGAATTTAGGGGTGTCACGAGGTTGGTATCAAAGATGTAGTGACCAGGTGTCACCGAGTTAGTAGAAAAGCCGTAGGTTATAAACCTTAAGTGGGGTGGGGAAAACCACAGGATTATAACCATCGTGAGAGATAGAAAAAACTCATTTAGAGTTCTAAGTGAGAGAGATTGCCAAAGTGCATCAATAGTGAGATAAGTGGACACATAGTGTGAGAAGTTTGTCTTGGTGAAGTACTAATCAAGTTATTTAAAGCGATTGTAGGATGTCTGGAGAAAGATCAAATGAGTGCGGAGATGCTTTGTAATTTGTTGCACCGATGCCGATGGCCGAGGAGTGCCAGCCTGAGTGAAAGCGAATCGATTGAGAAGGTGGGAGAAGATGAACCCATGGTTAATCTGGGAGTGATCATGATGATTATCCCAGATGTATCTGAGTGGAGATGAGGAGGCGAGTGCAAGCAAGCTAAGGTGGAGTTAAAGAATAAGACTAAAGTTGAAGAACAAGATCAACTATCTGCGAAGTTCAAGAACTCGAGAGTAAGGCATTTCTCTTGGAGGAACTATGGAAGGCGGAGGCGGCGTTACGTGAAATGGTGAAGAAAGGAGCGAGCTTGAAGCGCGGAGTGGAAAGGATGAAGGCGAAAGGTGGTGGATCATCGAAGGAACAATCAAGCAAGAAAAGACAAGAAAAAAAGAAGAGGGACAACGACAACCCTAATTACGAAAAAAGTCGAGCAGAAGAAGAAGCAAGCACATGTAGCAGTGTGGAGAAAGACTCACGCGGGAGAATGCGTGATGTGGAAGAATGTGTGCTTCAATTATAAGCAAAAAGGACATATTTCTACTGCATTGTCCTAAGCCAAATATGAGGAAGTGTTTTTTATGTGGGCAAGCGGGTCACGGGATTCAACAAGTGTCCCAACAAGAAGAAGGCTGGTGAAGGGAGTGGTGGTAGATAACTTAGATATATGTAATAGTATCTTTTGGGTAGAAGTTTATGATATTAAGTGTTGTAATATCGAGAATGATGTTTAAGCATATGTAAATATATATATATATTTATGAATGAAATCTTTATTTTCTATATGAATATAAGATTAAGATTAATTTGTGTGTTCTTAAAACTCATACTTATGGTAAGTTAATGACTCATAATTATATGAAATGTTTTGAACCCCTCGTGAATGGGCCTTGAAAGGTCGACTAGGATAAGTTCATACACTCATATAATTGTGGCAAGTTCTGAACTTCATAAGTGTGGTAAGTTTGTGAGCTAGTAATAACTATGTGTGAATGGAAATTGCAACTTTTTGTGTAAAGTTGTGTTATTAATCTGATATGATTTAAAAGGGATAGTAAATATGTGAAGTACTAAATGTACTATATGCTTTATTTGAATAAATATGCGATTATGTGAGAATTATGTGTTGAATTCTTATTGTAAAATTTGTGTAAAAAGAAAGAAATAATATAAGATTTTTTTTTATTTAAATCGAGATAATGCCGCTTAGGCGATGATCGAATCGAAATCAAAGGAGAAGAACGATCGGTGAATAATGAAGGAGGTCAAGTGACCCGATGCAAAAAAACTTTGCGGATATGATAGCAAAAAGCTATGGAAAATAGAGCTCAATTGCAGAGGAAGAAGCGAGAATCGGCCGGTTTGAAAGATTGGCAAATTTTAAAGACTTTAAAGCGGTAGGACCTTTGAATTCAAAGGACCACAGATCCGATTGAAGCCCAAACTTGGGTGAAGGAGATGGAGAAAGCATTAAATCATTGCTTGAGTAGCGGAAGAGCAAAAGATGGCTTTTTGCAACTTATCGATGAAGGAGAAGCTAATTCTTGGTGGGAGACTAATCAGGCGAAAGGTGATGCAATGGTGGTGTTATGGACAAGATTTAAGGAAATGTTCTTTGAGAACTACTTCTCATAGAGAGTATCTGCGATCCGGGATGGAAGTCAAATTCTTAGAACTTAAGCGAGGAGAACATGTATTTTTTACGAATCTGTTGCCAAATTCAGCGAGTTGGCAAGATTTGCACCTCATCGGTGGACACGAGCGAGAAAGGCGAGAAGATTTGAGAATGGATTGAAGCGGGGATATTCAACAAAGTAGCGGTATTTTGCAGATTAACACGTTCGCGGCGTTGATGGAGAAAGCATTAATTCTTTGAAGGAGGGAGCGAAAATTGCGTCTCGATTTCATCGAGAAGAAGAAGAAGACCAATGATGGTGGAAGCGGTGGTGGTAGTAACTTTGAATAAGAGGAAGTGGAATGAGAATACCCGAATCGGGTAATAAAAGACGAAGATAATAGGAAAGGAAGGGAGCCATGTGCAACTTATGGGAAGAATCATCTTTGGAGTTTGCACGAAGAAGAAGGAGAGTTTGCTATAAGCTGCGGGCAAGAGGGGCATATGTCACCCAATTGTCCCGATCAAAAGAAGATCTGAGGTTGTTATGCATGTGGATCAATGATCATATAGTTGGAATTGTCCAAAGAGGAATCTTTGAGAAGGAAAGTGTCGACAAGGGACCCGATGGCGGAACCTTGGCGATTCGAGGACTGCTGACGACCGAGAGAAGACCAACGGCCGTACATTCAATGGCGACGACGCAAGATCGGATGTGGCTACTCGGGAGGTGGCGGCGAGTAATGATTTACGTTTAGAAATTTAATTACTGCGAGTAATATGAGTTAGATATTTCGTGAATTGTTTTCTTTTATAGATTCAAGTCGCGTGTTAGAATTTGAAACACAAATTAATATTGTGTTGATAAAAATGAATTGATGATACAACTTTAAAAGATTATAGAGAATAAGAAAGCGGTGATTCCGAGGGCGGAATCCTTTTAAGGAGGGTGAATGTGATAACTTTGAGATTTTGAATAATCAAAATTTGCGAATAATTTTTTTTTAATAATAATATTAATATTAATTATTATTTTTGTGATAAGTATCTGATCGAGTTTGGAGAATGAGTCGATTTGTGTATTGACTAATAAAATTAGAGTAGAGTTGTGCTTAAAAGATTAGAAACCCTAACCTAATTTACGGAAAGGGATTAGATATAAAATATAATTAAAATAATTATATTAATGAGTGCGTGTTTGTATTGTTTAGAATTTTGATCAATGATTGATCGGATAAGGTTTAAAATTATAAACCCTAATAAGAGATTAGAAACCCTAATCTCGAGATTAGAAACCCTAACCTAATTAAAACCCTATCGTTAGAAACCTAATCGTATGATGGAAACCCTAATTTAAAATTCGGAATCCTAAAACCTAATTAGAAACCCTAATCCTAATTGGGAAGCCTAATGTGTATTAAACTTTAATATGATTAGAAAACCCTAATTATATTTTAGTTATTTTAATTTCTATTTTACAAACCCTAATTGTAATTTAGAAAATTTATTTTTCTAATTAAAACCTAATTAAATGGGTTATAAACCCTAATGACCATTTTGACCCTAATTGCTAAATTAAGCAATTTTAATTAGGAATATTAATCCTAATTAGCAAGATTGAATTTTATGATTAGGAAATATTAATATAATTATTGAATCCTAATTATAATTTTGGAATATTAATTTTCTATTTTGAAAATTAAAATTGAAAAATCTTGGAAATTAAATTGCAAACCTAAAGGGTTTAAACCCTAAACCTAAAGGGTTCAAACCTAAACCTAAAACCTAAACCCCTAAACCCTAAACCCTAAGGGTTTGTGAATTGAACAAGTATGCCATTAAAATTAATTTACAAATGACCAAAAATGCCCTTTTTCATTTTTTTAAATGGTAACTTGTAAAATTGCTAACACCTTTAGTTGGTTGAACCACCACATTGACTTGGTGAGTGTTTAATATCGACTACCAAAAAAATTTGCAAATCTAGCAACAAATCATCAATATATATAAGATTTAGAGAGAAAAAATACTACATTTGGCTTATTTTTTCCATCTAAGCTCTCTCTCTCTCTCTCTCTCTCTCAAACTCCAAAAATCCTAAGTATTTCGGTCACATTATAGTCCTCTAAAACATCAATAATCATATTGGAGATCAAAGATCAAGATTTAGAAACAAAAAAGTATAAACCTAATTTTTATTTTGATCTTGTTGCTTAGAAAAATTTTTTGTTTTAAGTGTTTAGATTCTTGTAATGGATGTTTTATGAAGATCTATGATGATCTATCATATATCCATAGCATCAAAGTGCTTTAAAATGATGTTTTTTCAAATCATTCTTGAGTATGAACTATGGTGCGACGAAAAATGTTAGTGGTAGTAGATCTTGATTGCGTTTGTGTTTTTTTTTTTTTAAGTTTGGGATCTCTAGCTTGGTTATGTGGTCTTTAATATGAAAGAAGAATCGGTGTCATT
The DNA here is from genome assembly GCA_020205615.1 of Panax quinquefolius. Classification (NCBI taxonomy): domain Eukaryota; kingdom Viridiplantae; phylum Streptophyta; class Magnoliopsida; order Apiales; family Araliaceae; genus Panax; species Panax quinquefolius. Next base: position 96,519,874 of record CM035167.1, on the reverse strand, counting down.
AGATGTCGGATTTCATTTTATATATTCATGGTCGAAAAAATGTTATGACCGAAGCGTTGACCGGCGATTAGAGGGTAACCCGAAAGCCTTGATCGGCGTCGTCGACAACGTTTTTGGCTTAAGATCACGATCGGTTTGTTTGTGTTTTTTTTGTTGTTGTTATGGTAACCATGTTGTAGCATGTATAATATACTATAGATATATGGGTTTATAGCGCTTAAAAAAGCAACATATCGGTCGTACCAAGTGGTCAAAGTAGGCCACTTGCTTCTTTTTTAATTTACAATTTCCGAATTTCGAGAAAAGTGTATGAACAAAGATCTGACAAGGTTTGACCATATGTATAACTTGTGGATCTGTTGTTTTTAAATTGATGTGTTGTTATAATAATGTTCCTTGCCATGTATACTACCGATGTGAATCATAAAACCATCGATATATATGAACGGAACTAGAAAATAATCGAGCCCCAAAGTAGGCGTCGAAGGCTATCTTTGGTTTTACGGGTAACCCGAAAAAGCCGAAGCTTCAGCGACTACTTTGAGGCTTGGATCTCGCAAATGTGTTGTATTATGACCATGTTGTGTGTTGTAGCGTGTAGTCTATATAAACTTGCATAATCATCAAGTCTTATATTGAACATAATTGAATTAAGAATTAAAGAATTAAGGTCGAAACAAGCAACCTTCCTTTCCTTAACGAATTTATCGGTGTTCTTGAGCTCAAGAACACCAACAACGACGCTTTAATGTCAGCTAAAGGCCTATAAGCGACGGTTTTGATTTTTTTTTAATTTTTGAATTTTCGGTAATTAATTAAAATAGAAAATAAATTATAAAATTATTAAAAATTATTTTAAAATTATTTTAAATTATGAAAAATAATTTACGACCAATTGGAATATTTTTCTTTAATATTTATAATTATTTAAATATTAAAAGTATTTAATTTATTTAATTAGTGTATTAAATAAATTAGAGAAAAATGATTTAATATTATGAAAAATCATTTTAAATAAGAATAATGTATTTAAAAATATTTTGAGTTATAAAATGTGACTTTTAATATTTTTTGGAAATTTTCATTAATAAATTAATATTAATGATATTAGATTTATTTAATTATTAAATTAAATAAATAAGATAAAAATGATTTTATTGATTTAAAAATCATTTTAAATAAGAATAAAGTGTTAGAAAATATTTTGAATTATAAAATATAATTTTCAATATTTTTGGAGAATTCTCATTAATAAATTAATATTAATGATATTAGATTTATTTAATTATTATATTAAATAAATGAATTAAAAATGATTTTATTAATTTAAAAATCATTTAAAAATGAGAAAAATGAATTAAAAATATTTTAAGTGATAATTAATTACTTTTAATATTTTGATGATAATTTCATTAATATTTAAATATTAATGGTGATGATTTAAAAATGATTTTAATTATTTTAAAAATCATTTAAGTAGAATATTGATGATTTAAAAATATTTTAAGTTATTAATAATAACTTTAATATTTTGACAAGTATGTTATTAATATTTTTATATTATTAAATATTAATAATGATAAGATTATTTGATAATTAAATCATTTAAAAATGATTTAAGTGTTTGAAAAATTATTATAAATTATAATAATTGTTTATAAATTATTAAAAGCTTACGAAAAATATTATAAACGATATTTGACTTATCTAAAATAATATTGAAGCTTAGAGACCAAGTTTAATTGACAATCAATGTGTTAATTATCGGATAAGGTGACCAGAACACCGAGAATGGACCGAAGTCCAACCAGACCGAACTAGTTAGACTTGTTAAGTGTTTATATAGGTTATAAACACTAATGTGGCTATAATGTAATAATGTGCTGGAGAAGTTTGGTTGTAGAAATACACGTTTTATGTGTTATAAATGATTGTGCTAATTGTGAGACCAGAGCATTTTGAATATATAGGTCTTATGAGACATGATTAATTATATTGTGTAGGCATGTAATCAGCGCTTGAAAGGAAAGTTTCTAACTCGACCTTGAGTTATATTCATTCAATTATTATGGTTAATTATTGCTAATTATACCATATCCGAGAAATTTATTGTTGATTATTAGCGGTTAGTGCATGTTTAATAATTCAAATTGAATTCTTGATTAGGAGAATATACCATTGTAGAATAATTTTGTTGGATATTCATATTAAGTAGAAGATAGAATTAATGATCTGAGATAATTCTGTTTATTGTCAAATTATGTTGAGAAATGTCTTAGCTAATTATTACGGCTAGAAGACGAACATTTGTTAGAACTTGATAAATTAGAAGAGAATTCAATTGTTATTGATAGATCGATGCCATTTATTTTGGCTAGATCGATAAGTAAATAGATTTGAAATCACAATATTTTGTTGTTAAATCAAAATCTTGATTACGAGGTGAGAAAAACAACCTTTTATATAAAGGGAACAAAATTTTTAAGTCGTATATATATAAACCATTCTTGTGCGACCTAAAGTATTATGCATAATATAAGGTACAAGGAGTTGGTAGGCTCTAAGTACTTGCGAGAGGGTATGATTTAATCTTTATGGTTATCGATACTCCTGCGTATGTATCAAAGTAAATCTTTGATAGATACCCGAGAAAGTAGAAGTTCTAGATCCAATGGATCGCTCAGCATAAATCTGGAAAACATTCCACTTTGTTATTGCGTAGAATTGATTTTTGTTTATTCAATAGAATATCGTAGAAACTTTGAAAGCGTTATACTCTTTCATTATCAGAATATTGTTGCGGAGAATGTTAGAAGACTTGATATTGATTTCTATACCTTTATTGTATGTCTTAACTTGCGAGGCAAATTTGTTGCTCACCCTTGCTATAAATAAAACATTTCAGACTTAGGAGCGAAGAGGCCAGTAGTCAAAAAGAAGAACAAAGGCAAAAGCGCAAGATCTTTGAGTAGTTATAATGAACATTATTAATATCATGTTTGTATTGTAAACCCTTTTTGTATATCTAAGGGGTATTTACGTAATGTTAAGGTTAGTGGACACAGGACTTATGTATTAACAACTTATGTTAATGAGTTATGTATTCTATTTTATATGAATAGGTAGTTAGATGTTATTATATTGTGGATCGTGAACACCAAACTCGGGGTTAGGTAACTTGGGATTTGTCGGATAGAGATTATACCGAACCCCATAGCAGCAAAGCCTGAACTTGTAGTTGTTGAGTCTGGAGACTCAGAGAGCCTAGACCTTATGTTTGTGTTCAACGGCATGTTGGAAGAAGAGGTGGAGGCAGTTTCCTTTAATCCAGTAGCAATAGCAGCAGAGATGGCTCCTGGGGAGTCAATGATGTCATTGTTCATGGCAGTATTGGATAGAAACATCCAGTACTATAAGGAAGTGAATGAGCTAAAAGAAAAACTACATGATGTCTTAGAGGATAAGACAGATGTAGAGTCGATGTGGGAGCAGGAACATGATGAGAGAGTTTTAGCTAAGGAGAAGGTCCATGAGCTAAAACAGGAGCTCTTTGAGCTCAGGGGGGAGCTAAAGACCAAGAAGCAGAAAATAGGGAGAATGTCCTATGTTTATAGGAGTTCTCATAAGGATTTCCAGCAACAGGTAGCTGGGTATCCCGTAGAGGCTGGGAAGACTCGGCATACTATCAGTCGTGATGTTATCTTCGGTCTTACCACTGCAGATTTCAATAATGCCTTGAGGCAGATGTAATCTATTAGTAGATAAAGTAGTTTAGATATGTAAATATTGTGTATCTAGTAATGACATAAAACCCTATTTTGTATACGAAAGGGTAGTCTTTTGTAAATCCCAATTTTTGGAAAGCAATTGCAGGATAATAATGTAATCAGCTTAGGCTGTATAATGTAAACAATGTAGTATTATACTACAAGGAATGAATCAATATAAGCCTTTTTCGGAACATATTGAGTAATGGGTGTTGAAGTTATTGTTTAATTTGAAAGTAGTATGCACACAAGCCAATCATGTTTGATGATAAAGCATATACTTTGTAACAATCTTATTCATTTATTAATAAAAAGTATTAATTTATTAAAGACTTTTAATTATCTACATGATGCTGTTTTATAATATGTGATAAACCCATAGTTTTAAGCAATGCTTTTAGAATAATGATGATGATCATTCTAATGAGATCTAAATTCTGAAAGCTTAAAACTAAAATAGTTCCCAATCATTGGATTACTAAATTGGGGATTAGTGAATCCGGATAGATTGGTACATCGTTGCTTGCTCATTGGATGAGGATGATTGATCTCATGATCATTTGTGTGGAGACACTAAAAGCAAGTATGTAGGTGCTTATTAGAGAATAAGTTCAATTTTGAGCGTGTTAAGTATATGTTAAGTATATTTAATTTAATCTATGGTGATAGAATAAATTAAATAGCTTAATATTATTATTTAATATTTTAGAAATATTAAATATAAATTAATAAGAGGAGTCTTATTAATATTATTACAATTATTATTATTATTTTAATTTCTAAAAGAGTTTAGAAATTAATTTAATATAAATACTCTCATTAATTCCTAATAGGATTAGGAGGGAAAATTAGTTAAAGGAGTTTAATTAATTATCCCTAATAAGATTAGGGAGCCCATTTAATTAAAAGAGTTTAATTAAATAATACCTTATTTTAATAGGGTTACTTGATATCTTTATAAGAGGAGTCTTATATCAGATATCATGAATATACGTAATAATTCCAATTTGTTGGAGAGTACGTTCTTTTCTATAGAGATAGAAAACTAGGGTTTGAGCCAAATGCCCATCTTCTTATATCCTTCTTCTTCCTTGGTGGATCACCTCTAGAGGCCAAACACTTGGGTGGCTAACGTTGATCAAAGGAAGGAACTAAACCCGGTGGATTCAAGTTGAACGCAAAAAGGATTGGAGGTGAACTTGTACCTGAGGAAGCTCGATCTTCAAGGGTATGATTCTTATTCGTTATCTTTTTCGTTTAATTAATAATTATGCATAAAGGGTGATCCGGGTATATGGTTTGTAAAATTTTAAACTCTGATTTTTACACGTTTCCGCATATTTATGCAATTTGATTGCGTTCTTGAATATTACAAACCTAACAGAATTTTGAATAATAACTAACTAACATGAAACGAATAATAACGAAATGTGTTGTTTATTTTAACAGAAAAATGTCGCCAAGAAGAGGACCACATAATCAAGGCGCTAACATAAATCAACTGGAGGGAGATCCGGTTAAGCCAGTGTAGGAATTTATTAATTTATTAACAGTAGTGTTCAATAGAAATGGGGCTAATATCCCCGTAAATCCTGGAGTAGTACGAGCTACTACGTTTAAGGATTTCAAAAGTGTGGGTCCGCCAGAGTTCAGAGGAACTACGGACCCTATCGAAGCCCAAACATGAGTAAAAGAAATCGAGAAGGCATTTGTTATAGCAAATTTTAAAGAGGGTCAGAAGGTTGCCTTGACAACCTACATGATGAAGGGAGAGGCCAACTTTTGGTGGGAGGCAAATCAGGCTAGGGCCGGTATAGAGAACTTAATGTGGGTGAGGTTCAAGGAGATATTCTTTGAGAACTACTTTCCCACGAGTATGCATGGGAGAATGGACATGAGGTTTCTTGATTTGAAATAAGGGGACATGACGGTTCCCCAATACGCCGCTAAGTTTAATGAACGGGCAAGGTTTGCTCCCCACCAAGTAGACACCAAGGTTAAAAAAGCTCGATGGTTCGACCAGGGCTTGAAACCCTGGCTCTATAAATGGATATATGTGTTCCAAAGTACTTCCTTTGGGACCATACTAGAGAAGGCGATAATCGCCGAAGGTGGGAGCGAGGCGTTGAGCCAGTACCACAAAGACAAGAAGAATAATGGGAAGGTTGATGGGAGAGTAAAGATTGAAGGAGCCAGCGGGAGTGGCGAGGGACAAAAGCGAAAAGTGTTTAACTATGGGAATACCGAAGTAAAGCAAGGAGATCCGAAGAGGAGAATGAAGGCCTATAAAACCTGTGGGAAGACTCATCTGGGAGTCCATCTCAAGGGGAAGGTTGTATGCTACAATTGTGGACAGGAAGGGCACATTTCGCCTAATTGTCCAAGTCCGAAGAAGAACCACGGATGCTTTGTGTGTGGGTCAACTGACCATATGGCAAAGAACTTCCCGAAGAAGGGGACGGATGGGAATATGGGCACTAATAGCGAAAAGTTAACTATTAGTGGTCCAATGCAGACGGGTAGGCCGATGGCCCGTACCTTTAACATGACGGTCCAAGATGCGATGACATCGGGGGACGTCGTTGCAGATATTATTCCGATCAACGACCTAAATGCTTACGTGATGTTTGATTCGAATGCTACTTGTTTGTTTATAGCATGTGATTTTGCTAGACGATTAGGATTACTTCCCGAGAAGTTGTTAATACCTTTAAATATTAAGGTAGCAAACAAAGAGATAATTTCTGTTGAAGATATTCATAGGAGTTATTGTGTAGACATACGGGGTTGTAAATTATCGATATATTTGATACCGATAAAGTTAGGAGAATTCTATGTAATTCTCGGAATGGATTGGTTGGTTAACCATGGGGCAATTATAGATTGTCAGAAGAAATGTGTGAATATTAGAACGTTAAGACAACCTCATGTAGTATTTTACGGTAATAGATCGCTGGGACGTTCGTGTTGTCTTACGATATCACAAACTAGGAAACTGTTGAGGAAGGGGTGTGAAGGTTATATTTGCCATGTTGTTGATACCCAGAGAGTGGGAGCGACCATGGAACAAATACCTATAATTAACAAATTTTTGGATGTATTTCCAAGTGAATTGTCGGGTTTTCCACCAGATAGGGAGATCGAGTTCGTAATAGACATTGTTCCAGGAGCGACACCAGTTTCCAGGGCACCGTATCATATGGCGCCTGTGGAGATGAAAGAATTAATGGTGCAGTTACAAGAACTGTTGGACAAGAAGTACATTCAATCGAGTGTTTCGTCGTGGGGAGCACCGGTACTATTTGTCAAAAAGAAGGTTGATCGTTAAGACTTTGTATCGACTACCAAGAGTTGAACAAGTTAACAATAAAGAATAAATACCCATTGCCCAGGATCGATGATCTTTTTTATCAGTTGAAAGGGGAAAAATATTTTTCTAAGATAGATTTATGGACGGGGTATCACTAGTTGAAGGTTAGGAAGAAGGATGTACCAAAGACGGCATTCAGAACTCGTTATGATCATTACGAGTTTCTGGTGATGTCATTTGGGTTGACTAATGCACCAGCTGTATTTATGGATATGGTGAACAGAGTGTTTAAATAATATTTAGAGAAGTTCATCGTGGAGTTTATCGATAATATTCTAGTCTATTCTAAGACGCCAGAAGATCATTCTGAACACCTAAGAATAGTATTAGAGACACTGACGAAGAGAAATTTTACACGAAATTCACTAAGTGTGAATTTTGGCTAGAAAGGGTACAGTTTTTAGGTCATGCCATTGACCATGAAGGGATTTTAGTAGATCCAGCAAAGGTGGAAGCCGTGATGAATTGGGAACAACCGAAAATGCTGAGCGAGGTGAGGAGTTTCCTAAGGTTAGCGGGATACTATCAGAGATTCATCCAGATGTGAAACCCAGTTTTATGAATAAAAATTAATTTTCTCGAAATAATAATTTTATTATATTATAGTGTGAATTTGAGATAATGTTATAGTTGTGGGTAATATTTATAAATTTTGTAAAGTATGAAGTTGTCATATTATATTCGATTGGTGGGGAATATTTGTTTTAAGCAGAAATATTAAATGCGGCAGCACAATCATTAGTGGACCCCACAACGGCGGAATTATTGTCGGATTGAAAGCAACGACAAAATATATTTTATTGAAAATAATGGCGGAAGTTTTACCGTTGATCTTGTTGAACTACTCGGTAGTAAAAGTAAATGTCTGGCGTTGTTGCGTAGTAGCACGCGGTATTGATTATTGATATTTATGTGAGAAGTCACTCGGTTTTTGTTCGATTATTGCTACAATAGTTCTTGCGTAGTATCTCACATTATTTGATTCAATTATTGTTGATTTAGAAGTTTTGTTTTATTAAGTATTATTAACGTAATAAAATAGAAACATCTTTTATATAAAAGCGAATACTTTATTAAAATTATTACATAAATAGAATATATTATATTATATTATGCATAGTGTTTTGCATAGTAAAATCTTTTATATAAAACAAAATACTTTATTAAAGTTATTACATAAATAGAATATATTATATTTTATTATGCATAGTGTTTGCATAGTGCACGCATAGTGTTTGCATAGTAAAAATCTTTTTATATAAATAGAATATATTATATTTTATTTAAAAGATTTTTCTTTAAATATGGAATAGTCAGTTAAAGTAAATCAATACGGATAGTTCATGGATTAATTTTATATGCATTCCATTTTCTATAAATAGAAGCTCATTCCTTCATTATTTTCTTACAATTCACTTGAACTCTAGAGAGAGAAACTATAGAGAGAGAGACTATAGAGAGGTAGAAGAAAATTTTACTACTTCTTCTTTACTCTTATATCAAGTATTATTTTACGGTAAGGGATATTATTCTTTTGTATTCAAGAAGAGAACTTACATTATTCCATTTCTTTATTGTTACATTGGAATAACTTTTTGTATCTGTGAGCTACCTATACTTGGTGACATTCTTATTATTATTATCTTTATTATTACATGGAATATCACATGCATCTACTATCTGGCAGGACTGGTTCCATTTTTTATTATTCTTTATTATTACATTTGGAATATCACATATCACATACTTTATCTGTGGGACTGGTTCCATCATTTATTATTTAGCATTTATTATTACATTGGAACATCACATGGGTGTGAATTTCACGACTGGTTCCGTTATTATTATTACTGTTGGAATAACAAATGTCTATCTGAATCTGCGCGTGCGTGGTGATATCTTTTGTTATTCCATTCGGTTATTATACTCGATTGGATTAAAATTTTGACTTCTATACTCCATGAAATTAGTGGAATATCCTTGATATTTGCGCTTCATCCGATATCTTTTCATGGAAATATTCTTACGAGCATTCTTGAATTTTATTCTACAAAGAAGTATCATGTTGACAATTTGGGCGTTATTGGTTCTGGACAAATTAATTCTTGAACTTGTTTAATTGAATTCTTATATCATTGTCATCATCCTCATGTTTTATGTTATGTTGAAAGTCATCTGTGGCCTCTAGTGCATAGATGGACTTGGTATGATTATGACCGAGGGATTATTCGGTATAATCATGGCCAAGTATGTTACAAATGATGTGAAAATTAAAAGTCCTCATTGGCCGTAGTGCATTGATGGACGATTTTTGGTATGATTATAGCTATGGATTCTCTTGACGAGGAAGCAAATATTAATTATTTTATATGCATGATCGGGATAGTTGATGAAAACATGATTATCTTTGGCCCGTAGTGCATGGATAATTAATGGTGCGTGATCTTAAAGAATATCCTTGGCACGTAGTGCGGGGATGATTTAATGATGTGGATTATTTATTGGTGAGTCTCGGCGATAAAAGTGATGAAAAACTTTTAAATCATAAAAGATAGTAGATTCTATTCTCTACTTGACTCTTTTAATGGATTGCTTGTTCCATTGCGATTAAACTTGATGTCTATTGTATTTTATCGGTTTAACATTGTTGGAGGCTAATGATAATTTATTACGCATTATCTTAGTCATAATATTTCTTCTTGGGCTAGTTGAGCTCACCCTTTCTTTCCTTTATTCTCTTGAAATGAGAATATAGGCTTGGGACAAGTCGGGGAGCGGTGTGATGGTCGAGAGGATAGCATTAGTAGTCCTCCTCACTATTACGTGAAATAGTGTGATAATAATTGTAATGAGGACTCCTTTTGAGTTTGTATAATCTCTAGTAGATAATATTTGTATTCAAACTCACGGTTTATGTTTTATTCGTATTATACATGCGGTTGTATTAGTAAGTTGTATTTGAATTACATACCATGTATGTCTGGCGACCCAAGATGGGTGATGTATACCTAATTTTGGGGCGTCACGGTTGGTATCAAAGCTTAGGGATATGATCCACAGCTAAGATGTGAGACAAGAACTAGGAGGGAGAGCGAGAATTCCTTTTGCTAGTATGACCTACCTAAGTTTATTTGGTATTTAATTGGTCGGTCGAGTATAGGGATAATATGTGATATGTTATTTAACCCTTGTTTTGTGGCGGTGTTTGAAAATGGCATCAAGAGAATGTTGAGAATAGCAATGGAGCACGGAGGACCGTTGATTCTCCACGGATCGATAATCGGGACAATGTGCAACATGATGGCGATAATCCTCCTGTAAACAACAACAATCGATCAATTGACAAGCGACGATACGTTTAAGAGCTTTTTAAATTCATGCAACATCGAAGAAAGGCGGCTCTGTTCATAATCGGGAGAAACAATGGCAACCCACGGTTGGTCACCGCTAAGCAATTCAAGGAGCCCACCACCGGAGTTTTTGGGAAAGCGAAACCACTTAAAGGCGGAGCGTGGTTAAAGCGAGATCACCAAGATATTTGATGTCTTGGGATGCTCAGAGAGGAGCAAAAGGTTCCTTTGCCACCTTTATGTTGCGTGAAAAGCGGATCATTGGTGGGAATCATAAAAGCGTACCCGACTGGCCTTTTCAAGATGTCTTGGGAGAAGTTCGAAGTTTGTCAATGACAAGTACTTTCCGAAAGCATTAAATCACATGAAGGAGGTGGAATTTATCAAGTTGGAGCAAAACAACATGGCCAAGTGTCGCGATCTGAAAGCCAAGTTTGCGAGTTGTCCCGATTTGCGTCCCATTTGGTTGATAATGAAGAGAAATGGCGGATGTTTTTAAGAGGTTTGAAACACGAGATATGTCGATATCTTATCTCATAAAAGCTGTGTTTGTATTCGGATGTTGTTAATAGGGCTCGATTATTGGATTGATAATGAGTCAACCAAACCAAAAGAGAGCGGTAAACAAAATGATAATACCGGTGATACTTGATCATCAAAGCGGTGACAATAAGCATGGAGGAATCAACATGCGAAATGGTAACCACTTGGTGGTAATCATGGCCAAAACAATAAAATGGACATTTCAAGAAGAGAGGTTCAACAATGACGTAAAGGCGTCGGCACCGACACCGTTTCAAAGGAAGAAGAACGACCATTGGTCATATATGTTTCAAATCTTGAGACGGGAGGGACACATCATCATCCAAATCTGTCTGCGAAACAATCAAAAGCGTGTTTGAATTATGGAAGAGAGGTCACCTAGCTCGATTTTGTGTATTATGGTGAAGTCGAGTCTAATTTGGGATAGTGATGCCAAAGGATGTCCCGACACAAGCTAAAAGCCCGTAGTTTAAGAAGAGCATTTTTTTTCGTGACGAGGAACACGAATAAAATTATCACGGGTATGTTAATCATAAACTCTTACGAAGTCTATCTGTGTTGAATCTGGGTTCTACTCACTCTTTTATTTCACCTAGTTGTGTTCAATGTTTGAAGTTAACTCTCGAGAGTTAGACTTTGATTTATCTGTTGAAACTTAGTTGGGAGAAACCTTCATTACCTCCACTATTTATAAATCTTGTTCAAATCAACACTTTCACGTTACACCGTCGATCTTATCTCTTTGAAAATACTTGCCTTTGATGTGATTTTTTTAATCGATTGGTTAACTACTCATCATGCTTTTTAAATGGGTTTGTAGCTTTCATATTCTAACCAACTTTGTTATGCGAATTCAAGACAACGAAACCACTAAATTCAATCATTGTCATATCGAAGCCATAAGTAAAGAGCCCCGATCCTTTTGTTGATGACTTCCTTGTGTGGAATGCTGCCGAGCGGACTTTACATGGCGACGTCGTGAATAACGATGACAAGTTGATAGGTATCATTGTGAGGTCTTATCTAGGTTAAGGGATAGAAGTCGCGATTGGTATCGATGTGACGTCTTATCCAAGTCTTGGATGAAAACATGATTTTGAATGATATTTCTATCATTAATAAATCTCTTGGCGTATTCTGAAGACTTCTTAGCCTACCCCGGGCGTGAAATCAAATTTTGTATTGACACCGATACAAAACCCATTTCTTAAACCCTCAAATATTTCTTCAACCAAAAGCAGAGCGTAACAATGCGCGAAAGAGCGTTGACTCGAGCTATTGAAGATTACGATCGTACCATTCAATATCATCGTGGAAGAAGCGAAGCGTGGTAGGCGGCGTGTTGAGTAGAAGATCGTATCGTTTACAAGTGCGATGTTGTTAACACAAAGACTCATTTCATTATAACTTGCAAATGATGAAGATAGAGTTAAAGACTACAGGGACCCACGTGAAGATAACGAATATCTGAGTAAAATTGACTTTAATCGATAAAGTTAAAGACGCTCAAGCTACATACGAATCGATGAATGTGAAGAAGAAGGTTCAAGAGGCGTTATTCTAGAAGCAAGAGTTCTTGAAGAGAAATCTCGACCCTCGATTTAATTGGCCCATTTGAAATCCTCGATTGAGTAGGAAATGTGGCTTATAGACTCGTTTTACTGTCCAAGTATGTCGGCGTGCTCATAACGTTTTTAACGTATCGATGTTACGTAAATATGTGGATGACCGAACCACATTATTAATTTAGAATCGGATGAGATAGCGGATGATTTAACGTATGAGATCTCGTGTTAAAATCTTGGATAAGAAGAATCGTATCCAACACTCGAGGGTTATACCTCGAGAGTTAGAATCTGAAATGAAGTCAAGGTATCCTCACACATTAGGCATACACCGAATGCGTAAATTTTTGAGGCGAAATTCCATAAGGAGGGAGATTGTGAAACCCAGTTTTATGAATAAAAAATTAATTTTCTCGAAATAATTTTTTTATATTATGGTGTGAATTTGAGATAATGTTATAGTTGTGGGTAATATTTATAAATTTTGTAAAGTATGCAAGTTGTCATATTATATTCGATTGGTCGGGGAATATTCGTTTTAAATAAAAAATATTCGTACGACGGCACAATCATTGGTGGACCCCACTACAGAATTATTGTCGGATTGAGAAAATGACAAAAATATTTTATTGAAAATAATGGCAGAAGTTTTATCGTTGATACTGTTGAACTACTCGGTAGTAAAAAAATACGATGTCTGGCGTTGTTGCGTAGTAGCCACACGGTATTGATTATTGATATTTATGTGAGAAAGTCACTCGGTTTTTGTTCGATTATTGCTACTGATAGTTCTTTGCGTAGTATCTCACATTATTTGATTCAATTATTGTTGATTTAGAAGTTTTGTTTTATTAAGTATTATTAACGTAATAAAATAGAAACATCTTTTATATAAAACATAATACTTTATTAAAGTTATTACATAAATAGAATATATTATATTATTATTATATGTGTAGTGTTTTGCATAGTAAAATCTTTTTATATAAAATAGAATACTTTATTAAAGTTATTCTATAAATAGAATATATTATATTTTATTATGCATAGTATTTGCATAGTGCACTGCATAGTGTTTGCATAGTAAAAATCTTTTTATATAAATAGAATATATTATATTTTATTTAAAATATTTTTCTTTAAATATGGATAGTCAGATTAAAATAAATCAATACTGGATAGTTCATGGATTAATTCTTATGCATTCCATTTTCTATAAATAGAAGCTCATTCCTTCATTATTTTCTTACAATTCACTTTGAACTCTAGAGAGAAACTATAGAGAGAGACTATAGAGATATAAAGAAAAGTTTTACTACTTCTTCACTACTCTTATATCAAGTATTATTTTTTACGGTAAGGGATATTATTCTTTTATATTCAAGAAGAGAACTTACATTATTCCATTTCTTTATTGTTACATTGGAATAACTTTTGTATCTGTGATACTACCTATACTTGGTGACATTCTTCATTATTTTGTCTTTATTATTTGCCGAATATATCTATCATGCATGCTATCTGTGGGACTGGTTCCATTTTATTATTATTCTTTTTATTATTACTGTCATTAGAATATCTTATCTGCATGCTATATCGTGGGACTGGTTCCATCATTTATTATTATTCCGCATTTATTATTACATTGGAACATCACATCCGCCGGTGTGAATTTCACATTCGACTGGTTCCGTTATTATTATTATGTTGGAATAACACGTGGATCTGCAATCTGCGCATGCGTGGTGATATCTTTTGTTATTCCATTCTTTATTATACTCGATTGATTAAAATTTTGACTTCTATACTCCATGAAATTAGTGGAATATCCTTGATATTTGCGCTTCATCCGATATCTTTTCATGGAAATATTCTTTTGAGCATTCTTGAATTTTATTCTAAAAGAAGTATCATGTTGACAATTTGGGCGTTATTGGTTCTGGACAAATTAATTCTTGAACTTGTTTAATTGAATTCTTATATCATTGTCATCATCCTCATGTTTATGTTATGTTGAAAGTCATCGTGGCCTCTAATGCATAGATGGACTTGGTATGATTATGACCGAGGATTATTCGGTATAATCATGGCCGTAATGTTACAAATGATGTGAAAATTAAAAGTCCTCATTGGCCGTAGTGCATTGATGGGCGATTTTTGGTATGATTATGGCTATGGATTCTCTTGACGAGGAGCAAAGATGAATTGTTTTATGGCATGATCGGGACCATTGATGAAAACACGATTATCTTTGGCCCGTAGTGCATGGATAATTAATTGGTCGTGATACTAAAGAATATCCTCCTTGGCATAGTGCGGGGGATGATTTAATGATGTGGATTATTTATTGAAATGAGTCTCGTGATAAAAGTGATGAAAAACTTTTTAAATCATAAAAGATAGTAGATTCTATTCTCTACTTGACTCTTTTAATGGATTGCTTGTTCAAGCTGCGAGTTAAACTTGATGTCTATTGTATTTTATCGGTTTAACATTGTTGGAGGCTAATGATAATTTATTACGCATTATCTTAGTCATAATATTTCTTCTTTTGGGCTAGTTGAGCTCACCCTTTCTTTCCTTTATTCTCTTGAGAAAATGAGAATATAGGCTGGGACGAGTCGGGGAGCGGAGTGATGGTCCGAAGGATAGCATTAGTAGTCCTCACTATTATGTGAAATAGTGTGATAATAATTGTAATGAGGACTCCTTTTGAGTTTGTATAATCTCTAGTAGATAATATTTGTATTCAAACTCACGGTTTATGTTTTGTCGTTATTATACACGGCGAGTTGTATTAATAAGTTGTATTTAAATTACATACCATGTATCTGAAACCCACCCAGATGGGTGATGTATACCTAATTTTGTGGAGCATTATCTTGATAAAATGATAATTGTGAAATCTTATATCTTCACGGAAAAAGGAGTTGAATATGATGACTTAGTAGATGGTGGAGTTGATAAAGGATTAAGTTGTCTTATATCACCACTCGAAAAGTTAATGTAGAGATGCCTTTAAGTAGGAAGAAAAAGTTGTCTATGTTAACGGTGAAATTAACGAGATGGCTAGGATGGAGATAGAGGTGAAATTGCCGGTGAATCCAGATGACTACTATTTATGATGGAGATTTATTCTACCATTATAGAAAGAGTCAAGGAGGTGCATCTCAAAATTGATGAGTGTGACCAGATGAAGAAGCGGTTAACCAATGAAAAAGATTTAAAGTACAGTCTTGATAATGATGGATTATTAAGATTTGAAAGAAGAATTTGGGTTCCGAATAAGACAGAATTAAAGGAGCAAGTATTACAAGAGGCTCATAATTCGAGGTACTCGATTCATCCTGGTAGCACTAAGATGTATCAAGACCTTCAACAGAGTTTTTGGTGGCCGAATATGAAGAATAACCGATTATGTGAGTAAGTGCTTGACTTGTCAGAAAATTAAGGTCGAACATCAGCGACCAAGTGGATTGTTACAGTCATTGGAGATTCCGGAGTGGAAGTGGGAGCATATCACGATGGACTTTGTGGTGAGACTTTCGATTACTCAAAAGGGGTATGATGCGACTTGGGTGATGGTGGACCGGTTGACGAAGTTGGATCACTTTTTGCCAATTAGGGTTAAGTATAACTTAGACCAATTAGCTAAACTTTATGTTAAGAAAGTTATTTCCAGACATGGAGTGTAAGACCCCGAATTTTATGAAATAAAAGTATTCAATTTTTCTTATAATTATAATTCAGTAAATGATTAAATTGATAAAAGTTTAAAGTTAAGGGTGAGATATGAATTTTTTTCAAAATACGCAAGTGGTTATAAAATATTCAATTGTCGGGGAATATTCGTTTGGTCGTGGAATATTCTTTCTGTCGGAGAATATTTGTACGACGGCGCAGCCATTTGTGGGCCCCATAACGAATAACTGTCGGATGAAGCAAACGACAAAATTTGTGTTTTTACAAATAATGGCGTAGTTGTTACCGTTAACACTATTAGAATACCCTGTGGTTAAAATACAAGATGTCGCATTATTGCATTGAAGAATACTCACATTATATTGCAAGTATTTTTGAATTATTGATTCTTACGTAAGAAGGCAATACTCAATAATTGTTACAGTAATTACTGTTTAATATTTTATTTTATTGATTCAATAATTGTCACTACACAGTATCTCCATTATCAGATCAATAATTAATATTATTTAAATAATATTATTAGATAGCATTGTTGGCAATGTCTAGAAAGTTCTGTCAATGAGAGGTTTGTTCACCTAATTGCGCGCCAGTAAGGAGAAATCCTTATTGGAAAGCCCCCTCTTTCCTGGGAACTGTCTGGTTGTCATTATTGTGATTCTGTAATATTATTTATGAATAATTAATTATTGATTTATATGATAAGGAAATATTTATTTTATGTGGATATAAATGATGGATATATTTATTTTTACATGGATAAAAATGAATAAATTAATGCTGAGGTGTTTTATCAGTATTTTGTCGATATGGAGGTATTAAAAATCATCCGTTTGTGGATTTCAGATATTTTTGGTTTGGAATTTGGAAAACCTCAAAGCTACAAAGTTGTAGAGAATTTTATTTTAGACAGAATGGATATAAAATTCGTATTTTTCTGATAACCGGGCTATTTTCTATGAATTTTTGAAGTTTTAGAAAATAAAATAATTTTTATTAAATTATGGGTGAGACCCACTTGTGTTGAATACACATGGGCTGCTGGAAATTTGTTCAATGGTGGCTGGTCTAAATTCCAACTTAGCACATGCGTAGAATTTTGAATAAGAAATAATATATTTTATATTTTAGTCTCCTATGGCGTTCTAGCATTTTCCTATAAATAGGTGCTTATGTTATAATTGAAAATCACACCAGAAACATAAGTTTTCTCTCTCTATATTATCAAGCATATTTTTTTTAGTATTTAGATATCTTGAGTGTGGCTATAATGACGCAAGTTCGCTTCAAAGATTATATCCTATATTCAAGTCGAAATCTTTTCTCTTTTTGAGGTAAAGAGATTTTAAGGTTATTATGTTTTTCAGTTAAGTATTTCTTTCGACCTTCAAAAATTTTGGAAAAATTTGAAATGATATTTTGATGAGTTTTATTGATTGTGTCCAAAATGGTGATTTTTGGATGTATAGATTAAGAGTTATGAATTTTATGAGAAAAAGACTATTTTAAAAGTAACCGCTTATAACTCCTTGTGGTTAACTCCAAAATTGATGAAATTTTTATTTGAAGTATATCTATATGAGTGTATAAGTATACTCTCACAAATTTGAATTTTTGGATAAAAGAACAATTTATGATAAATGTCTAAATATTCGGCGGTTTTGGCCATATGAAAAATAGTTAATGAATTTTAAAAATTCTGAGAAAAATATATGTTCAATATGGGACTATATTCTGCTAAATCCCAATAAAGAAATATTTTTAGAACTGATTTGGTATTTTTCATGAAAATGGACTAGTTATGAGTAAATGAATTAAATATTTTATGTGAAGTAAGAAAATTAGAAAATAGGATTTTATGGCTTGAGAATCCTATATGAGGTATATGCAGATTTTTTATGAGGGTTTTGGTTATTTAGTGATTAAATATTATGAGTTTGGCATTTTAAGATGATTAAATGCATTATTTAGTAAAGTGAAAAAAATTAAAATAAATTGTTTATAAGTTTAAGAAATGTTTTTTCAATATCATTATACCAAAATATTGGTATGGATTTTATTGTAGAATTTTTACCTTTTTGTGTCGGGTTTACTATTCATGAGTTACTATTCACGAGTTATTATTCATGAGTTACTATTCACGAAGTTACTATTCGTGGGTTACTATTCACGAGTTACTATTCATGACAAAATTGGTTTCTTTTTCTAACCAAATTATAGTTGATTTATGAATATTACTCTTGAGATTAAATCTAGATGTTTTGATTATATTGATTTTACTATTATATATAACATTTTTATAACCTAATGATAATATTTCTCTTTGACTTGAGTGTAAAGATGGGTAGATTTTTGGTATGATCATGACTATGGGTTCCCTTTGGCCAGTAGTGCAAAGTTGAATTGTTGACTGGTATGATCATGACCATTGAATTTATGATTGAATATCTTTAGCTTAAGTGCAAAGGTGAAATGATCAACATGGTTATAATTATTGTTTATATAAATTCAAATGATTATATATTTCTTTGAGATATTAATATATTTGGCACAGAGTGCAAAATATGAACTATTGAGGAATATCTTTGGCACAGTAGTGCAAAAGATGAATTGTTGATGAATATCTTTGGCCGTAGAGTGCAAAGATGACATGTTGTTGAATATCTTTGGCCATGAAAGTGCAAAGATGAATCTGTTGACGAATATCTTTGGCCGTAGTGCAAAGATGAAGTTATTAGTATGATTAAGAACAGGAAATGTGATTTGGTGTAACCATGATCTTTGATGTTTCAGGTAAAGATAGGTGATGAAAATTATCTTCATCCTAGATGAGAAGCGGAATTTAGAACTACAGTTATGATTATGAGTTATTCATATGATTGTGGACCAGAATTGTTGATTGATGTTACAAGGATAAAATATTGTTGGTGGATTTTTAACATAGAGAAGATAATAGACTTTATAGTCTATTTGACTCTTCTAATGGATTGCTTTCGTTCATTGCTGACTATGGTTGAAATTTTTATCATCTACCATATGTTCTAAATCTACGATTTATTGTTGATGAAGGCTATTGATAATTTAATTATCTTTAGTCATGATATTCTTTCTTGAGCTAGTTGTGCTCACCCTTTTGCTTCACAATTTCTTTCGTAATAATAAGAGTGTAGTCATTTGAATCGGCCAGGTAACAAGGGAATAGAACGGTGGTCATCATTTAGTAGTTATATTTGGTGAATCAACTAGGGTGAGGCGAACCCAACGTTGGAAAGGTGTTTTGACACTATCATACAAGATGTCTAATGACATACAACCTCGTGCCATCATAAGACAGGATTGTGTTCATCCACTTGCTGAGTATATTTATTAGCACTGCCTATATAATCTTGGTGTTTGTTTGAAGTATAATTCTCAATTAGAGACAGTGGAGATAATGATATGTCAAGAGAAGACTCACCATTGGGAAGAATATGATAGTAATCTTCTCGTTTTTCTTTGGGGTCTATTAGATTGAACCAAGATAATTACGTGGCCATATGATATCTATCATAACATAGAAGCATGGCCTCCCATGTACGGAGGTTTCCTTGAGCACTTCCCAAAGATTCTAATTTCTAAAACAGTTTTTGACTATACCTTTATGTAAGGTGTCATTGTGACGTGCTATCCAAGGTTGGGATGAGAGTCACAGTTGGTATATATTTGTATCCAAACACACAGTATATGTGTTGTTGTATTTTGCACGACAATTGTTGTAATAAAATTGTAGTTGTTTTCTGTACCATGTATTTGGCGACTCAGAATACGTTGGATGGAATGGACCTATTTTGGGGTTGTCATATTTGGTATTAGAGTTTAGGGATATGGTCTCTGGCGGAGATCGGGGAATATAACTAGGAGGGGAGAGATGAGTAAATCCTTCGCTAGTGTGTCCTACCTAAGCTTATTTATTGGTCGGTCATAATATACGGATATTATGTGATATATTAATTTGCTTAATTAACCCTCGTTTTATGGCAGTATTTGAGAATGGCAGCTGAGAATGCTAACAATGGAGTGAATGAGACTGTGAGGATACCTCTAATCACTAACCATGATAATGTGATGTCAGACGAAGAAAGAATTAGAGATATTCTTGTGGTGATTGAAGAATTGATAGTTGCACCTGAGATAGTCGCAGAGGTAACAGCTGAGAGTGAGGAAGAAGAGGTACCTGAGGAGAATTTATTAGAGGTATTATATGATCAAAATGTAAAATTACAAAATCATGTTCATGAGTTAGAAGAGCAGGCTGAAGAACGGCAGGCGGTCGTGGAACAAAAGGATGCAACAATTCAAGCTTGTGTTACCCGATATGTGATGCTTGAATAGAAGCATTCTTTGGCAGAGTATAAGATGATAAAGATGGAATCTGAGCTGAAAGAAGAAAAAACTGAACGAGTGAGAATAAGTGATGCATGGGCAAAAGTTGCACGACACGTGGATATTGTGGAAAGAGATGTCCGATCTAAGAAGGCTAAAATAGCTGATATGAATTTCTCTTTTTGGAAAGCAATTAGGAGAACCCCACATCGAGTTTTTAATTACCCTGTACAGAGCGGTCAACTTGAATTTGATATGGATCAAAGATTGATGATTCAAATCATGAATCAGGAGTACGACGAGGCAGTTGAGGGATGAATATGTCCTATAGAAAAGTATATTCCAACGGTAGTGATGACGCCAAATGCTGCCCCAGACAAGTCAAAACCAGGTAGTTCGAGGGATGGCGGTTGTCATGACTTCCCAACAAGTGAAGAACCCAAATAAAGTTATCACGGGAGATAAGCAATGGAGAAATCATGATAACCCGGGAAATAGAATCTGAACTGAAAGCAAGGTATTCTCAACTTTTCGAAATACCAGGTACGTAAATTTTGGGGACGAAATTTCATAAGAAGGGGAGATTGTAAGACCCCGAATTTTATGAAATAAAAGTATTCAATTTTTTTTATAATTACAATTCAGTAAATGATTAAATAGATAAAATTTTAAAGTTAAGGGTGAGATATGATTTTTTTTCAAAATACGCAAGTGGTTATAAAATATTCAATTGTCGGGGAATATTCGTTTGGTCGTGGAATATTCTTTCTGTCGGAGAATATTCGTGCGACGGCTCAACCATTTGTGGGCCCCATAACAAATAACTGTCGGATGAAGAAAATGATAAAATTTGAGTTTTTACAAATAACGGCGTAGTTGTTACTGTTAACATTGTTAGAATACCCTATTGGTTAAAATACAAGAATGTCTGCTATTATTACACAAGAACACACCAGATTGCACAAAGATTTTTGAATTATTGATTCTTACGTAAGAAGGCAATACTCAATAATTGTTACAATAATTCTTTATTCGCTCAATATTTTATTTTATTGATTCAATAATTGTCACTACACAGTATCTCCATTATCAGATCAATAATTAATATTATTTGAATAATATTATTAGATAGCATTGTTGGCAATGTCTAGAAAGTTCTGTCAAGGAGAGGTTTGTTCACCTAATTGCGCGCCAGTAAGGAGAAATCCTTATTGGAAAGCCCCCTCTTTCCTGAACCGCTGCACATTGTCATTATTGTGATTCTGTAATATTATTTGTGAATAATTAATTATTAATTTATATGATAAGAAAATATTTATTTTATGTGGATATAAATGATGGATATATTTATTTTTACGTGGATAAAAATGAAGGAATTAATCTGAGGTGTTTTATCGATTATTTTTTGTTTGTATGGAGGTATTAAAATCATCCGTTTGTGGATTTTGGATATTTTTGGTTTAGAATTTGGAAAAACTCAAAGCTACAAAGTTGTAGAGAATTTGATTTCTGGCAGAATGGACATAAAATTCGTATTTTTCTGATAACCGGGCTATTTTCTATGAATTATTGAAGTTTCGAAAAATAAAATAATTTTTATTAAATTATGGGTGGGACCCACTTGTGTTGAATATACATGGGCTGCTGGAAATTTGTTCAATGGTGGCTGGTCTAAATTCCAACTTAGCACATGCGTAGAATTTTGAATAAGAAATAACATATTTTATATTTTTAGTCTCCTATGGCGTTCTAACATTTTCCTGTAAATAGGTGCTTATGTTATAATTGAAAATCACACCAGAAATATAAGTTCTCTCTCTATATATTATCAAGCATATTTTTTTTAGTATTTAGATATCTTGAGTGTTGCTATACGACGCAAGTTCGTTCAGCATTATATCCGATATTCAAGTCAGAAATACTGCTCTTTTGAGGTAAGAGATTTTAAGGGTTATTATGTTTTTTAGTTCGTACTTCTTTCGACCTTCAAAAAATTTTTGAAAAATTTGAAATGATATTTTGATGAGTTTTATTGATTGTGTCCAAAAATGGTGATTTTTGGATGTATAGATTAAGAGTTATGAATTTTATGAGAAAAAGACTATTTTAAAAGTAACCGCTTATAACTCCTTGTGGTTAACTCCAAAATTGATGAAATTTTTATTTGAAGTATATCTATATGAGTGTATAAGTGTACTCTGGGAATTTCGAATTTTTGGATAAAAGAACAATTTATGATAAATGTCTAAATATTCGGCGGTTTTGGCCATATGAAAAATAGTTAATGAATTTTAAAAATTCTGAGAAAAATATATGTTCAATATGGGACTATATTCTGCTAAATCCCAATAAAGAAATATTTTTAGAACTGATTTGGTATTTTTCATGAAAATGGACTAGTTATGAGTAAATGAATTAAATATTTTATGTGAAGTAAGAAAATTACAAAATAGGATTTTATGGCTTGAGAATCCTATATGAGGTATATGCAGATTTTTTATGAGGGTTTTGGTTATTTGGTGATTAAATATTATGAGTTTGGCATTTTAAGATGATTAAATGCATTATTTAGTAAAGTGAAAACAATTAAAATAAATTGTTTATAAGTTTAAGAAATGTTTTTTCAATATCATTATACTGAAATATTGGTATGGATTTTATTGTAGAATTTTTACCTTTTTGTGTCGGGTTTACTATTCATGAGTTACTATTCACGAGTTATTATTCATGAGTTACTATTCACGAAGTTACTATTCGTGGGTTACTATTCACGAGTTACTATTCATGACAAAATTGGTTTCTTTTTCTAACCAAATTATAGTTGATTTATGAATATTACTCTTGAGATTAAATCTAGATGTTTTGATTATATTGATTTTACTATTATATATAACATTTTTATAACCCTAATGATAATATTTCTCTTTGAGTTGAGTGTAAAGATGTGTAGATTTTTGGTATGATCATGACTATGGGTTCCCTTTGGCCAGTACTGCAAAGTTGAATTGTTGACTGGTATGATCATGACCATTGAATTTATAATTGAATATCTTTAGCTTAAGTGCAAAGGTGAAATGATCAACATGGTTATAAATATTGTTTATATAAATTCTGAAATGATTATATATTTCTTTGAGATATTAATATATTTGGCTGTAGTAGAAAATATGAATCTGTTGAGGAATATCTTTGGCTGAGGTAAAAGATGAATTGTTGATGAATATCTTTGGCCCGTAGTGCAAAGATGACATATTGTTGAATATCTTTGGCCAAGAGTGCAAATGAACCTGCTGACCAATATTTTTGGCGTAGTAGTGTAAAGATGAAGTTATTAGTATGATTATGAATGAAAAAATGTGATTTGATGTAACCATGATCTTTGATGTTTCAGGTAAAGATAGGTGATGAAAATTATCTTCGTCCTGGATGAGAAGAGGAATTTAGAACTACAATTATGATTATGAGTTATTCATATGATTGTGAACCAGAATTGTTGATTGATGTTACAAGGATAAAATATTGTTGGTGGATTTTTAACATAGAGAAGATAATAGACTTTATAGTCTATTTGACTCTTCTAATGGATTGCTCGTTCCGCTGCAACTATGGTTGAAATTTTTATCATCTTCCATATGTTCTAAATCTCTGATTTATTGTTGGTGAAGGCTATTGATAATTTAATTATCTTTAGTCATGATATTCTTTACTGAGCTAGTTGTGCTCACCCTTTTGCTTCACAATTCCTTTCAGATAATAAGAGTGTAGCTGGATCGAGCGGGGGTAACAAGGGAATAGAACGGTGGTCATCATTTAGTAGTTATATTTGGTGAATCAACTAGGGTGAGGCGAACCCAACGTTGGAAGGGTGTTTTGCCACTATCATACAAGATGTCTAATGACATACAACCTCGGGTCATCATAAGACAGGATTGTGTTCATCCACTTGCTGAGTATATTTACGAGCACTACCGATATAATCTTGGTGTTTGTTTGAAGTATAATTCTCAATTAGAGACAGTGGAGATAATGATATGTCAAGAGAAGACTCACCATTGGGAAGAATATGATAGTAATCTTCTCGTTTTTTTTGGGGGTCTATTGGGTCAACCAAAGATAATTCTGTGGCCATATGATATCTATCATAACCTAGAAGCATGGCCTCCCATGTATGAAGGTTTCCTTTAGCACTTCCCAAAGATTCTAATTTCTAAAACAGTTTTTGACTATACCTTTATGTAAGGTGTCATTGTGACGTGCTATCCAAGGTTGGGATGAGAGTCACAGTTGGTATATATTTGTATCCAAACTCACAGCATATGTGTTGTTGTATTTCCACGACAATTGTTGTAATAAAATTGTAGTTGTTTTCTGTACCATGTATTTAGCGACTCAGAATAGGTTGGATGGAGTGGACCTATTTTGGGGTTGTCACATTTGGTATCAGAGCTTAGGGATATGGTCTCTGGCGGAGATCAAGAAATATAACTAGGAGGGGAGAGATGAGTAAATCATTCGCTAGTGTGTCCTACCTAAGCTTATTTGTTGGTCGGTCATAATATACGGATATTATGTGATATTTTTATTTGCATAATTAACCCTCCTTTTA
Organism: Panax quinquefolius; assembly: GCA_020205615.1. NCBI lineage: Eukaryota > Viridiplantae > Streptophyta > Magnoliopsida > Apiales > Araliaceae > Panax > Panax quinquefolius. Next base: position 96,494,609 of record CM035167.1, on the reverse strand, counting down.
TGGCAGTATTTGAGAATGGTAGCTGAGAATGCTAACAATGGAGTGAATGAGACTGTGGAGATACCTCTAATCACTAACCATGATAATGTGATGTCAGACGAAGAAGGAATTAGAGATATTCTTGTGGTGAGTGAAGAATTGATAGTTGCACCCGAGATAGTCGCAGAGGTAACACCTGAGAGTGAGGAAGAAGAGGTACCTGAGGAGAATTTATTAGAGGTATTATATGATCAAAATGTAGAATTGCAAAATCGTGTTCATGAGTTAGAAGAGTAGGCTGAAGAACGGCAGGCGGTCGTGGAACAAAAGGATGCAACAATTCAAGCTTGTGTTACCCGATATATGATACTTGAACAGAAGCATTCTTTGGCAGAGTATAAGATGATAAAGATGGAATCTGAGCTGAAAGAAGAAAAAACTGAACGAGTGAGAATAGGTGATGCATGGGCAAAAGCCGCACGACACGTGGATATTGTGGAAAGAGATGTCCGATCTAAGAAGGCTAAAATAGATGATATGAATTTCTCTTTTTGGAAAGCAATTGGGAGAACCAAACATTGAGTTTTGAATTACCACAGACAGAAGTGGGTCAACTGAATTCGATATGGATCGAAGATTGATGATTCAGATCATGAATCAGGAGTACGACGAGGCAGTTGAGGGATGAATATGTCCTATAGAAAAGTATATTCCAAGGGTAGTGATGACGCCAAATGCTGCCCCAGACAAGTCAAAACCGGGTAGTTCGAGGGATGGCGGTTGTCATGACTTCCCAACAAGTGAAGAACCAAAATAAAGTTATCACGGGAGATGAGCAATGGAGAAATCATGATGACCCGGGAGAGAGAATCTGAACTGAAAGCAAGGTATTCTCAACTTTTCGAAATACTAGGTACGTAAATTTCGGGGACGAAATTTCATAACAAAGGGAGATTGTAAGACCCCGAATTTTATGAAATAAAAGTATTCAATTTTTCTTATAATTACAATTCAGTAAATGATTAAATTGATAAAAGTTTAAAGTTAAGGGTGAGATATGAATTTTTTTCAAAATACGCAAGTGGTTATAAAATATTCAATTGTCAGGGAATATTCGTTTGGTCGTGGAATATTCTTTCTGTCGGAGAATATTCATACGACGACGCAGCCATTTGTGGGCCCCATAACGAATAACTGTCAGATGAAGAAAACGACAAAATTTTAGTTTTTACAAATAACGGCATAGTTATTCTGCTAATTAACCTTTGTTAGAATACTGGGTTGGTTAAAATACGATGTCTGCGTTATTGCACAATAACACACGGTATTGCACAGTATTTTTGAATTATTGATTCTTACGTAAGAAGGCAATACTCAATAATTGTTACAGTGATTACTGTTCAATATTTTATTTTATTGATTCAATAATTATCACTGCACAATATCTCCATTATCAGATCAATAATTCATATTATTTGAATAATATTATTAGATAGCATTGTTGGCAATGTCTAGAAAGTTCTGTCAAGAAGAGGTTTGGTCACCTAATTGCGCGCCAGTAAGGAAAAATCCTTATTGGAAAGCCCCTTTTTTCCTAGGAATTGCCTGGTTGTCATTATTGTGATTCTGTAATATTATTTGTGAATAATTAATTATTGATTTATATGATAAGGAAATATTTATTTTATGTGGATATAAATGATGGATATATTTATTTTTATGTGGATAAAAATGAAGGAATTAATGCTAAGGTGTTTAATCAGTATTTTGTCAGTATGGAGGTATTAAAAATCATTCGTTTGTGGATTTCGAATATTTTTGGTTTAGAATTTGGAAAAACTCGAAGCTAAATAGTTGTAGAGAATTTGATTTCAGGCAGAATGGACATAAAATTCGTATTTTTGTGATAACCGGGCTATTTTCTATAAATTGCTGAAGTTTCGGAAAATAAAATGATTTTTATTAAATTATGGGTGCGACCCACTTGTGTTAAATACACATGGGCTGCTGGAAATTTGTTCAATGGTGGCTGGTCTAAATTCCAACTTAGAACATACGTAGAATTTTGAATAAGAAATAATATATTTTATTATTTTAGTCTCCTATGGTGTTCTAGCAATTTCCTATAAATAGGTGCTTATGTTAGAATTAAAAATTACACCAGAAACATAAGTTTTTTCTCTCTATATTATCAAGCATATTTTTGTTAGTATAAAGATATATTGAGAGTTGCTATACGACGCAAGTTCGTTCAGCATTATATCCGATATTCAAGTCAGAAATACCGCTCTTTTGAGGTAATGGATTTTAAGGGTTATTATGTTTTTCAGTTCGTACTTCTTTTAACCTTCAAAAAATTCTGAAAAAATTTGAAATGATATTTTGATGATTTTTATTGATTGTGTCCAACAATGGTGATTTTTGGATGTATAGATTAAGAGTTATGAATTTTATGAGAAAAGACTATTTTAAAAGTAACCGTTTATAACTCCTTGTGGTTAACTCCAAAATTGATGAAATTTTTATTGGAAGTATATCTATATAATATCAGTGTACTCTATGAATTTCGGAATTTTTAGATAAAAGTACATTTTATGATAAATGTCTAAATATTCGGTGGTTTTTGGCCATATGAAAAATAGTAAATGAATTTTAAAAATTCGAGAAAATATATGTTCAATATGGGACTATATTACGCTAAATCCCAGAAAAGAAATATTTTTGGAACTGATTTGGTATTTTTCATGAAAATGGACTAGTTATGAGTAAATGAATTAAATATGTTATGTGAAGTAAGAAAATTGGAAAATGGGATTTTATGGCTTGAGAATCTAATATGAGGTATATGCATATTTTTAATGAGGGTTTTGGTTATTTGGTGATTAAATCTTATGAGTTTGGCATTTTAAGATGATTAAATGCATTATTTAGTAAAGTATAAACAATTAAAATAAATTATTTATAAGTTTAAGAAATGTTATTTCAATATCATTATACCGAAATATTGATATGGATTTTATTGTGAAATTTCTACCTTTTTGTGTCGAGTTTACTATTCATGAGTTACTATTTATGAGTTACTATTCATGAGTTACTATTCACGAAGTTACTATTCATGGGTTACTATTCACGAGTTACTATTCATGATAAAATTGGTTTCTTTTTCTTAACCAAATTATAGTTGATTTATGAATATTACTTTTGAGATTAAATCTAGATGTTTTGATTATATTGATTTTACTATTATATATAACATTTTGATAACCCTAATGATGATATTTCTCTTTGACTTGAGTGTAAATATGTAAAATCCCAAATTTTACGAATAAAGATTTAATTTTCTCGATTTTTTTTTTAATATTATGGTGTGAATTTGAGATAATATTACAGTTGTGGGTAGTTTTTATAAATTTTGCAAAGTATGCAAGTTGTTATATAATATTCGATTGGTCGGGGAATATCAGTACGACGGCATAATCATTGGTGCACCCCACAACGGAATTATTTTCGGATTGAGAAAATGACCAAAGTATTTTATTGAAAATAACGGCGGAAGTTTTACCGTTAATACTGTTGAACTACTCGGTAGTAAAAGTACAAAGATGTCTGGCATTGGTTGCATAAGTAGCACACGGTATTGATTATTGATGCTTACGTGAGAAGTCACTCGGTTATACTCAATTATTGCTATAGTAATTGTTGCATCATATCTCTCATATTATTGATTCGATTATTGTCACAGTATCATCTGCATTATATGATATATTATTAAGTCAATAATTGAGATGATAAAGTTATTCATATTATTAAATTGCAATATTTACAATGTCTAAAAGTTCTGTCAAGGAGAGGTTTGGTCACCTAATTGCGCGCCAATAGGGAGAAATCCTTATTGGAAAACCCCCTCTTTCCTGGGAATGACCTGGTTGATAAATATTATGAGTTATAATATTAATGATGAATGTTATTAATATTGAAGTTGTGCTCAGAGTTGAATTTGGAGACGCGAACGTGATATTTGAGTCCGGAACGATGAAATTAGTATACATAGACTATAAACACAAAATTTGCCAGTTTTTACTATTTGGTCAAAAAGTTAACAGTTGACTTTTTCAGGAAAAGTTAAACTTCAAAATTTCAAAATTTATATTTTTGATAAAAATGGTTTCATTGTGTTAGAATTATTTTTGTTAGTGAAAATCGACAATTTTTTCGATAATAATTGATGTCTGGAGGTTATATTAACCAATCGGGTATTTAACCGGATAAATGAGCAATTGATTGCTATTATTTCACATGATTATAACTAATTGTTCACATGTGTATACTATTGTTTCACATTCTTGTTACTATTAGGGGAGTTGGTGCAAGATTGATAATACTTGCATGACTAAGTTAAAAATGGAGGTATAGATGGAGGTACTATATTGTAATTAGTATTTTCATATGTCTAGAACTATTGATTCACATAATTTACTATTGAATCACATTATTTACTATTAGGGGAGGTGGTGCAAGTTTGATAATACTTCCATGACTAAATTAATAATAAAGGAAAAGTTGGAGGTATTGTACTGTAATTTTTTTAGCCCCAAAATGTGCAATTATCAAAACTATATTTTTCTATAAATAGAAGCTCATTCTTCCTTCATTTCTCACAGATTCACTAAAGCTATAGAGCACTTATTATAGAGAGAAATTATAGAGAGAAGCTATAGAGAGAAAATCTATAAGAAGAGAAGCTCTGCTACTTTACTACTTCTATATATCCGCTTTCTTTTACTGTAAGGGTGTTATTTCTTTTGTATTCAAGAAGAGAACTTTTGTTATTCCATTCTTTATTATTCTATTGGAATAACCTGTATACGCGGGCTACCCTATACATGGTGAAATTCTTCTAAAATTCCATTATTTATTATTACATTGGAATATCACAGCTCGGTGCGTTTCTGTGGGACACAGTTCCATTCTTTATTATTATGTTGGAATATTATGTCTGTGCATTTTACGTCGGACCTAGTTCCGTTATTTATTATTCTGTTGGAATAACCTAACTGTGCGGTCTATCGCATGCATGGTGATTTCTTTTATTATTCCATTCTTTATTATACTCAGTTGGTTAAAACTTTGACTTCTATACTCCAAGAAATTAGTGGAATTTCCTTGATATTTGCGCTTCATCCAGTATCTTTTCATGGAAATATTCTTCTGAGCATTCTTGAATTTTACTCTACAAAGCAGTATCATGTTGACAATTTGAACGTTATCAGTTCCTGGATAAACTAATTCTTGAACTTGTTTTATTGAATTCTTATATCATTGTCATCATCCTCATGTTTATATTATGTTAAAAGTCATCATGTGGCTCAGTAGTGCATAGATGGACTTGGTATGATTATGACCGAGGATTATTCGGTATAATCATAACCTTAATGTTACAAATGATGTGGAAAAAGTCCTCATTGGCCCGTAGTGCATTGATGGGCGCTTTTGGTATGATTATGGCTATGGATTCTCTTTGGTAGTAGTGCAAAGATGAATTGTTTTATGGCATAATCGGGACCGATTGATGAAAACATGATTATCTTAAGTCGTAGTGCATGGATAATTCGTGATCGTGATACTAAAGAATATCCTTGGTAGTAGTAGTGCAGGGGTGATTCGATGATGTGGATTATTTATTAAAAATTTGAGTCCCAAATGATAAAAGTGATGAAAAATCTTTTAAATCATAGAAGATAGTAGATTTTATTCCCTACTTGCCTCTTCTAATGGATTGCTTGTTCCGCTGCAGTTAAACTTGATGTTTGTTATATTTTATCAGTTTAAAACTGTTGAAGGCTAACGATAAATTATTCTGCATTATCTTAGTCTTAATATTTCTTACTGGGCTAGTTGAGCTCACCCTTTCTTTCACTGTTCTCTTCAGGAAATGAGAACGTAGTTGGGACTAGTCGGGGAACAAAGTGATGGTCCTAGATGGTGCATTAGTAGTCCTCACCATTCTGTGAAATAGTGTGATAATAATTGTAATGAGGACTCCTTTTGAGTTTGTATAATCTCTAGTAGACAATATTTGTATTCAAACTCACAGTTTATGTTTTGTCGTATTATACACGACAGTTGTATTATTAAGTTGTATTTGAATTTTGTACCATGTATCTGGCGACTCAAGATGGGTGATGTATACCTAATTTTGGGGGCGTCACAGTTGGTATCAAAGCTTAGGGATATGATCCCTGGCTGAGATGTGAGATAAGAACTAGGAGGGGAGAGACGGGGAATTCCTTCGCTAGTATGACCTACCTAAGTTTATTTGGTATTTAATTGGTCGGTCAGAGTATAGAGATAATATGTGATATGTTAATTAACCCTTGTTTTGTGACAGTGTTTGAAAATGACATCCGAGAATGTTGAGAATAGCAATGGAGCACAGGAGACCGTTGAGTCTCCACAGATCAATAATCAGGACAATGTGTAATAGGATGTTGATAATCCTCATGTAAACAACAACACTGATCAATTGACGAATGACGGTACGTTTAGGAGCTTTTTAGAATTCATTCAACATCAGGCGAAGGCCGCTCCTGTTCATAATGTAGGAAGAAACAATGGCAACCCACGGTTTGTCACCGCTAAGCAGTTCAAGGAGCTGGGACCACCGGAGTTTTTGGGAAAGCCAGAACCACTTATGGCGGAGACGTGGTTAAAGCAGATCACCAAGATATTTGAGGTCTTGGGATGCTCCGAGGAGTAAAAGGTTTCCTTTGCCACCTTTATGTTGCGTGAAGAAGCAGATCATTGGTGGGAATCTATAAAAGCGACATTGATCGACGCTTTCAAGATGTCTTGGATAAGTTCCAAGAGTCGTTCAACGACAAGTACTTTCCCGAAAGTATTCGGCACACGAAGGAGGTGGAGTTTATCAAGTCGGAGCAAAATAATATGACCGTGTCGCAAAGATGAGGCTAAATTTGCAGAGTTATCCCGGTTTGCATCCCTTTTGGTCGATAATGAGGAGCGAATGACGCGAATGTTTCTAAGAGGTTTCAAACCTGAGATACGTCAATATCTTATTTCTCACAAACTTTGTTTATATTCAGATATTGTGAATAGGGCTCAGTTATTGGAGCGCGATAATGAGTCAGCACAACCAAAAGGCAACGACCAACAACACGATAATAATCATACCGGTGGCAACGGTCATCGGAACAATGATAACCATCATGGGGGAAATTATCATGCCAAGAATGATAACCACTTGATGGTAATCATGGCCAAAATAATAAAGTGGAAATTTCAAGAAGAGAAGGTTCAATAATGATGGAAAGACAAAAAGACCAAAGACCCATTTCAAAGGAAGAAGAACGATCATCGGTCGTATGTTTCAAATGCGGACAGGAGGGACACATCCGTCCAAACTGTACGCGGCAATCCAAAGCGTGTTTTAATTACGGAAGAGAAGGTCACCTAGCTCGATTTTGTCGTATGGTGAAGTCAAGTCCAGCTGGGATAGTGATGCCAAAGGATGTCCCAGACAAGCCAAAATCGGTAGTTTAAGAAAGAGCATTTTTTTTTCGTAACGAGGAACCTGAATAAAATTATCACGGGTAAGTTAATCATAAACTTTTGCGAAGTCTATACCGTGTTAGATACCGGTTCTACTCACTCTTTTATTTCACCTAGTTGTGTTCAATGTTTGAATTTAACTCCGGAGAAGTTAGACTTTGATTTATCTGTTGAAACTCAGTTGGGAGAAACCTTCGTTACCTCTACTATTTATAAATCTTGTTTGATTCAAATCAACACTTTCACGTTACCTGTCGATCTTATCTCTTTGAAAATATTTGCATGGATGTGATCTTTGGAATCGATTGGTTAACTACTCATCATACTTTTCGTAAGGTTGTTAGCTTTCATATTCCTAACTTTTTAAGTAACCAAACCACTAAAGTCAATCACTGTTATATCAAGCCATAAGTAAAGAGCCCTGAGCCTTTCGTTGTTGACTTCCTTGTGTGGAATTCACCGAAGCCAGACTTTCTGTAGGCGATGTCGTGAATGACGATGGCAAGTTGATAGGTATCAATGTGACGTACTATCCAAATCTTAGATGAGAGTCACAGTTTTGAATGACATTCTACTGTTAATAGATTTCCTGACGTATTCTTGAAGACTTCTTAAACTACCCTAGAGCGTGAAATCGAATTTTGTATTGACCCCAGTACAAAACCCATTTCTTAAACCCTCAAATATTTCTTCAACTAAAATGAACGTAACATGCGCCAAAGACTTTGGCTCGAGCTGTTAAAGATTACGATCGTACCATTCAATATCATCGTGGAAGAGAGAACGTGGTAGCTGACGTGTTGAGTAAAAGATCGTATGCGTTTACAAGTGCGATGTTGTTAACACAAAGACTCATTTCGTATAACTTACAAATGATGAAGATAGAGTTAAAGACTCTAGGGACCCACATCAAGATAACGAATATACGATTAGCATTGACTTTAATCGATAAAGTTAAAGCCGCTCAAACTACATACTCGGAGCTGATGAATGGGAAAAAGAAGGTTCAAGAGGGCGTTATTCTAGAAGCAAGAATTGATGAAGAGAGGAAATCTCAACCCTCGATTTAATTGGACCATTTGAAATCCTCGATCGAGTAGGAACTATGTCTTATAGACTTGTTTTACCGCCAAATATGTTGCGTGTTTATAACGTTTGTCGGGTATCAATGTTACGTAAATATGTGGACGACCCGAACCACATTATTGATTTAGAACTAGACGAGATAGCGGATAATTTAACGTATGAAGATGTACCTGTTAAAATCCTGGAATATATTCTATGCTTAAAGGTTATACCTTAAGAGTTAGAATCTGGTGAAGTGTACTCATCTGTTCGGCATACCAGGTACGTACGTAAATTTCGAGGGTGAAATTTCATAAGGAGGGGAGATTGTAAAATCCCAAATTTTTTGAATAAAGATTTAATTTTCTCGAAATATTTTTTTTAATATTATGGTGTGAATTTGAGATAATATTACAGTTGTGGGTAGTTTTTATAAATTTTGCAAAGTATGCAAGTTGTTATATAATATTCGATTGGTCGGGGAATATCCATTCGACGGCATAATCATTGGTGCACCCCAAAACGGAATTATTTTTCGGATTGAAAAAACGACAAAAGTATTTTATTGAAAATAACTACGGAAGTTTTACTGCTATCTTGTTGAACTACTCGGTAGTAAAAAGTAAATGAATACTGGCGTGGTTGCATAGTAGCAGCACCAGTATTGATTATTGATGCTTACGTGAGAAGTCACTCGGTTATACTCAATTATTGCTATAGTAATTGTTGCATCATATCTCTCATATTATTGATTCGATTATTGTCACAGTATCATCTGCATTATATGATATATTATTAAGTCAATAATTGAGATGATAAAGTTATTCATATTATTAAATTGCAATATTTACAATGTCTAGAAGTTACATCGAGGAGAGGTTTGGTCACCTAATCATGCTACCAATAGGAGAAATCCTTATTGGAAAACCCCCTCTTTCCTGGGAATGACCTGGTTGATAAATATTATGAGTTATAATATTAATGATGAATGTTATTAATATTGAAGTTGTGCTCAGAGTTGAATTTGGAGACGCGAACGTGATATTTGAGTCCGGAACGATTAAATTAGTATACATAGACTATAAACACAAAATTTGCCAGTTTTTACTATTTGGTCAAAAAGTTAACAGTTGACTTTTTCAGGAAAAGTTAAACTTCAAAATTTCAAAATTTATATTTTTGATAAAAATGGTTTCATTGTGTTAGAATTATTTTTGTTAGTGAAAATCGATAATTTTTTCGATAATAATTGATGTCTGGAGGTTATATTAACCAATCGGGTATTTAACCGGATAAATGAGCAATTGATTGCTATTATTTCACATGATTATAACTAATTGTTCACATGTGTATACTATTGTTTCACATTCTTGTTACTATTAGGGGAGTTGGTGCAAGATTGATAATACTTGCATGACTAAGTTAAAAATGGAGGTATAGATGGAGGTACTATATTGTAATTCGTATTTTCATATGTCTAGAACTATTGATTCACATAATTTACTATTGAATCACATTATTTACTATTAGGGGAGGTGGTGCAAGTTTGATAATACTTCCATGACTAAATTAATAATAAAGGAAAAGTTGGAGGTATTGTACTGTAATTTTTTTAGCCCCAAAATGTGCAATTATCAAAACTATATTTTTCTATAAATAGAAGCTCATTCTTCCTTCATTTCTCACAGATTCACTAAAGCTATAGAGCACTTATTATAGAGAGAAATTATAGAGAGAAGCTATAGAGAGAAAATCTATAGAAGAAGAGAAGCCTGCTACTTCACTACTTCTATATCCAGTTTCTTTTTTCTAGATGAGGGTGTTATTTCTTTTGTATTCAAGAAGAGAACTTTTGTTATTCCATTCTTTATTATTCTATTGAATAACTTTTGTATCATGAAGCTACCTATACATGGTGAAATTCTTCTAAAATTCCATTATTTATTATTCTGTTGGAATATCCTGTCGGTGCGTTTTACGTCGGACCTGGTTCCATTCTTTAATATTATGTTGGAATATCCTGTCTGTGCGTTTTATGCCGGACCTAGTTCCGTTATTTATTATTCTGTTGGAATAACTCGTCTGCATGCGTTTACGCAGGACTGGATTCGGGTTCCGTTTTTATTATTCTCGTTGGAATAACTTTTACTGTAAGGCGGTCTATCGTATGTATGGTGATTTCTTTTATTATTCCATTCTTTATTATACTCAGTTGGTTAAAACTTTGACTTCTATACTCCATGAAATTAGTGGAATATCCTTGATATTTGCGTTTCATCCAGTATCTTTTCATGTAAATATTCTTCTAAGCATTCTTGAATTTTACTCTACAAAGCAGTATCATGTTGACAATTTGAACGTTATCAGTTCCTGGATAAACTAATTCTTGAACTTATTTTATTGAATTCTTATATCATTGTCATCATCCTCATGTTTATATTATGTTGAAAGTCATTTGTGGCCTGTAGTGTATAGATGGACTTGGTATGATTATGACCAAGGATTATTCGGTATAATCATAACTGTAATGTTACAAATGATGTGGAAAAAGTCCTCATTGGCCCGTAGTGCATTGATGGACAGTTTTTGGTATGATTATGGCTATGGATTCTCTTTGGCCGTAGTGCAAAGTTGAATTATTTTATGGCATGATCAGGACCGTTGATGAAAACATGATTATCTTAAGCCGTAGTGCATGAATAATTCGTGGTCGTGATACTAAAGAATATCCTTGGCCGTAGTGCAGGGGTGATTCGATGATGTGGATTATTTATTAAGCTGAGTCCCAGCGATAAAAGTGATGAAAAACCTTTTAAATCATAGAAGATAGTAGATTTTATTCCTTACTTGACTCTTCTAATGGATTGCTTGTTCCGCTGTAGTTAAACTTGATGTTTGTTATATTTTATCAGTTTAACACTGTTGAATGCTAACGATAAATTATTTTGCATTATCTTAGTCTTAATATTTCTTACTGGGTTAGTTGAGCTTATCCTTTCTTTCACTGTTCTCTTTAGGAAATGAGAACGTAGCCGGGACTAGTCGAGGAACAAAGTGATAGTCCTAGATGGTGCATTAGTAGTCCTCACCATTCTATGAAATAGTGTGATAATAATTGTAATGAGGACTCCTTTTGAGTTTGTATAATCTCTAGTAGACAATATTTGTATTCAAACTCACAGTTTATGTTTTGTCGTATTATACACGACAGTTGTATTATTAAGTTGTATTTGAATTCTGTACCATGTATCTGGCGACTCAAGATGGGTGATGTATACCTAATTTTGGGGGCATCACAAAAGATGGGTAGATTTTTGGTATGATCGTGACTATGGGTTCCCTTTGGCCAGTAGTGCAAAGTTGAATTGTTGACTGGTATGATCATGACCATTGAATTTATAATTGAATATCTTTAGCTTAAGTGCAAAGGTGAAATGATCAACATGGTTATAATTATTATTTAAATAAATTCTGAAATGATTATATGTTTCTTTGAGATATTAATATATTTGGTCTGTAGTGCAAATATGAACTGTTGAGGAATATCTTTGGCCTGTAGTGCAAAGATGAATTGTTGATTAATATCTTTGGCCCGTAGTGCAAAGATGACATGTTGTTGAATATCTTTGGCCCGTAGTGCAAAGATGAACTGTTGACGAACATCTTTGGCCGTAGTGCAAAGATGAAGTTATTAGTATGATTATGAACAGGAAATGTGATTTGGTATAACCATGATCTTTGATGTTTTAGGTAAAGATAGGTGATGAAAATTATCTTCGTTCTGGATGAGAAGAGGAATTTAAAACTACAATTATGATTATGAGTTATTCATATGATTGTGGACCAGAATTGTTGATTGATGTTACAGGGATAAAATATTGTTGATGGATTTTTAACATAGAGAAGATTATAGACTTTATAGTCTATTTGACTCTTCTAATGGATTGCTCGTTCCGCTGCAACTATGGTTGAAATTTTTATCATCTACCATATGTTCTAAATCTCCGATTTATTGTTGATGAAGGCTATTGATAATTTAATTATCTTTAGTCATGATATTCTTTACTGAGCTAGTTGTGCTCACCCTTTTGCTTCACAATTCCTTTCAAGTAATAAGAGTGTAGCTGGGTCGAGTGGGGGTAACAGGGGAATAGAACAGTGGTCATCATTTAGTAATTATATTTGGTGAGGGTGAGGCAAACCCAACGTTGGAAGGGTGTTTTGCCACTATCATACAAGATGTCTAATGATATACAACCTCGTGTCATCATAAGACAGGATTGTGCTCATCCACTTGCTGCGTATATTTACGAGCACTGCCTATATAATCTTGGTGTTTGTTTGAAGTATAATTCTCAATTAGAGACAGTGGAGATAATGATATGTAAAGAGAAGACTCACCATTGGGAAGAATATGATAGTAATCTTCTCATTTTTCTTTGGGGTCTATTGGGTCAACCAAGGATAATTCTGTGGCCATATAATATCTATCATAACCTAGAAGCATGGCCTCCCATGTACAAATGTTTCCTTGAGCACTTCCCAAAGATTCTAATTTCTAAAACAGTTTTTTACTATACCTTTATGTAAGGTGTCATTGTGACGTGCTATCCAAGGTTGGGATGAGAGTCACAGTTGGTATATATTTGTATCCAAACTCACAGCATATGTGTTGTTGTATTTTGCACGACAATTGTTGTAATAAAATTGTAGTTGTTTTCTGTACCATGTATTTGGCGACTCAGAATAGGTTGGATGGAATGGACCTATTTTGGGGTTGTCACATGGAGTACCAATTTCAATTGTGCCAGATCGTGACTCAAGATTCACATCGAACTTTTGGAGGAGTTTGCAAGAGCGGTTGGGAACGCAGTTGAAGTTGAGTACGACTTATCATCCACAAACCGATGGACAAAGCGAGAGGAAAATTTAGAGGTTAGAAGATATGTTAAGATCTTGTGTCATGGATTTCAAGGGTAGTTGGGATGATTATCTACCATTAGTAGAGTTTGCGTATAACAATAGTTATCATGTAAGCATAGGTATGCCGCCTTACGAAGCTTTGTACGGAAGAAAGTGCAGAACACCATTTTGTTGGGATGAAGTGGGAGAACGCCGAATTCTTGGACCAGAATTGGTACAACAAACAGTGGAAGTAGTGAAGCTGATACGGATGCGTCTCGTAGCAGCTCAAGACAGACAGAAGAAGTATGCGGACTCGCATCGAGAAAATAGGTAGTTTGAAGTAGGCTCTTATGTATTTCTAAAGGTATCTCCCTGGAAAGGAAAGATACGCTTTGGAAAGAAGGGAAAGTTAAGTCCAAGGTTTATAGGACCTTTTGAAGTGTTAAAACGGGTAGGTGGGGTAGCTTATATGGTAGCATTACCTCCAAACCTAGAACGGATACATAACGTGTTTCACGTATCTGTGTTACGTCCTTATAAATTGGATTATAAGCACATAATAGAGTATGAGCCTATTCATATCGATAAAGACTTAACGTATGAAGAGTTGCCGAGTCAAATCATCGATATAAAAGAGCAAGTTCTACAGAACAAAGTTATACCTTCCGTGAAAGTGTTATGGAAGAACCACCATGCCGAAGAAGCAACGTGGGAATTGGAAAAAAAGATAAGGAAGGATTTCCCTCATTTGTTTGTGTAATGTGAGACGAGATTCTAGGGACAAAATTTTTATAAGGGGGGAAGAATGTAACGACCGAGAAATTCGGATCCAATGTAAAATACTTTTATTTAATTAAATAATAAATAAAACTATATTATTTGTTATTATTATGTGTTAATAAAATGAATGTCATTCTATAACCTAGAAACATCGAAAAATCGTAGTATTTTAACTACGTGAAGGAATTAAAGTGTTTGAATTTCAAAGACGAAAATAAAAGATTTTCGAATTTTTTTCTGAAAAATACTATTCATCGATTTCCACTCGGGAATTATTTTTTAACTTCCGAGAAATACGTAACGATAGAATATCAAGGTGAGATGGATTATGTAATAATAATTCAAGTATAGAAAATGTAATTTTTCGCCTGCGGACTTAATTTGAGAACGTTAGGAAAATTAAAGCGTTAAGAAGTTATTGTAATGTTCGTAGGATACGTATGTATTATACGAGTATGTATGAATGATAGTATATCGTATATTATGAATTAGTATACAAGAATAATATATAATAAATATGTATAGGGCTTTAAGCCTAAGGAAATGGACTTGTAGGATTATTTAGCAAATTGAATAGTTCAATAGAATTGGATGTGCAAGCTCAAGTGTTTGATAAATGAGAAGCCCAAAGTAATTTAATGCAAGCCCAAAGCTTAAGTTAAGCAAATTAAATCTAAGCCCAAGATATGATCCAATGGGTAAGCATGATCCATGGGGCAACCCATGGGTGATCTTGGTGACCAAGATATTAATGTGGTGGCCAAGTAAAAGTTGTGGTTAGCAAGTAAACTTAGGGCTTAAGTAATGAATAGTAAAGAGGTTTGATTAAGGAGGTGGGATGTTTATTATCTATTATTCCCCAACCTTAGCCATCCTATAAATAGAGGAAGAGTTGGCTCATTTGTTGGTAGTTTTTTTCACCAAAAAAATAAGTGCTTTAAGTGTTAGAGAGAATAAGCAAATATAAGTTAGACTTTCATTTGTTCAAGAAGAAGGAAAAGCTAGTTCATCAAAGGTAAATGATCCTACGCCATTAGTCTTCCATCTCTACCATTGTAGGTTGATAATAGAAGTGTGTATTAATGGTCATGTATGCTAAGAAATCATAAGAAGGGATAATTTAATGACTTAAGTCTTAATAAGCCGGGAATAAGCACTTTGTCCACGAATAAGCTATGAACTAAGGAAGAACTTGTAAGACTTATATCATGTTTACATAAATGATGTTAGTATGATAATAAAATGTAAGAATGTTGGTTAAAAGGACTTAAACTATCATAAGTCATGATGATTGAAATTATAAGTAGTTTATACTTTGATAAGTTTTAACTCATGAAGAATAAGCCATAACTTAACATGAAAATAAGTTATTGTAATATGAAGGTTGAGATGTCCATTTGATGGATTAAATCCATTTAGAATGATGGATAAATCATAAGTAACGAGGTTGTGCCGGAATTCTCACGATTGGACGATAATCGTCGAATTTGTGAAATTCTCGGAATGGAAGTTGGATTTTGTTATTTAGCTCAAAAATGTTGGTTTTTGATAGAGACAAGTCTTATTTGGAATTATAGAGTTGTGGATCGAGAATGACCGAATTCCGACTTAGAACAAAGAAACGAGCGTTGAACGTTCACGAACGTTTATCGTTTTCGTTAAAAATGGACTAATAGGTGAATTTGGAGTTAACAAAGTCGAAATTGTAAAATTCTTACATGAACGCGTAGAGTATGTGATTTGTGAACTATCGGCTTTTGAACGAGCCAATTCGGACTTATAACGAAGAAGTTACGAGCCCGGGAATCTCACAAAGTTAAAAATCTATGAAAATTATCTGGTGCACAGAGCTAGTGCACAGAGAAGGAATGTTGGCGCCGCAGCACCAGACTTAGGGTTTTAACAGTAAAGAATGTTTGTATGTAGAGCATGAATGGTAATTGATTAACAATGAACTAAAGCTTAATTAAGTAACATTGTTAAGCATAGTTAAACCTTAGGTATGATCACTTAGGGTTGAAGTAAGTCAATTGCATGTGAACGTAAGAACGACGTAACGGAACGCCAGAACCAATAATAACAAATCTAAGTCATAATTATATTAAGAAGAAGGGTAAGATTCGTTAGGAACCATATATGTTATTCATGACCTAATGTGTTGTGTTATGTGATCATCTAGTGTAGAAACTTTAAAGACTTAAAGTGCACATGTAATAACAGTAGCAGACGCTGAAGGCAAGTGTTCTAAACCTTATTTTAGTTTAATCTGGACAAGTTTTGTGATTCATGTATTCTTACACATGAACTAATGTCTGATAAAGTCAAAGCCAATTCTTTTGGCTAGACTTACGATATGTCAGATTTCTTATAATTTATCAAAGTATTGTCAACGTTTTACCAAACTATGTTGGTGTGGTGGTCAAATGAAGACTGAGTATGCTAAAATGTTTTATCATCAAACGACAGGCACGTGAGGTTGCCACAGCTTAAACGTACATACGTTTAATGAATGTAGTGTTGATCAACATAGAGTACTATAGGCTGATCACCTAGACGTGCTCGTAAGCTATGCCAAACTTACCAACTTAGTGTCGGGATGTTCTTTTCAAAGAAACTATGAAATGCTCATGGTCTTGGACCAGAATTGATGTTTTACTGAATATTGTCATTGTAAAACATTTTGAAGGAAAAGAAATGCTATTTTGAATTATCGATAGTTCTTCGTAACTATTGTTCAGTTATTGAAGATATACGATTCCAATGTTTCAAGCATGTTATTTTTATTAGAATTATTGTACTTGCTGAGCTAGTTATGCTCACTCTTGCTTGAACAATATGAATGCAACTAAGACATAACAGATCGAAGGATCCGACAAGGATAAAGGGAAGGCTAAGGCGAACCCGTAGATTACCTATGTAATAGTATAGGTTTGTAATGATAATATTTGATATTATGACAAGAACAAATGTAACGATTATAAAGAACCTGGAAAATGGCAATATTATTTCAGAATATATATATAAGACATATTTGTTCTTTTGAGGCATTTCAATTGAATGTTTGTGTGAACTGTAGCACCGTGTAGCACCATCTGTCAGGTTAAAAGATACCCTAATTTGGGGGCATCACATCATCAAACCAGACCCCCAGCAACAACACCAGGAAATTAACAAACCAGACCCCTGGCAACAGCATTGGGAAATCATCAAACCAGAACCCCGACGACAAAGACGGAAATCACCAAACTGCACTTCGAGCAACAAAGGTCGGAGATTATCAAACCGCACTCCAAGGAAACAAAGACGGAAATCATCAAACCAAACCCTTTCAACATTACCGGGAAATTATCAAACCAGAACCCCAACAACAATAGCGGGAAATCATCAAATCAATCCTCGGAAATAGCCCCGGGATATCAAATCAACCTTTGGAGACGACCCTAAAACATCAAATCAGAACCTAAAAACAGCCCCAAGATATCAAATCAACCTTCAAAGACAACCCTGAAGCATTAAATTAATCCTTAGAGACAACCCTGAGGAAAAATAGAATCAGTTGTGATCAAACCTTAGAGACAACCCCGAAGGATAGCCAAAAGCCCCGTCAACCCTAGAAACAATCCCAAAAAGGGTCAAAAAGAGCTACTAAAGCACTTTTGAGAGCAAACTATGCAAAACAGCTCAACGGACTGCATGTGAAGACCTGAAGATGTCATTTCGATCATGGAACCATCTTCCCAGATTCAGAAAAGGTCAAGCCATATGTCATTGCGTAGCTCTCAGAAAGAGCTTTCCGTAATGGTATAGCACATCTCGATCGGATTCTCAGATTGCAATATACAAGTGTTTAAGCGAACTGCATGTCGATCGGGATTGCACGTACTTCGAGGCGATAGGACCCACTGGGCTTTTCCACAGGTATACTCATGAAATCTGTAGGTATACCTGTAGAAGCCCGGGTCTATATATATAAAACCCCATCAGCTTGTTTGAGAAGAATAAAAGAGAGAAGAGAGAGAGAAAGGTCCGGAGAGAGAAATCAGACCATTTGAGAGCAAAAGGCAGTTTTTTTTCCGTTCAATCTTTGTAAATCTTATTTGTAAACACTCTTATACATATATACATACTAAAACATATCAAGTTTTAACCAGTTAAAAATGAGTTTTGAGGCGTCAAAAGCCACGTTCGATAGCCATTATCGTGCTTAACTGTAAGATCCGTTCGATTTGATGCTTTTCTTGCTTTAATATATATATATATATATATATATATATATATATATATATATATATATATATATATACCGATTAGTTGTTCTGGATCGTAGATCTATGGCTTCTTCTTGCTTATATATATATATATATATATATACGTTAGGATCGAATGCATACCCTTATCTTACTACTTTGCGTACTCACCTCCCATTTATGATGGTTTCGGTCATACAATCGTCATCTATACTTTTAGCGACGATATATGTTGTCCTGTCGTTAAAAGTATGAGCGACGATTGTATTTAATCAAAACCGCCGCCTAAAGGGAGGTAAGCACGTGAGTAAGATAAGGGTATGATTGATCTCATATATATATATATATATATATATATATATATATATATATATAGTCCTGATCTGCCATGACTCATTTAACGAACTAGCGAACGGACCAAAGTGAAAAAAGAAAGAACGCGGGTCAAAAAAGAGGAAAATAAAAATGGGTCACAAAAAAGACAGAAGCATCTCTCTCACTCTTCCCTCTATCTCTCTCAAAACGTTCAGAAGACCCTGAGACTCCCTCTGATATTCCCAATCTTCTGATTCTCTCTCCCCATATGAAATTCGCGATTCTCCGAACCCCTTTCCCCGATTCTTTATGGTAGTTTTACTCGGAGGATCTATGGTATGAAAATTACTATGTTCTAAATCTGGATACACCGAGATATATTGGATTTACCAGATTTGGTTGATCTAGTTATTCAAAAGTCTTGATTGGTTGACCGTGTTTTTTTGATAAAGGATTTTAGGTCTTTTCCTTTCACGAATTCAGCAGTCAGTGGGCTTGATAGTTCTCATTTTTTTTTTTGAGAGCTTACCCCTATGTTGACCCAAGTTCTTGCTCAGTAAATGATTTGGTATTAGTTTTCATGTTTTAATCAACAGTAGTTGATTATTTTGTTCTTCTATTGCTTGTGTTTTTTCAACTTTTAATGGTAATTTGGCAATTCCTTGATGCAAAAAATAATGGTTGTAGGACTTTTGGTGATGAATTGGATTGCATTTTTGTTTTTATGCTTCCGCAACGTGCTTGTATAATTTTTAATTTTTTTATTTATCCAGTGAATCTTGGGTCCACTCGAAGGTATGTGAATTTTCTTTTGCTAGTTTTTAATTAATTATTGTTACCAATAGCTTTTCCATAATATTTTTATAAAGGCTGTCACAATTTAGGATTGTCTAGAGGTTGTATGTGGTTTCCATTTTGTATGTTTTTTTTCTCTGCATAAGTATATTTCATGTCCAATTTATAGGCCAATGCAGCATCAGGGATGGTTGTTCATGATGACTGCAAGCTAAAGTTTTTGGAGTTGAAAGCTAAAAGAACATTCCGCTTCATAGTATTTAAAATTGAGGAGAAGCAAAAGCAAGTCATTATGGAGAAGCTTGGCGAGCCAGCACAAAGCTATGACGATTTCACTGCTAGCTTTCCAATGTCTTTATTTTGCAAAGGTGCCCTGATACAGCAAGCATTAGGAGCAAAATGATTTACGCCAGCTCCAAGGACAGATTCAAGAGGGAACTCGATGGTATTCAGGTAGAATTGCAAGCCACTGATCCAACAGAGATGGGACTTGATATTTTCCAAAGACGAGCCAATTAAATCAAATTCTGTTGTAACCAGGCGGACGAGACGATAGATCATGCGCTTATAGGATGCCCTGTTGCTCAATTCGTATGGGCAAAAGCCCAGGTAAATGCATCGCTTTAACAACGTAAACGCTTAATCACATGGTGGAACAGAGCGAGCATTGTACGCAGTGTGGTCAGAATGGAGAGGTGTGCTTGTCTATTGTGGGGAATTTGGGGAAACCGAAATCATGCAAAGTGGAAAGGACAAGCAAAACAGCCGAGTTTCGTCATCAATCAAGCATCATTCTGCCAAGCAGAATGGCAGTTTACACATATATCAACAGCGGTGATAAAAGAGGTGTGTCAGGAAAAATGGCTGAAGCCGCAAGTTGGGAAATGGAAATGCAATGTAGATGATGTGATGTTTATTGGCGAAAAAAAGATAGGTTTTGGGTGCATTATATGGGACTCAACTGGTTCTTTTGTAGCTGCTATGCAAGGGTCCAAGCCGGGTAGTTTTTCTCCAATTTTAGCGGAGGCGATTGGCCTACGCGAAGCGTTATCTTGGTTGAAGGATGCATCGTATCACTCTATCATTGTGGAAACTGATTCCCAAATAGTATCAAATGCAGTTAATGGTGAGGATATTTTTATTCAAGTTTGGGAATTATTATTGATGATTGTAGAGCCATTTGTAAGGCGATCAATCAGTGTCGTGTAACTTTTATTAGACGATCAGCGAATGTGGTAGCCCATAGCTTAGCTAGAGTTGCACGTTCTGTGTCTGGTCAGATGGTCTTTGAAACTGTTTGTCCCTCTTTTATCTCGGATGTAATTGCTGCAGATTTGAATGAATAAATCTATTATTGTTTGCGTCAAAAAAAATCAAATTCTGTTGGTCTGCAATGGAGTCCTATGCTCAAAAGGAGTGTCAATATTTTGTGGGGAATTGTTAATTTTCACGTAATGTTGCTAAAATTCCTATCAATACCTGGCACATGTTCGTTTGTTTGGCAGCAGCAAAACACATCCAGATGAGTTGATAGAGTGCAGGCTGCGCACATCTAAGGCCAACTGTTCTTCGCAGTGTGTTGTGTTGATCACATGCATGTGTAATTGTTGGATGTGACTAATTTGCAACAACTGATTCCTTATAAATTGCTCTACGTTTGCATTGTTTTTTTTTTGCTCTTCAATTACAAGTCTTGTCATCAAGGCACACAGCATCAATAATAATTCATTAGTTCTGACCAAAAACTAACTGTTGAACATCAATTCAACGGCTTGAAAAGAACATTGAGCACAAAATGGAGAAGAAATCATTGATATTACTATATTCTGTTGGAACAAAATAATATATGTGTTATCACTGCGAGGCTACAACAGTGCAAGTATTAATGAGAAAATCCCCGGCTTGGTTAGGAAAGGAATAAATGGACATAATTTAATTACTCATGAAAACTGTTGAACATCACTGTAACTCCTATTGAAATATAGAGTGTAAGCTACCTAGCAACCATGTGTTTGGTATGTTCGTCACTGTCAGACAAAATGATTCATAAAACCTTACAAGTAGTAACAAACTTATAAAAAATATTCAATTGTTAAGAACTGATAAAGTACTCCACTGCTCTGCACAAGGAGTTAATGAAAGGCAGACACTGAAAATGCACCCTCACAGAAAGAACTGATTATCTTTTACAAAGCCAGACTCTGCCATCCTTTTCTATGAAAAGGAACATGTTTACTACCTTTGCAGGCATTTGATTAATGTGTAAAATGAGTCCAATAACATCATACAGAATGCAGCCCAGCAACATTTGAAAATCTCAAAATCTCAGCAGAATGCAGTCATACAAAATGCAAAATCTCAGCAGAATGCAGTCATACATTTGAACATCATACAGAATACAGTCCATTCCAAAATTTTAGCAGCCCGGCAATAACAGCAACATCAGGATTGCTTCCAAAATCTCAGCATTGCTTCCATTTGAATCTTCTAGTTTCTCAGAACTGCCAAAAAAATGAGTGTAATAATGCCAAAAAAATGATTACAGATAACAAATCAATATCAGCAAACAAAATATGAGAGAGTAGAAACACAACATCAGGTTTATACTTTGCAACATAGTTAGAGGCGGTGTGAAGAGCATCAGGTTTAGCACCACAAAATCGCATCCATCATTTCCATCATACAAGCACGTTACGGAAGCATAAAAACAAAAATGCAATCCAATTCATCACCAAAAGTCCTAAAACCATTATTTTTTGTAACAAGGAATTGCCAAATTACCATTAAAAGTTGAAAAAACACAAGCAAGTACAAAATAATCAACTACTGTTGATTAAAACATGAAAACTAATACCAAATCATTTACTGAGCAAGAACTTGGGTCAACATAGGGGTAAGCTCTCAAAAACAAAAATGAGAACTATCAACCCCACTGACTGCTGAATTCGTGAAAGGAAAAGACCTAAAACACGGTCAACCAAGTAAGACTTTTGAACTAGATCAACCAAATCTGGTAAATCCAATATATCTCGGTGTATCCAGATTTAGAACATAGTATTTTTCATACCATAGATCCTCCGAGTAAAACTACCATAGAGAATCGGGGAAAGGGGTTCGGAGAATCGCGAATTTCATATGGGGAGAGAGAATCAGAAGATTGGGAATAGCAGAGGGAGTCTCAAGGTCTTCTGAACGCTTTGAGAGAGAGAGAGAGGGGGAAGAGTGAGAGAGATGCTTCTGTCTTTTTTGTGACTCGTTTTTGTTTTCCTCTTTTTTGACGCACGCGCGTTCTTTCTTTTTTCCCTTTGGTTCGTTCGCTAGTCCGTCAAATGAGTCCGCGGCAGATCCGGACTCTATATATATATATATATATATATATATATATATATATATATATATATATATACATATATATGTACCGATTAATTCATCCTGGATTGCCAATATGTTGTGACGCCCCCAAAATAGGTATAAATCACTCATCTTGAGTCGCCAAATACATGGTACATAATTCAAATACAAACTTAATTATACAACAGTCGTGTAAAATACGACTAAACATATGTTGTGAGTTTTAATACAAATATTGTCATCTAAACAATATACAAACTCAATGGGGTCCTCATTACATTTATTATCACACTATTTCACAGAATAGTGAGGACTACTAATGCACCATCTAGGACCATCACTCTGTTCCCCGACTAGTCCCTACTACGTTCTCATTTCCTGAAGAGAAAAATGAAAGCAAAATGGTGAGCTCAATTAGCCCAGTAAGAAATATTATGACTAAGATAATGCAGAATAATTTATCGTTAGCCTTCAACGGTGTTAAACTGATAAAATATAATAAACATCAAGTTTAACTGCAGCGGCATAAGCAATCCATTAGAAGAGTCAAGTAGGGAATAAAATCTACTATCTTCTATGATTTAAAAGGTTTTTCATCACTTTTATCGCTGGGACTCAGCTTAATAAATAATCCACATCATCGAATCACCCATGCACTACGGCCAAGGATGTTCTTTAGTATCACGACCACGAATTATCCATGCACTACGGCTTAAGATAATCATGTTTTCATCAACGGTCCTAATCATGCCATAAAA
This sequence comes from Panax quinquefolius, assembly GCA_020205615.1. Lineage (NCBI taxonomy): Eukaryota > Viridiplantae > Streptophyta > Magnoliopsida > Apiales > Araliaceae > Panax > Panax quinquefolius. The sequence continues at coordinate 96,470,845 of CM035167.1, read as the reverse complement.
TAATTCATCATTGGACTACGGCCAAAGAGAATCCATAGCCATAATCATACCAAAAAACTGCCCATCAATGCACTACGGGCCAATGAGGACTTTTTCCACATCATTTGTAATATTACGGTTATGATTATACCGAATAATCCTTGGTCATAATCATACCAAATCCATCTATGCACTACAGGCCACATATGACTTTCAACATAATATAAACATGAGGATGATGACAATGATATAAGTATTCAATAAAACAAGTTCAAGAATTAGTTTATCCAGGCACTGATAACGTCCAAATTGTCAACATGATACTTATTTGTGGAGTAAAATTCAAGAATGCTCAGAAGAATATTTTCATGAAAAGATAATGGATGAAGCGCAAATATCAAGGATATTCCACTAATTTTATGGAGTATAGAAGTCAAAACTTTAACCAACTGTGTATAATAAAGAATAGAATAACAAAAGAAATAATCAGGCATGCGATAGACCACACAGACAGGTTATTCCAATAGAATAATAAATAACGGAACCAGGTCATGCGTAAACGCACAGACAGAATATTCCAATAGAATAATAAATAATGGAACCCGTGTCATGCGTAAAACGCACGTACATGAGATGTTACAAATGTAATAATAAATAATGGAACCGAGTCATGCGTAGCATTACGATGCATGGATATTCCAACGGAATAATAAAAAAAATAGAATAACGTAAGAATTTCACCATGTATGCGGTACTTAGATGATGCGAGTTATTCCAACATAATGATAAAGAATGGAATAACAGAAGAATTTCACCAAGTATAGGGTATCCCGCGTATACAGGTTATTCCAACAGAATAATAAAGAATGGAATAACAGAAGTTCTCTTCACAAATAAGAAAGAAAGAATACCCCTTACGAGTACAACAAATAATATCCCTTACCTTTGAAGGAAGAGTATCCCGACTGGTAGGGCGATGATTTACTTGAAGAAAACTTGCACTACGCTCAAAGCTTCTTAAAACTCTAAAGAAATATGCTCAAGATTATAGAAGAAGAATTCTCTCTCTAGAGTTTCAGTGAATTAGTAAGAAATAATGAAGGAATGAGCTTCTATTTATAGAAGAATGGACTGCATAGTAACTAATTCATGAACGGTCCAGATTGATTTACTTTTAATCGGACGTTCCATATTTAAAGCAAAATCTTTTAAATAAAATATAATATATTCTATTTATAATCTAATAAAACGAATAACTTTATAAAAGTATTTTGTTTTATATAAAAAGATTTTACTATGCAAAACACTATCACAGTACCTTAACATGCAACACTATGCATAATAAAATATAATATATTCTATTTATAGAATAACTTTATAAAAGTATTTTGTTTTATATAAAAAGATTTTACTATGCAAAATACTATGCATAATAGAATATAATATATTATATTTATAGAATAACTTTATAAAAGTATTCTGTTTTATATAAAAAGTTTTTCTGTTTTATTACATTAATAATACTACTAAAACAAAACTGAGTGACTTATCACGTAAACATCAATAATCAATACCGTGTGCTACTATGCAACCACGCCAGACATCGTATTTTTTTACTAATGAGTAGTTCAACAGTTTTAACGGTAAAACTTCCGCCGTTATTCTCATAAAAATATTTTTGTCGTTTTCTCAATCCGACAATAATTTCGTTATGGGGTCCACCAATGATTGTACCGCCGTACGGATATTCCCCAACAAAAAGAATATTTCCCGACCAATCGAATATTATACAACAACTTGCATACTTTTCAAAATTTATAAATATTACCCACAACTATAACACTATCTCAAATCCACACCATAATATTCAAAAAAATATTTCGAGAAAATTAAATCTTTATTCATAAAATCTGGGGTCTCACAATCTCCCTCCTTATGAAATTTCGCCTCGAAATTTACGTGACGCATTCTGTATGTCAAGAGGTGAGGATACCTTGACTTCATTTCAGATTCTAATTCTTGAGGTATAACCCTTGAGTGTTGAATAAGATCCTTCTTATCCAAGATTTTAACATGTATCTCCTCATACGTTAAATCTTTTGCTATATCGTTTAGTTCTAATTTAATAATGTGGTTCGGGTCGTCCATATTTTTACGTAACCTCAATACGTAAAAAAAAACGTTCTAAACACGCAACATACTTGGCGGTAAAACGAGTCTATAGGCTACAGTTACTACTTCATCGAGGATTTCAAATGGGCCAATTAAATTGAGGGTTGAGATTTCCTCTCTTCGTCGATTCTTGCTTCTAGAATAACGCCCTCTTGAACCTTCTTCTTCACATTCATCAGCTCCGGGTGTATAGCTTGAGCGGCTTTAACTTTATCGATTAAAGTTGATTCTACTCGTATATTCGTTATCTTCATGTGGGTTCGTATATTCGTACTTATAACCGTATACGATCTTCAACTCAACGCGTTAGATACCATGTTCGTTTTTCCTACGATGATATTGAATGGTACGATCGTAATCTTCAACAGCTCGAGTCAACGTCTTTGGCGCATGTTACGTTCATTTTAGTTGAAGAAATATTTGAGGGTTTAAGAAATGAGTTTTGTACTGGGGTCAATACAAAATTCAATTTCACGTTCTAGGGGTAAGCTAAGAAGTCTTCAAGAATACGTCAGGAAATTTATTAACAAAAGAAATATCATTCAAAACTGTGACCCTCATCCAAGACTTGGATAGTACGTCACATTAATACCTATCAACTTGCCATCATCATTCACGACGTCGCCTACAGAAAGTCTGGCTTCAGTGCATTCCACACAAGGAAGTCAACAACGAAAGGACTGGGGTTCTTTACTTATGGCTTGATATGACAATGATTAACTTTAGTGGTTTGGTTGCTTGAATTCGCATAACAGGTTGGCTAGGAATATGAAAGATAACAACCTTACGAAAAGCATGATGAGTAGTTAACCAATCGATACCTAAAATCGCATCAAATGCAAGTATTTTCAAAGAGATAAGATTGACAGGTAACGTGAAAGTGTCAATTTGAATTAAACAAGATTTATAAATAGTGGATGTAACGAAGGTTTCTCCCAACCGAGTTTCAATAGATATATCAAAATCTAACTTCTCCGGAGTTAAATTCAAACATTGAACACAACTAGGTGAAATAAAAGAGTGAGTAGAACCGGTATCTAACACGGTATAGACTTCACAAGATTTTATGATTAACTTACTCGTAATAACTTCGTTCGGGTTCCTCGACAAACGCTCTCACTTAAACTACTAGATTTGACTTTGCTATAGGGTACATTCCACTCTTAAGTGCTTCTTCACATTCCTGATCCATGATTTGAATCATTATTCTCAGTTCCATATCGAATTGGGGTTGACCGCTATGCACAGGGTAATTCCGAATTCGATGTTGGATTCTCCCAATTGTTGTCCAAAAAGCAAAATCCATTTCATCTATTTTGGCTTTATTGGATCGGACGTCTTTTTCTACAATATCTACACGTCGTGCGGCTTTTACCCATGCGTCATCTATTATTCTTCGTTTAGTTGTTTCTTCTTTCATCAGAATTTTGATCATATCATTCTCAGATTCCAGCTCTAATATCTTATACTCTGCCAAAGAGTGCTTCTTTTCAAGCGTCGCACATCAGGTAACACAATTTTGAATTGTTACATCTCTTTGCTCCACGATCGCCTGCCGTTCTTCAGCCTGCTCTTCTAACTCATGGATACGATTTTGTAATTCTAAATTTTGATCATAAAATTCTTCTAATAAATTATCCTCAGGTTCCTCATCTTCCTCTTCTTCCTCACTCTCAGCTGCTACCTCTGTAACTAGCTCGGGTGCAACTATTAGTTCTTCACTCACCACGTAGATATCTCTAATTTCTTCTTCGTTTGACATCACATTAACTTGGTTAGTGAATAAAGGTGTCTCAACGGTCTCATTCACTCCATTGTGAACATTTTCAGCTGCCATTTTCAAACACTGCCACAAAAAATAAGGGTTAATTAACATATCACATATTATCCCTATACTTGACCGACCAATTAAATACCAAATAAACTTAGATAGGTCATACTAGCGAAGGAATTTCCCGTCTCTCCCCTCCTAGTTCTTATTACACATCTTAGCCAGGGATCATATCCCTAAGCTTTGATACCAACTGTGACGCCCCCAAAATAGGTATACATCACCCATCTTGAGTCGCCAAATACATGGTACATAATTCAAATACAAACTTAATTATACAATAGTCGTGTAAAATATGACTAAACATATGTTGTGAGTTTTAATACAAATATTGTCATCTAGACAATATACAAACTCAATGGGGTCCTCTTTACATTTATTATCACACTATTTTACAGAATAGTGAGGACTACTAATGCACCATCTAGGACCATCACTCTGTTCCTCGACTAGTCCCTGCTACGTTCTCATTTTCTGAAGAGAACAATGAAAGCAAAAGGGTGAGCTCAACTAGCCCAGTATAAAATATTATGACTAAGATAATGCATAATAATTTATCGTTAGCCTTCAACGGTGTTAAACTGATAAAATATAATAAACATCAAGTTTAACTGCAACGGAACAAGCAATCCATTAGAAAAGTCGAGTAGAGAATAAAATCTACTATCTTCTATGATTTAAAAGGTTTTTCATTACTTTTATCGCTGAGACTCAGCTTAATAAATAATCCACATCCTCAAATCATCCCTGCACTACAGGCCAAGGATATTCTTTAGTATCACGACCAAGAATTATCCATGCACTACGGGCCAAAGATAATCGTATTTTCATCAACGGTCCTGATCATGCCATAAAACAATTCATCTTTTCACCCTTGGTCGAAGAGAATCCATAGCCATAATCATACCAAAAACTGTCCATCAATGCATTACGGGCCAATGAGGACCTTTTTTTCCCACATAATTTGTAACATTACGGTCATGATTATACCGAATAATCCCTTGTCAAAATCATACCAAGTCCATCTATGCACTACAGGCCATAGATGACTTTCAACATAATATAAACATGAGGATGATGACAATGATATAAGAATTCAATAAAACAAGTTCAAGAATTAATTTATCCAGGAACCAATAACGTCTAAATTGTCAACATGATAATTATTTGTGGAGTAAAATTCAAGAATGCTCAGAAGAATATTTCCATGAAAAGATACTAGATGAAGCGCAAATATCAAGGATATTCCACTAATTTTATGGAGTATAGAAGTCAAAACTTTAACCAACTGTGTATAATAAAGAATGGAATAACAAAAGAAATCATCGAGTACGCGATAGATCGCATGCATGTGTTATTCCAATAGAATAATAAATAACGGAACCAGTCATGCAAATGCACGCATGAAGATATTCAACGTAATAATAAATAATGGAACAGTGTCATGCGAAACGCATTGCATGTGATGTTACAACAGATAATAAATAACGGAACCCGATCATGCATGTAACGCATGCATGTGATATTCCAAATGTAATAATAAAAAATGGAATAATGTAAGAATTTCACCATGTATGCGGTAGATTGTCAGCATAGACGAGTTATTCCAACATAATGATAAAGAATGGAATAATGTAAGAATTTCACCAAGTATAGGGTATCCCACAGATACAAGTTATTCCAATGTAATAATAAAGAATGGAATAATGTAAGTACTCTTCACAAATAAGAAAGAAAGAATTCCCCTTACGAGTACAACAAATAATATCCCTTACCTTTGAAGGAAGAGTATTCCGACTGGTAGGGCGACGATTTACTTGAAGAAAACTTGCACTACGCTCAAAGCTTCTTAAAACTCTAAAGAAATACGCTCAAGATTATAGAAGAAGAATTCTCTCTAGAGTTTCAAAGAATTAGTAAGAAATAATGAAGGAATGAGCTTCTATTTATAGAAGAATGGATCAGATAGTAACTAATTCATTTAACTATCCGTATTGATTTACTTTTAATCGACGCTCCATATTTAAAGAAAAATCTTTTAAATAAAATATAATATATTCTATTTATAATCTAATAAAACGAATAACTTTATAAAAGTATTCTGCTTTTATATAAAAAGATTTTACTATGCAAAATACTATGCATGTACTATGCAACACTACGCATAATAAAATATAATATATTCTATTTATTGAATAACTTTATAAAAGTATTTTGTTTTATATAAAAAGATTTTACTATACAAAATACTATGCATAATAGAATATAATATATTCTATTTATAGAATAACTTTATAAAAGTATTCTATTTTATATAAAAAGCTTTTCTCGTATTATATCACGTAAAACATCAATAATCAATAATCAATACCACTTTCTACTATGCAACCACGCCAGACATCGCATTTCTTTACTAATGAGTAGTTCAACAGCTTTTAACAAGAAAACTTTCATTTATTATTCTCATAAAAAATATTTTTGTCGCTTTCTCAATCTAATAATAATTTCGTTGTGGGGTCCACTAATGATTGTATCTTAAATGCATGATATATTCCCCACAAAAAAAGAATATTTCCCGACCAATCGAATATTATACAACAACTTGCATACTTTTCAAAATTTATAAATACTACCCACAACTATAACACTATCTCAAATCCACACCATAATATTCAAAAAAATATTTTAAGAAAATTAAATCTATATTCATAAAATCTGGGGTCTCACATATGTGGCTTTTTCTCGCCTATATATATATATATATATATATATATATATATATATATATAATCATTGTGATTAAATATCGCTTTTAACTGCTCATTTGATGTAAATCTACAATATTCAAAGTTTGTTGACTATATTTATCTAAATCTAGCCATATTTAGCTTTTAATCAGTTCAAAAGTTGCAAAACTAAAACCGTTGAGTTAGAATGGCTAAGATTTATTTAAATCTAGCTTTCTTTCTAGTTTGTAAATATCTAGCAACCACGTTACCCTAGATCTGTATCTAGAGGAAGCTGGAAGCTTTGGCTACATGCATACAAAGATTTAACTGATGAATCTCTTGTTTTGTGATGTATAAAGTTAAATATGCTTTTTATTTTAATTGTGCAAGTTTTTAAATAATATTCTGTGAGACAAGGAATCACGGGGTCTACGATTCAATCTATGAATCTAGATCTGGTTCCCATGATGGACTCTTTTTAGTTGTACAGTTAGCTTGCAAAATCTGTACTTGTAAATATAGGACCTTAAAACGGTTATCTGGATTTAAGGTCTCCGTAATAGTGAAAATCTTATGTGTGATGCTAGGGCATACTTTGATTGCTTTCATGCCCATAAGGATCCCGACACTCATATATATATTATTTTGTCAAAGATGCTTCACATCTCAAGAATACAATCAAAATAAGTCGAATACGGAATAAAATAGAAGTATCAAAGGCCTCAATTACTATGTAAGCATAAGGGTTTGAAAACATATTTTTGAAACATCACTTTTATATTCTTTGCTTAAAATTGAACTTTTCAATAAGTCAAACCCTTTGTATATATACGCAAAAGAGACATAACACTACTTTTAAATAAAGCACTTAGGCCCAATTAACTGTAATGCGCGCACACACATATATACATAAATTAGGGAACAAAAAGTGCGATAACCGTGTTTCACAAAAGTCGGGAAGGTGCCTAACACCTTCCCATCGCTTAATCAAGCTCCCCAAGTCTATGAATCTCGATTTCCAAGACCAATTAAATAGAGTCCAATAATTGGGCCATATTGCAAAACATTTTAAAACTCGGTTGAGTTGATACAACCATTTAACTCGTGCAAACTGGCAGCTCTGTCCAATTTGGACCAATAAAAATCAAATCTTTTTAAATTGTCGACATTATATATCGGTCTTTTTTCCTGAAAATCTCATCCTTCAAATCAAACAAAATCACATAGAAAACATAAAGGGTTAGAAACACATAGAAAGAGGGAGATCAAAAAAATCTTTCTGACGTCGACAAATGTGATAATATACTTGATTATGAAATTATATTATATTCCCAAATATTGTGACTTTTAAAAGAAAGTAGAAAAGATTCAAATTTTGAAATAATTGTATACTTCCTATCTTTTAAAATATATGGTCAAAATTATTATTTTTAAAGTCAAATTGAACTAAGTCTAAATTCAAAATTGATATGAATTCCTTAATTCTAGACATTATAATTATAAAAATTAAAAATACTTATGTAGAAAGTATTAATAAATGCAATATTTATTCCATTAAAAATTAAATGAATTACATCTCATATTGATTATAAAGAAAAAAAAATTTACATTTTATTTTGTAACTAAATTATATTGTCATAGAACGCACATACTATATATTTTGAAAGAAACAAGCAAAGAGATTAAAGAAGATAATAAAAACAAAAACGCTATGTAGACATATAAATTGAATTGGATATGAGTGTATTTGAATTTTATTGATTTGTATTTAATTTGACTCTCAATGGTGGATAAAAATACAAATAAGTTAAATTTAAAAACACTCATGTCCAATTTTTATATCCAATTTCTATATCCATCTAGAAGAGCTCTAATAAAAAAATTGTGATAATTGAAAATCCTAGATAAGATTTCAATATAAATTTCTTTTTATTTTTCTTAAAAATAATAGGATTATATACATTTAAATAATGAATAATACTAGAGACACAAACTATTTTATAAATATTTTACAAACTGCTGATGTGACATACTCCACTTTAGCATATTGTATGGGGCCAAAAACTATATTGAAACAATTTGTTGATCAATATGCTGAAGTGGAGTATGCCACATCAGCAGTTTGTAAAATATTTATAAAATAGATTGTGTCTGTAGCATTACTCTTAAATAATATAATCAGAATCACGAAATTAGGTGCAAGCAAAAAAGGCAAGGGATGTTATAAGGAGGATTTTTTTTATATTTAGCAAAAAAAAAAAGAGGGTTTTTCTATTTTTATTTTATTTATTACTTATTTAGGGGAGAGATTAATTGAAATTAGGCCAAATTTCAAAACTGACACCCAATTTCTATATGACCTCTTAATTGGTGAAAGTGGTGTTTGTGTTTGAATGCCTTTTAATTCATCTGTTTTCGATTCAGTCAGAAGTAAATCTTATTTGGTTAAAAAAAATTCCCTTTTAATGTCTCTTAATAGTTTATTTAAAATTTATGAATAAAAATAGGCTCAATAAATATTGTACTCATTCAATTTCAAATTTTAAGATCATTCAAGTAAAATTTTTAAATAAATCAAAGGATTAAAATAGTAAAATAATGTCATTGGGATGTTTTGCACTTTTTAATTATCGAACAAATTTTTAGATTCAAATGTTATTGAATTCATATGATTTAATTTATTAAGACGTATTAACCATTCAGATCTTAATTACTAAATTTTATCAAACACTAACTTAAAGCCCAAAATCGGACAATTCGGGTAGAATGGTAAACTCACCTTAGTAGTTTCATTTTAAGTAATAAAATGAAATAATTAATTACTAAAATAATTAAAAATAGTAACTATTTAATTAACTAATAAATCAATAGCAACTAATTGATTAACTAAAAATAACAATTACTTAATTAACCATTTTTAATTAATTGGGAGTCATTTAAAATTTAATTATTAACCTTTACAAGTCTTCATCTTCCCCAAATTTAAACATTTTAAAATAAAAATGAAATCAAGTTCTTAATTCTATGCTATTCTTCCTGGTAGCTGAATATATATAAATAAAATTCATAATGTTATTGTAAGATGAAACTAATTCAATGAACCAAACATATAATTAATGATTATTTGAAAAATCAGTACGGTAAGGCCCATTTGATGATTTTATCAAAAAAAATGATAAATTTATAACAAAAATAATATTTTCATACTAAAATCGTCGCTATAGATCCTATAGCGACGATTTTCACTGTCGCTATACATCTGATAAATATCAAAAAATATTGTGAAAATATCACTTTCCTTTTTTTATCAATAACTAAATGCAAATGCAAATTATTAATAAAGCAAAAAAATTAAAAATATTTAAATGACAACTTATATTATAATCATCAAATGTGCTGGCAACCTCACTCTTATTTTCATCAAATTGTTGCTGTTCACCCAAAATAAAAAGAAGATAAACTGATTTCGTTGATGTAGGGATTGGAAGTTTTCTTCTTGATCTTTAGCTCCATGAACTTTAACTTTTCACCAGTCATGTGACGTGAACATCCATTGTGACGCCTCCAAAATAAGTATACACCACCCATTCTGAGTCGTCAAATACATGGTACAGAAATAAATATAACTTCAATAATACAATTGTCGTGCAAAATACGACAACACATATACTGTGAGTTTAAATACAAATATTGTCTAATAGACAGTATACAAACTCAAAAGGAGTCCTCATTACAATTATTGATACACTATTTTGTAAAATAGTGAGGACTACTAAAACAACTATCTTGAATCATCACTCCATACCCCGGCTAGTTCCTACTAAATTCTCTCCTCTTGAGAAGAACAATGGAACAAAAAGGAAAAGGGTGAGCTCAACTAACCCTGTAAAGAATATTATGACTAAGATAATATATAACAAATTATCATTAGTCTTTAACAGGGAAAAATCTGATAAAATATAATAGATAACAAGTTTTAGATCAACAACTGCAGCGGAAACATCAATCCATTAGAAGAGAAAAGTAGAGAAAGAATTCTACTATCTTCTAAGATTTAAAAGTCCATCATCAATATTTTATTCCTGTAACATCAATCAATATACATCTTGAATCAAATATTCATCTTTGCACTACAGGCCAAAGATATTCATTTGCATCACCAATTGGTCATGTTCATCTCAACACCTATTCATCTTTGCACTACAAGCCAAAGATATTCATTAGGTAATCATTCATCTTTGCACTACAGGCCAAAGATATTCAGTAATATCATCATTTAGGACTGAGGATAATGAAAAATATCTTAAAGAAAACGAATCCAGTGAGATAAAAGATCAAAGATTAGGAGTTCGTACTTTAGTTTATCCAAGTTCAAAAATACTCCATAATAACCAATTGTCAAGCAAAATAAAAAATAAAGATCAAAACATGGATACAATCAAAGATAGTAACCATAATAGACATCTTGGACAAAAAGGAGAAAATTTCATTTTTCGATGAATAGTGTCGTATTCGTGAACAGTGTCGTATACGTGAATAGTGTCATATACGTGAATAGTAACTCCGACACAAAAAGGTAGAAATTTCACAATAAAATCCATACCAATATTTCGGTATAATGATATTGAAAGAATAACATCATTAGGAAGAAAATAATATCTCTTACATCAAAATAACAGTACTTCTGATCAGAATATCGGTATAAGGCTGGAAGAAACTTGCACTGAATAGCAACTCACAAAGTATCTAAATACTCACAAAATACGCTCGATAATATAGAGAGAGAAAGAGAGAAAATTTATTTTTGGTGTGATTTTCAATTCTAACTAAGCACCCTCTTTATAGAAAAATGCTTAGAACGCCATAGCAGACTAACATGCTACCTGATGGCTTTACCTGCTATTATTCAAGCCCACCACTTTTGAAAATAAATTTCAGAATATTTCATTTCTCACCAACCAAAAGTGGGGCCCACCATATTTTTAATAAAACATTTATTTTCGAAACTTCAATAATTCATAATAAATAGCCCTATTATCAGAAAAATACGAATTTTATGTCCATACCATAGGAAATTAAATTCTCTACAACTTTGTAGAAGAAAATTATTCCAAATTTTAAACAGAAAATGCCCAAAATTCATATACGGACGATTTTTAATACCTCTATTCCGACAAAATCCTGATTAAATACCTCAGCATTAATTCCTTCATTTATATCCGCATAAAATAAATATTTTCTTATCATATAAATCAATAATTAATTATTCACAAATAATATTACAGAATCACAATAATGATAACCAGGTCGTTCCCAAGAAAGAGGGGGTTTTTCGATAAGGATTTCTCCTTATTGACGCGCAATTAGGTGACCAAACCCCTTTCCTAGACAGAAATTCCTTAGACATTGCCAATAATGTTATCTAACAATATTATTCAAATAATATGAATTATTGATCTGATAATGGAGATACTGTGCAATGACAATTATTGAAACAACAATAATATAAAATATCAACGCAGCAATTATTGAATCCATAAAATAAAATATTGAATAAAGAATCATCAAAAAATTATTGAGTATTGCCTTACTACGTAAGAATCAATAATTCAAAAATAATGTGCAACACCGCGGTGCTATCTCTTTGTGCGACCACGCGATTCATCAGATTTTAACCACCGGGTATTCCAACAGTGTTAACGGTAACAACTACGCCATTATTTATAAAAACTCAAACTTGTCGTTTTCTTCATTTGACCATTTTTCGTTATGGGGCCCACAAATGGCTGCGCCGTCGTACAAATATTTCCCAACAACAATGAATATATTATAACCACTTGCTTATTTTGAAATTTTTTCACATTTCACCCATAACCAAAGCATTATATCAAATTAACACCTTATTATTCACAATAATAAATAGAGGAAATTCGATTTTATTCATTAAAAAATTGGGGTCTTACAACCTCCCCTCCTTATGAAATTAAGTCATCGAAATTGACGTACGTACCTGGTGTTTCGAAAAGGTGAGGATACCTCGCTTTCATTTCTGATTCCAACTCCCAGGTCATTTCTTCAATAGCATGGTTTCTCCACAAACCTTAACTGTGTGGTATAACCTTGGTGCGTAAGACATGCTCTTTCCTATCAAAGACCTTAACAAGTACCTCCTGAAACTAGTATGCACACAAGCCAATCATGTTTGTTGATAAAGCATATACTTTGTAACAATCTTATTCATTTATTAATAAAAAGTATTAATTTATTAAAGGCTTTTAATTATCTACATGATGCTGTTTTATAATATGTGATAAACTCATAGTTTTAAGCAATGCTTTTAGAATAATGATGATGATCATTCTAATGAGATCTAAATTCTTAGAAAGCTTAAAACTAAAATAGTTCCCAATCGTTGGATTACTAAATTGGGGATTAGTGAATCCGGGATATATTGGTACATCGTTGCTTGCTTTCGTTGGATGAGGATGATTGATCTCATGATCATTTATGTGGAGACACTAAAGCAAGTATGTAGGTGCTTATTAGAGAATAAGTTCAATTGAACGTGGCTCGCTAAGGAATACCTAATGGAGTTTTACTTGTCATCAATAGGAATTCTCAGAAAGTGATAGTAGTCTAAGTGATCCTTGGACTTGAGATCATCATAGTATCTTGTGTATGATGAGTTATACTTTGACTTATTCCTTAAGACCCTTAGGGTATATCAAAGGGTATGTTTGGGTATAATAAGTTGTGCGTGAAGATAATGTATGATCAATAAAGAATCTACCGCTTCTAGTAAAAAGAAGAGAATATCCTCAAGTGATTCGATAAATGACAACTCAAATCCTTGGCGGCGTAATGAAATTAGAAATGAGTTTCTAATTTGCATTATTTGGAGTTGTGCATTTAAGGATCGAAAAACATATAATTAAATAAAATAAGACTTGACAGTAATTCCATGTCTTATATCTTAATTGGGACATTGTATGGTGGAAGGATTGAATTGTACGATAACTATTTACTCAAATGTTCTTTTATGATTAATGTTGAAATCTATATTATCTGGAAAGTCATTGATCGCTAGGAAGGCTTATCCCTATTGTAGAATAAATATTATTTATTTAAATAAATTAATCGTTTAATTTATTTATTTAAATAAGATTAGAATTGTTCTAATTGATTTATTCACAACCGGTTTAATATGGAGAACCTAAAGGGTCACACCATAAATGGAAAAATAATTATTTAAGAAGTTAATGGCATAATCGTAATAATATGTTAAGTAAATTTAATTTAATCTATTGTGATAGAATAAATTAAATAGCTTAATATTTATTATTTAATATTTTGGAAATATTAAATATATAAAAATTAATAAGAGGAGTTTTATTAATATTATTACAATTATTATTATTTTAATTTCTAAAGAGTTAGAAATTAATTTAATATTAGTACTCTCATTTATTCCTAATAAGATTAGGAGGCTAATTAATTAAAAGATTTTAATTAAATAAAATAAAACCAAATTCCTTAATTGTTAAGGAGGGTTGCCCAAATCTATAAATAAGAGGAGTCTTATTATGAGTGAAAGGGTTGTTGACTTTTCACAACAGACGTGATTTTCCAATAGTTGGAGAGTACGTTAATTTTCTATAGAGATAGAAAACTAGGGTTTAGACAACCACCCATCTTCTTGAATCTTTCTTCTTCCTTAGTGGATCACCTCTAGAGGCCAAACACTTGGGTGGCTAACGTTGATCAAAGGAAGGAACCAAACCGGTGGATTCAAGTTGAACGCGAAAAAGATTGAAGGTGAACTTGTACCTGAGGAAGCTCGAATATTCAAGGGTATGATTCTTATTCTTTATCTTTTTCGTTTAATTAATAATTGTGCATAAAGGATGATCCGGGTATATAGTTTGTAAAATTTTAAAACTCTGTTTTTCCACGTTTCCGGTTATTTTGTGCAATTTGATTGCGTTCATGAATATTACAAACCTAACAGTGACATCAGAGCCAAACCTTTATGCGAATTATTAATTATTTTAATTTAATATATATATATATATATATATTGATATATGTTTAGAACAATTTAATTAGATAAAATTTTATTGTATAAAATTTATTTAAAAAAAAAAAAACTATTCGCGATTTTTTTATGAAAATCGGTATATTTTTCTGCTGAATCCATGTTTGCACATTCACGTTTCTAATATAAAGGATATATATTAGTAATTGTTAACAGGTGGTTTGAAAAAGGTAGACAAAAAGATTCCTGGAATCATTATCAATTTATCATATATATGTGGTCACCTGTTATAACAGGTATATATATGATAATGATTATTTTAAAAAAACGTGATATGTTGTACTTCGGTTATAGTTTACATAAGATACTTTACACGAGGTATTACGCGAAAATTATATATATATATATATATATATATATATATATATATATATATATATATATATATATATACAACAACGGATTCAAATCCGAGAGCTCGGAATGGAGTAAAAGATGGACCAATTTTTTTTTTGTTTTTTTGTTTTTTTTATTTTAAAACAACTAAAAAAAAAATTAATATTTTATGAAACTGAAATTTTTCCATAATACAATAGTATTCTATATGTGCATGCTTATACTATATATATTATATATTATGCAAACATGCTTCGCATGTTCATTAATATGACGCGTATTTTATATATGTATGTGCATGCGTGCTAAACAAGAAGAGACAAATTAATAACAAACCCCTCAAATATTTTATATTAAGTCCTAAACGTTCAAAGATATTTGGAATATCGAACGTCGCCTTCTAGCATGATAAAAAATAATAGAGTATCAATTAATTATTATAAGTTTGTTGTGTCACCACAAGGCTTATCTTAATTCTTTGAGATGTTAATTTTATCACATTTGATGCTTATAAAGAAAATTGAACAATATTATTTTGTTGTGTCACCACAAGGACAAAAACTTTTTTGAATATATGGAGTGCTAGGTTGGACTTAACTTGGAAAATTTTGATTCGGATGTGCCACCACTTGATCAAAATAATCTAAGAGGCAAAATACAAGGAGTTGCATAGTTGATGTAATTGACAAGAGTTGTTTACCTATTTATTTATATATAGTTTGTTGTGTCACCGCAAGGCTATATACATTTGAAATGTGATCCTTATTCTCACTAGCAAATCTTTAATTAGATTTTGCCGAACTATATAAGTGAGGGTAATATAATTTGATGAAAATAGTGGGAGATACCAATTTAAAACAAGACCTAATTTATTTTGGTAATTAATAAAAGAATGTATGCTAAAATGTTGGTAATTACAAATTCATTTACAGAATTTTACAATGTCTAAATTACTATCACTGCGTAGCATATTAGATGCTAAATTAATCGGACCGAATTACTCGAATTGGTTAAGGAATTTGAGAATAGTTCACATGGCTGAAAAGTTATCTTATGTCCTTAATACGCCTATCCCTGCAATGGTTGCAGACAATGCCTCTGAGGAAGAGATTGTTACTTTTAGAAAGTGGCAAGATAATGCATGATTGGCTCAATGATCGAGCTCAAGATCTATGAGTAACGAGCTTCAAACAAGATGAAACTATGAATGCTCCTACTATATTCCTGCACATCAAGTAGTTGATGGTGAGGAAAGTATGACTAATAGATATCAGATATCTAAGGAGTTCTTTCGATTTAGAATGATCAACGACACTACAGTACAGACATAAGTCCTTAACATTATCAATTTGATTGATCAATTAGGACAACAAATTTTGTCATGGATAGAGAGTTGAGCCAAGATTTGATCTTGCACTCACTCCCGGACTCCTTTCACAATTGTTGTGAATTTTCCATATGAACAAGCTGTTAGGTTTGTAATATTCATAACGCAATCAAATTGCATAAAAAGTGCGGAAGCGTGAAAAATCAGAGTTTAAAAAATTTTACAAACCATATACCCGGATCATCCTTTATGCATAATTATTAATTAAACGAAAAGATAAAGAATAAATCATACCCTTGAAGATCGAGCTTCCTCGTGTCAAGTTCACCTCCAAATCCTTTCGCGCTCAATCTTGAATCCACCGGGTTTGGTTCCTTCCTTTGATCAACGTTAGCCACCCAAATGTTTGGCCTCTGAGGGTGATCCACCAAGAAGAAGAAGAAAATTCAAGAAGAAGGGTGGTTGGCTAAACCCTAGTTTTTCTATCTCTATAGAAAGGGTGTGTACTCTCCCAACAATTGGAATTATTACGTACGTTGAAAAATCAACAACCCTTACACACCCATAATAAGACTCCTCTTATTTATAGATGTGGGCAACCCACCTTAACAATTAAGGAATTGGGTTTTATTTAATTAATTAAGCTCCCTAATCTTATTAGGGATAATTAATTAAACTCTTTTAATTAATTTAACCTCCTAATCTTATTAGGAATAAATGAGAGTACTTATATTAAATTAATTCCTAAACTCTTTTAGAAATTAAAATAATAATAATTGTAATAATATTAATAAGACTCCTCTTATTAATTTATATTTAATATTTCTAAAATATTAAATAATAAATATTAAGCTATTTAATTTATTCTATCACCATAGATTAAATTAAATATACATAACATATTATTACGATTATGCCATTAACTTCTTAAATAATTATTCTTCCTTTTATGGTGTGACCCTTTAGGTTCTCCATATTAAACCGGTTGTGAATAAATCAATTAGAACAATTCTAATCTTATTTAAATAAATAAATTAAAAATTAATTTATTTAAATAATATTTATTCTACAATAGGGATAAGCCTCCCTAGCGATCAACGACTTTCCAGATAATATAGATTTCAACATTAATCATTAAAGAACCTTTGAGTAAATAGTTACTGTGACAATTCAATCCTTCCACCATACAATGTCCCAATTAAATATAAGACATGGAATTAATTTGTCAAAGTCTTATTTTATTTAATTATATGTATTTCGATCCTTAAATGCACAACTCCAAATAATGTAAATTAGAAACTCCTTTCTAATTTCACTCACTTATGCCAAGGACTCTTTGGGTTGTCATTTATCGAATCACATAGGACATTTCTCTTCTTTATTAGAAGTGGTAGATTCTTTATTGATCATACATTATCTCCATGTACAACTTATTATACCCAAGCATACCCTTTGATATACCCTAAGGGTCTTAAGGAATAAGTCAAAGTATAACTCATCATACACAAGATACTATGATGATCTCAAGTCCAAGGATCACTTGTACTACTATCACTACAGAAATTCCTATTGACAGCAAATAAAACTCCATTAGGTATTCCTTAGCGAGCCACGCTTCGATGAACTTATTCTCTAATAAGCACCTACATACTTGCTTTAGTGTCTCCACACAAATGATCATGAGATCAATCATCCTCATCCAATGAGCAAGCAACGTATGTACCAATCTATCCTGGATTCACTAATCCCCAATTTAGTAATCCAATGATTGGGAACTATTTTAGTTTTAAGCTTTCTAAGAATTTAGATCTCATTAGAATGATCATCATCATTATTCTAAAAGCATTGCTTAAAACTATGGGTTTATCACATATTGTAAAAAACAAAGATCATGTAGATAATTAAAAGCCTTTAATAAATTAATACTTTTATTAATAAATGAATAAGATTGTTACAAAGTATATGCTTTATCATCAAACATGATTGGCTTGTGTGCATACTACTTTCAATCTCCCACTTGCACTAAAGCCAATCGTCATTGTATCTTATACTCTTCTTCTCTAAAGTGACGATTATCCCCATTGTTGGATAAGCTTTAGTTAATGGATATGTAATGTTGTTCTTGAGAGTCCACTATCTCTATAGTGATTTCCCATCTTTCAATGATTCTAATAATCAAATGAAAGTGCCACAACACATGTTTAGATCCAAGATGAGACTTAGGAACTATTCCTAGTTCGTAATGAACTTTTAATCCAAACAATCAACTTGCGACTTCATTTATAGCTATATACTTTGTCTTTATCACTAAACCAAAGAACTCTTTCTTTGTTTTGAACCTTTCCAATTCATCGCACCAATCGTTCAAGGTAACACTTTACCTTAAAGTGGATTTTCGGTCGTCTTGGTCCGTGCTGAAAAACTTGAGTCTCAGAAAGCCTCTAGTTTTAATTCGCACCCACCATGTTTGCTCACATCCTTAGTGTCGGTTAAGAACTTTAAGATGTTTTTCACCGCCTTACGGTGATCTTCTCGAGCATACGACCGATCAACATCAGGTCTCGTATATTTCATTGCATACATGATAGTCACTCATGCGACCTCTCTTTTCAGGAGTCTGTGGGGACTATAAAGAGAGATACACTCCATAGCTCATCAACATGAGATATCTCTTGGAGTTTGCCATGCTAAACAACTTTAGCATCAAATGAATATACGTTCCTTGGGTTAAGTCGAGCATCCTCTTAAATCTATCTATATAGATTTTATCCCCAATTAAGATACTCTTCCAAATCATTCATGGAGGAATGTTTAGACAACTTTATCATTACTGATTGTAGCATTAATATGTTATTCCTTATCCGTAGTATATCAACATATAATATTAGGAATGTCACGACGCTCCCACTGACCCTTTTATACACACTAGAACTCTTACCTTATCGTATGTAACTCTGGATCATCATCTTCTATGATGCATACCTCATCATCATCATCCATGATGAATCCATACCTCCTAGGTATCTTCGGTACTATTCTAGATTTACGATTCGGTTGTGGTACAATAGGTCTATCTACAGGTTCCTCTTATTTGACTTATAGTGTTTTGTGGTTCTTGAACTCTTCAAGATCTATTATCCTCCCACTAGCCCTTTCAATGATAAACACCTTTATCTTAGAAGGAAGCGTGTTTCGCAATAAACACCTTTTGCTTAGTAGGATCATAGAACATTTACCCTAAACTTACTTTAGGATGTCCCACAAATCTGTATTTGTCAAATCTTGTCCCAAGCTTATCCTTTGAAACCTTTTCACATAAGTTGGACAACCCCTTATCTTAACATACTTAAGATTAGGAATCCTCCCTGTCCATAACTTTTATGGAGTCTTGGGGCCGGATTTTGAGGTTACCATTTTCGTAGATATGCAGCCATTTCTAGGACATTATCCCAGAAGGATACTGGAATGTCGGTAAAATCATTATGGACCGCACCATGTCCAACAAGGTGCGATTTTTCCTTTCAGATACATCAATCAATTATTGTGTATCAGGAGGCGTCCATTATGAGAAAACCATTTGAGATGATCTAGAAACTTATTGCACAAGTATTTATTCCTTGATCTAATCAAAGAATCTTAATACTTTGCCAATTTGTTTCACTTCTGAATTCTTTGAACCTTTCATATAATTCACACTTGTATTTCAACAAATACATACATTCAACTCTTTGAATGATCATCTCCTTTTCTTATACTAATTTGTTCAATATTCAAAATAATTTTTCATGTAAGTCAAGTATACAAAATTTATTAAGTAATATTCCAGTTCTATACAAAACATTATTATTATAAATAGAACAACAATTGTTCTTAATTATAATACCAAAAATTTTATTGTCCAACAACAAAATTGAAATAATATTTCTAACAAGAGCTGGAATACAATAACAACTTATTGACTTAATAGATTTGCCCGTAGGCATTGTTAAATTATAAGTTTCTATGGCTAATGTAGCAACCTTTGTTACATTTCCACATATAGGATTTACTTATATTTGTTTAGCTTTCTACTTACATTTGGTCCCATCATAAATCTATATTTATGATAACCAAAAATCAGTATCCAATACCCAAGTAGAACCTCGACTTAAAGAAAAATTTATTTAAATCATGAACAAAATTGTATTGTAACCGAAACTTCACTAAGCTTCTTTGGTTAGCCTCTACAAGATGTTTTTCACGGTTTCTTTCCAGTGTCCAGGCTTATAGCAGTGGAAGCAAACTCCTTAGCTATCCATATCAGTTTTGTTCTTATTATCCTTTGTTTTTGCCTTTCTTTTTACCTTCTTTGAATCGTTCTTTATTTCAGAAGATCCTTTGGCCCCTACCAGTAAGACTTGGTCTTTCTTGGTTGGAAAATGACTCTCAACATTTTTCAATATGTTAAGCAAATCAAATAAGGCGATATCTAGCTTGTTTCATGAAAAATTCACAACAATTGTGAAAGGAGTCCGGAGTGAGTGCAAGATCAAATCTTGGCTCAACTCTCCATCCATGACAAAACCCAGTTGTCCTAATTGATCAATCAAATTGATCATGTTAAGAACTTTTATCTGCATCAGTAGTGTCATCGGCCATTCTAGATCTAAGAGCTCCTTAGATATCCGATATCTATCACCATACTTTCCTCACCATCAACTACTTGATGTGCGGGAATATAGTAGAGAGCATCCATAGTTTCATCTTGACGTCAAGCTCGTTACTCATGGATGCGAGCATGATGCATTGAGCCAATCATGCATCATCTTGCCACTTTCTAAAAGTAGCAATGTCTTCCTCGTAGGCATTATCGCAACCATTCTGAGGATAGGCGTATTAAGGACATAAGATAGCTTTTCACTATGAGAACTATTCTCAAAATTCCTTAACCAATCCGCTTTAATTCGATTACGATTAATTTAGCATCTAATATGCTTCGCAGTTGATAGTAATTTTAGACATTGTAAAATTTCGTAAATGAATTTGTAATTAACAACATTTTAACATACATTCTATTATTAATTACCAAAATAAATTAGGTCTTGTTTTAAATTGGTATCTCCCACTATTTTCTTCAAACTATATTACCCTCACTTATATAGTTCGCAAAATCTAATTAAAGATTTGCTAGTGAGAATAAGGATCCCATTTCAAATGTATATAGCCTTGTGGTGACACAACAAACTATATATAAATAAATAGGTAGACAACTCTTGTCAATTACATCAACTATGCAACTCCTTTTATTTTGCCTCTTAGATTATTTTGATCAAGTGGTGGCACATCCAGAATCAAAATTATCCAAGTTAAGTCCAACCTAGCACTCCATATATTCAAAAAGAAAATATCATCCTTGTGGTGACACAACAAAACAATATTGTTCAATTTTCTTTATAAGCATCAAATGTGATAAATTAACATCTTAAATACTTAATACTTGCCTTGTGGTGACACAACAAACTCATATTAAATATTTAATACTCTATTAATTTTATCATGCTAGAAGGCGACGTTCGATATTCCAAATATCTTTGAACGCTTAGGACTTAATATAAAAAATTGAGGGGTTTGTTATTAATTTTGTCTCATCTTGTTTAGCATACATACGCATTATATATATATAAAATACGCGTCATATTAATGAACATGCGAAGCATGTTTGCATAATATATAATATATATAGTATAAGCATGCACATATAGAATACTATATTCTACCCGGATTGATTATGGACTTTTATTCTAGTTTGGTTCACTAGAGCCACCAAGTGAACCAAAAAGGTCAAACCCTAGGGGTGCAAGAATTAATATTTAAATATAACTATTACATTTAAACCCGGGCTCCATTACAAACGGGTCTTCAAGCGCTCCTTGCTCCTTTGATCTCTAATTTTCTAAAATTAATTCTAACTATTCCTATTACACAACTATTTAAAATAAATAGAAACCTTGATCAGCAGTCAAGGGGAAGTACATAGGAGGGAGATAGAATTTACATTAAGAAAAATTAGAGAAGACGAGGCACTGTGAGAATTCCCATATAATAAAACCCATACATTCATGCATCCAACTAAAATAAAATCCAATCATATTGGTCAATAGTCCATAATCAATCCCATTTATTATCATACACATCACCATATGCATCAATAAATAACATTCATCTCATGAATAATAAACATTTAATATATATATTGATATCATTTAATGGGCAAATTTAGTTAGTATAAAATCTAATTTTTGAATCAAAATAAACTCCTTTATTTTAATCCAAATTTAAATCAAAATAAAATTATTTTATTTTAATTTATCCTATTTTGAATAAAATAAACTATTTTATTTTAATCAAAATCTTTAGTCAAAATAAACTCCTTTATTTTAATTAATTATGGAATCCAATTCCATATATAAAAAAAAAATCTTTAATTAAAATAAACTCTTTTATTTTAATTAATATTGGAATCCAATTCCATGTAAAAAAAATCTTTTAAGGGAACGGATATTCTTTCCTATTCATAAATAAACTTTTTATTTTGAATAATATGAAATCTTATTTCATATCTAAATAAACTCCTTTATTTAAGAAAATATGGATTTACTTTCCTATTCACAAATAAACTCCTTTTATTTTGAATAATATGAAATCCTATTTCATATCTAAATAAACTCCTTTATTTAAGGAAATATGGATTTACTTCCCTATTCATAAATAAACTCCTTTATTTTAGGAAAAATGAAATCCAATTTCAACTCCAATTAGTTATCATGGAATCCAATTCCAACTCTAATTAGTTAGCATGAAATTTAATTTTAAAATTAAAATAAATCTTTTATTTTAAAATTAAAATAAACTTTTTATTTTAAAATTAAAATAAATCTTTTATTTTAATTATAAAATTATTGAGAATAATATATTATATATATATATATATAATATATAATATATTATAAAATAACCGAATATATATATATATATATATATATATATAAAAACCGAACGGTTATATTAATATATATATATATATATTATCCATGCAATCCGTAGCTTTTCTTAAAAATCCTGTTAAAAAGAAGTAAGAAATCAAGTGGCCTGCACGGTCTTTTTTTTTTTTTTTTTTTTTTATTATAATGGGCTGCTGATTTCTTAAAAAAAAAATGACTCATGTATCCCTAAAATAAAAAAACGGCAGCACACATTTTTTTTTTTTAATTTCCGGCCTTGTTGCCTTGATTTGCGTGCGTGTTCAAAAAATTAACTTGTTTTGCATGGCTCACGGAATTCCTTATGCAGACTAGTTAAAAAAAAATCTGGTCCCCTTTTGATTCACGTGATACACGGTTTTGGGGAAAGAAAAAAAAAATGATTCACGTTTTTTTTTTTTTTTTTTTTAAATTTTATACAATAAAATTATGCCCAAATAAATTGTTCTAAACACATATCAATATACATATCAAATTAAAATAATTAATAATTCGCATAAAGGTTTGGCTCTGATGCCACTGTTAGGTTTGTAATATTCATAACGCAATCAAATTGCATAAAAAGTGCGGAAGCGTGAAAAATCAGAGTTTAAAAAATTTTACAAACCATATACCCGGATCATCCTTTATGCATAATTATTAATTAAACGAAAAGATAAAGAATAAATCATACCCTTGAAGATCGAGCTTCCTCATGTACATGTTCACCTCCAAATCCTTTCGCGTTCAATCTTGAATCCACCGGGTTTGGTTCCTTCCTTTGATCAACGTTAGCCACCCAAATGTTTGGCCTCTAGAGGTGATCCACCAAGGAAGAAGAAAATTCAAGAAGAAGGATAGTTGGCTAAACCCTAGTTTTTCTATCTCTATAGAAAGGGTGTACTCTCCCAACAATTGGAATTATTACGTACGTTGAAAAATCAATAACCCTTACACACCCATAATAAGACTCCTCTTATTTATAGATGTGGGCAACCCACCTTAACAATTAAGGAATTGGGTTTTATTTAATTAATTAAGCTCCCTAATCATATTAGGGATAATTAATTAAACTCTTTTAATTAATTTAACCTCCTAATCTTATTAGGAATAAATGAGAGTACTTATATTAAATTAATTCCTAAACTCTTTTAGAAATTAAAATAATAATAATTGTAATAATATTAATAAGACTCCTCTTATTAATTTATATTTAATATTTCTAAAATATTAAATAATAAATATTAAGCTATTTAATTTATTCTATCACCATAGATTAAATTAAATATACATAACATATTATTACGATTATGCCATTAACTTCTTAAATAATTATTCTTCCTTTTATGGTGTGACCCTTTAGGTTCTCCATATTAAACCTATTGTGAATAAATCAATTAGAACAATTCTAATCTTATTTAAATAAATAAATTAAAAAATTAATTTATTTAAATAATATTTATTCTACAATAAGGATATAAGCCTCCCTAACGATCAACGACTTTCCGGATAATATAGATTTCAACATTAATCATTAAAGAACCTTTGAGTAAATAGTTACCGTGACAATTCAATCCTTCCACCATACAATGTCCCAATTAAATATAAGACATGGAATTACTTGTCAAGTCTTATTTTATTTAATTATATGTATTTTCGATCCTTAAATGCACAACTCAAATAATGTAAATTAGAAACTCCTTTCTAATTTCACTCTGCTATGCCAAGGACTACTTTGGGTTGTCATTTATCGAATCACATAGGACATTTCTCTTCTTTTATTAGAAGTGGTAGATTCTTTATTGATCATACATTATCTCCATGTACAACTTATTATACCCAAGCATACCCTTTGATATACCCTAAGGGTCTTAAGGAATAAGTCAAAGTATAACTCATCATACACAAGATACTATGATGATCTCAAGTCCAAGGATCACTTGTACTACTATCACTACAGAGAATTCCTATTAATGACAGCAAATAAAACTCCATTAGGTATTCCTTAGCGAGCCACGCTTCAAAGAACTTATTCTCTAATAAGCACCTACATACTTGCTTTAGTGTCTCCACACAAATGATCATGAGATCAATCATCCTCATCCAATGAAAGCAAGAACGTATGTACCAATCTATCCGGATTCACTAATCCCCAATTTAGTAATCCAATGATTGGGAACTATTTTAGTTTTAAGCTTTCTAAGAATTTAGATCTCATTAGAATGATCATCATCATTATTCTAAAAGCATTGCTTAAAACTATGGGTTTATCACATATTGTAAAAACAAACATCATGTAGATATATTAAAAGCCTTTAATAAATTAATACTTTTTATTAATAAATGAATAAGATTGTTACAAAGTATATGCTTTATCATCAAACATGATTGGCTTGTGTGCATACTACTTTCACAAGCTAGATATCAGCCTCACTGATTTGCTTAACATGTTGAAAAATATTGAGAGTCACTTTCTAACTAAGAAAGACCAAGTCTTATTTGTAGGGCCAAAGGATCTTCTAAAAAGAAGAACGATTCAAAGAAGGTAAATAGAATGGTAAAAACAAAGGATAATAAGAACAAAACTGATATGGATAGCAAAGAAGTTTTCTTCCACTGCAATAAGCCCGGACACTGGAAAGAAACTGCGAGAAGCATCTTGCAGATGCTAACCAAAGAAGCTTAGTGAAGTTTCGGTTACAAATACAAAATTTGTTCATGATTTAAAATAAATTTTTCTTTAGGTCAAGGTTCTACTTGGGTATTGGATACCGACTTTTGTTATCATAAATATAGATTTATGAAGGGACCAAGCAGAAGTAGAAAGCTAAACAAAGATAAGTAATCCTATGTGTGGGAAATGAGGCAAAGGTTGATGCATTAGCCATAGAAACTTATAGTTTAGCATTATCTACGGGCAAATCATTTAAGTCAATAAGTTGTTATTGTATTCCAGTTCTCGTTAGAAACATTATTTCTATTTTGTTGTTGGACAATGAAATCTTTGGTATTATATTTAAGAACAATTGTTGTTCTATTTATAATAATAATATTTTGTATAGAACTTGAATATTACTTAATGGATTTTGTATACTTGACTAATTATGTGAAAAATATATTTTTCAATTGAACAAACTAGTATAAGAAAAAGGAGATGATCATTCAAAGAGTTGAATGTGTGTATTTACTGAAATACAAGTGTGAATTAGTTGAAAGGTTCAAAGAATTCAGAAGTGAAACAAATTGGCAAAGCATTAGGATTCTTTGATCGGATCAAGGAAGGAATATTTGTGCAATAAGTTTCTAGATCATCTCAAATGGTTTTCTCATAATGGACGCCTCCTGATACACAATAATTGATTGATGTATCTGAAAGGAAAAATCATACCTTGTTGGACATGGTGCGGTCCATAATGATTTTACCGACATTCCAATATCCTTCTAGGGTCATGCCCTAAAAATGGCTGCATATCTACGAAAAAGATAACCTCAAAATCCGGCCCCAAGACTCCATAAAAGTTATGGATAGGGAGGATTCCTAATCTTAAGTATGTTAAGATAAGGGGTTGTCCAACTTATGTGAAAAGGTTTCAAAGGATAAGCTTGGGACAAGATTTGACAAGTACAGATTTGTGGGACATCCTAAAGTAAGTTTATGATATATGTTCTATAATCCTACTTAGCAAAAGGTGTTTGTTGTGAAACACGTTGCCTTCTAAGATAAAGACGTTTATCATTGAAAGGGCTAGTGAGAGGGTAATAGATCTTGAAGACTAGTTCAAGAACCACAAAACATTATAAGTTAAATAAGAGGAAACTGTAGATAAACCTATTGTTCCACAACCGAATCATAAATCTAGAATAGTACCGAAGATACTTGGGAGGTATTATGGATTCATCATGGATGATGATGTTGAGGTACGTATCATAGAAGATGATAATCCAGTTACATACGATGAGGTAAGAGTTGTAGACACTTAGAGAAATGGATTGAAGCAAGCTTCTCAAATATGGAACATTCGTTTTGATGAGACAATCAAAAGAGTTTGATTTTATCAAAAAAACAAGAATGAACCTAGTGCGTACAAAAGGTTCAGTGGGAGCGTCGTGACATTCCTAGTATTATATGTTGATATACTGCGGATAAGGAATGACATACAAATGCTATAATCAGTAAAGATAAAGTTGTCTAAACATTCCTCCATGAATGATTTGGGAAGAGTATCTTAATTGGGGATACAAATCTATATAGATAGATTTAATAGGATGCTCAACTTAACCCAAGGAACGTATATTCATTTGATGCTAAAGTCGTTTCATGGTAAACTCCATGGGATGTCTCATGTTGATGAGCCCTGGAGTGTATCTCTCTTAATAGTTCTCAAAGACTCCAAAAGAGAGATCTTGTGAGTAACTATCATGTATACAATGAAATGTACGAGACCTGATGATGATCAGTCATATTCTGGAGAAGTTCACTATGAGTCAGTGAAAAATATCTTAAAGTACTTAACCGGCACTAAGGTTGTGATCATATTCATGGTGTGTCTGAATTAAAACTAGAGGGCTTAACAGACTCGAGTTTTTTCAGACAGACCAAGACGACAGAAAATCAACTTTATGGTAAAGCGTTACCTTGAACGGTGATGCAGTGAATTAGAAAGGTTCCAAATAGCAAATAGTTGCTGGTTTTGAGATAAAGACAAACTATATAGCTATAAATGAAGCTGCAAATTGATTGTTTGGATGAAAAGTTCATTACAGAACTAGGAAAATTTCCTAAGTCTCATCTTGGATCTAAACATGTGTTGTGGCACTTTCATTTGATTATAGGAATCATTGAAAGATGAGAAATCACTATAGAGATAGTGGACTCTCAAGAACAATATTACATATCCATTTATTGAAGCTTATCCAATAGTAGGATAATCGTCACTTAGAGAAGAAGAGTATGAGATACCATGACGATTGGCTTTAGTGTAAGTGGGAGATTGAAAGTAGTATGCACACAAGCCAAATCATGTTTGATGATAAAGCATATACTTTATAACAATCTTATTCATTTATTAATAAAAATATTAATTTATTAAAGGCTTTTAATTATCTACATGATGTTTTTTTATAATATGTGATAAACCCATAGTTTTAAGCAATGCTTTTAGAATAATGATGATGATCATTCTAATGAGATCTAAATTCTTAGAAAGATTAAAATTAAAATAGTTCCCAATTGTTGGATTACTAAATTGGGGATTAGTGAATCCGGATAGATTGGTACATACGTTGCTTGCTCATTGGATGAGGATGATTGATCTCATGATCATTTGTGTGGAGACACTAAAGCAAGTATGTATGTGCTTATTAGAGAATAATTTTACTGAACGTGGATCACTAAGGAATACCTAATGGAGTTTTACTAGCCTGTCAATAGGAATTCCTATAGTGATAGTAGTACAAGTGATCCTTGGACTTGAGATCATCATAGTATCTTGTGTATGATGAGTTATACTTTGACTTAATGCTTAAGACCCTTAGGGTATATCAAAGGGTATGCTTGGGTATAATAAGTTGTACATGGAGATAATGTATGATCAATAAAGAATCTACCGCTTCTAGTAAAAGAAGAGAAATGTCCTATGTGATTCGATAAATGACAACTCAGTAGTCCTTGGCCAAGGCAGAATGAAATTAGAAAGGAGTTTCTAATTTGCATTATTAGAAGTTGTGCATTTAAGGATCGAAAAACATATAATTAAATAAAATAAGACTTGAGAGTAATTCCATGTCTTATATCTTAATTGGGACATTGTATGGTGGAAGGATTGAATTGTATGGTAACTATTTACTCAAAGGTTCTTTTATGATTAATGTTGAAATCTATATTATCTGAAAAGTCGTTGATCGCTAGGGAGGCTTATCCCTATTGTAGAATAAATATTATTTATTTAAATAAATTAATCGTTTAATATATTTATTTAAATAAGATTAGAATTGTTCTAATAGATTTATTCACAACCTATTTAATATGGATAACCTAAAGGGTTACACCATAAAAGGAAGAATAATTATTTAAGAAGTTAATGGCATAATCGTAATAATATGTTAAGTATATTTAATTTAATCTATTGTGATAGAATAAATTAAATAGCTTAATATTTATTATTTAATATTTTGGAAATATTAAATATATATAAATTAATAAGAGGAGTCTTATTAATATTATTACAATTATTATTATTTTAATTTCTAAAGAGTTGGAAATTAATTTAATATTAATACTCTCATTTATTCCTAATAAGATTAGGAGGCTAATTAATTGAAAGATTTTAATTAATTAAAATAAAACCCAATTCCTTAATTGTTAAGGAGGGTTGCACACATCTATAAATAAGAGGAGTCTTATTATAGGTGAAAGGGTTGTTGACTTTTCACAACAGGCGTGATTTTCCAATAGTTGGAGAGTACGTTTATTTTCTATAGAGATAGAAAACTAGGGTTTAGCCAACCACTCATCTTCTTGAATCTTTCTTCTTCATTGGTGGATCACCTCTAGAGGCCAAACACTTGGGTGGCTAACGTTGATCAAAGGAAGGAACCAAATCCAGTGGATTCAAGTTGAACGCTAAAAAGATCGGAGGTGAACTTGTACCTGAGGAAGCTCGAATATTCAAGGGTATGATTCTTATTCTTTATCTTTTTCGTTTAATTAATAATTGTGCATAAAGGATGATCCGGGTATATGGTTTGTAAAATTTTAAAACTCTGTTTTTCTACGTTTCCGCTTCTTTTGTGCAATTTGATTGCGTTCATGAATATTACAAACCTAACACCTCCTCGTACGTTAAATCTTTGGCTATCTCATCTGATTCTAACTTAATAATGTAGTTCGAGTCTTTAACATATTTACGAAGCATAGATATGTGGAAAACATTATGAACACGTGACATGCTTGGAGGTAATGCGAGTCTATAGGCCACATTTCTTATTCGGTCAAGAATCTCAAATGGACCAACAAATCATGGATTGAGCTTTCCTGTCTTCCCAAATATTGTAACTCCCTTCCATAGTGCAACACGTAACAATACATGATCCCCAATATTAAATTCCACGTCCTTTCGATGAAGATCCGCATAACTCTTTTGTCGATCATGTGCCGTTTGTATACGTTATCGGGTCATTTGGATCTTCTCTGTATTCATTCGTACCAACTCTGGTCCCAAAAATGTTGCTTCTCCCACCTCATCCCAGCATACTGGAGAGCGACACTTTCGTCCATACAATGCTTCAAATGGAGCCACACCTATACTTGCCTGATAATTTTTGTTGTAGGAGAATTCCACCAATGGTAGGTACTTATCCCAACTCCCTTTGAAATCTAGGACACATAGTCTTAATAGATCTTCAAGAGTTTGAATAGTCCTCTCTGATTGTCCATCCATTTGAGTATGGTATGCCGAACCGAATTGTAAATCTGTGCCCATAGCTTTCTGCAAGCTAACCCAAAATCGTGAAGTGAATCTTGGGTCACGATCCGAAACTATGGATACTGACATGCCACGCAATCTCACAATCTCATTCACGTACATACGAGCAAGACGTTCAAGGGAATAAGTCTTCTGTATAGGCAAAAAATGGGCAGACTTGGTTAATCTATCAACAATAACCCAAATCGCATTTATGCCTTGAGAAACCTTGGGAAGACCCGTAACGATATCCATAGTAATGTGTTCCCAGTTCCATTTCGGAATCTCAAGTGGTTGCAATTGACCCTTTGGCACTTGATGCTCCGCCTTTACACGTTGACAAGTTAAACACCTCGAGATAAACTCCGCGATCTCTCTTTTCATATTGCTCCACCAAAATGTATGTCGAAGATCATGATACATTTTGGTACTCCTAGGATGGATTGCAAACAGTGTGTTGTGTGCCTCCATCATGATTTTATGCTTCAAGTCAGAATCGTTTGGAACACAAAGTCTGGAGTTGACTCGAAGTATACCTTCTTCATCGATTCTTGCTTCTGGAATAGCACCTTCTTGCCCTTTCTTCTTCATACGCATCAGCTCCATGTCCGTAGCTTAAGCAGCTTTAACTTTATCGATTAAAGTCGGGTCTATTCGTATGCTCGATATCATCACGTGGGTACTTTGAGCCTTTAACTCTATCTCCATCCTTTGCAAGTCATACAAAATAGGCCTTTGTGTTAACAATATTGCACTCGTACCCACATATAATCTTCTACTCAATGCGTCAGCTACCACGTTTGTTTTTCCAGGACGATATTGGATGGTATGATCGTAATCTTTCAACAGCTCGAGTCAACGTCGTTGCCGCATGTTGAGTTTTTTTTGGGTGAAGAAATATTTGAGGCTTTTATGATCTGTATAGATCTCCACTTTTTCCCCATACAGGTAGTGTCTCCAGATCTTCAATGCGAAAACGACTGCTGCCAACTCCAAATCATGAGTAGGATAATTCTTTTCATATTCTTTGAGTTGTCGCGAGGTATAGGCTATGACTTTTCCATGTTGCATAAGAACACATCCTAATTAACCCTTTGCCTGAAGCATCACTGTAGATAACAAATCCATCCGAACCAGATGGTATTGTTAAAACAGGTGCCGAAATGAGTCTCCTCTTGAGTTCTTGAAAAATCTTCTTGCATTCTTTGCTCCATACGAATTTTGTATCTTTACGAGTCAGCTGAGTTAACGGAGTAGCGATTCGAGAAAATCCTTCCACGAATCTCCGATAATAACCAGCTAAGCTCAGAAAGCTACGTACTTCGGTCACCGACTTGGGTTGCTCCCAACATTGTATGGCTTCAATCTTCGTCGGGTCGACAGATACTCCATGTTTTGACACCACATGCCCAAGGAATGCTATTTCCTAAAGCTAGAACTCGCATTTCTTCAACTTGGCATATAGCTTGTTATCGCGAAGCCTTTGAAGTACCAACTTCAAATGGTGCTCATGATCTTCACGGCTTTTGGAATAGATGAGGATGTCATCAATAAAGACAACAACGAACTGATCCAAATATTCTTTGAACACACGGTTCATCATATCCATGAAAGCAGCAGGAGCATTAGTCAATCCAAAAGACATGACTAAGAATTCATAATGCCCGTCATCGAGTTCTCAAGGCGCCTCTTGAATATCCTCAGTTTTAATCTTCAGTTGATGATATCCAGAACAAAGATCGATCTTTGAAAAGAATTGTGCTCCTTGCAACTGGTCGAACAAGTCATCTATGCGAGGTAACGAATACCTATTCTTGATGGTGACATGGTTCAACTCCCGATAGTCAATACAAAGTCGCATACTTCTGTCTTTCTTTTTTACTAATAACACTGGAGCACCCCAAGGAGATGTACTAGGACGAATGAAACCGATGTCCAACAACTTCTGTAGTTTGACCATTAACTCCTGAAGTTCAATAAGAGCCATTCGATATGGAGTTTTAGAAATGGGCTTTGTACCATGTTCAAGATCAATAAAGAATTCAACTTCACGTTCTGGGGGTATACCGAGAAGTTCTTCAGGAAATACGTCAGGAAATTCACTAACAACAGAAATTTTATTCAAATCTGACGTGTTTTTGTTCAAGTCTGTGACATGGTCTAAGAAAGCTTGACATCCGTTTTTCAATAAACGAATAGTTTTATGGCTTGATATGACAGTGATTGACTTTAGTGGTTTTATTGTTTGAATTCGTATAATAGGTTGGTTAGGAATATAAAAACTAACAACCTTACGAAAATAATCAATTTTAGCATGATGAGTGGTTAACCAATCAATCCCTAAAATTACATCAAATGCAAGTATTTTCAACGAAATATGGTCGACATTAAATTTTATGGTACCAACTTGAATCAAACAAGATTTATAAACAGTAGACGCAATGAAAGTTTCTCCTAACGGAGTCTCAACAGATAGTCAAAGTCTAATTTCTCCGGAGTCAAGTTCAAACGTTGAGCACAAGCAGGAGAGATAAAAGAATGGGTAGAACCGGTATCTAATAAGGTATAAACTTTGCTAGAGTTTATGATTAGCTTACCCATGATCACTTCATTCGGTTCCTCGCTTTTTGGAAAGTTATGAAAGGCGTTCTCACTTGAACCACCGATTTTGACTTATCTGGGACAGCCTTTGGTGTTATCATTATCGCTAGAATTGACTTTCGCTATAGGGCATATTCCACTCTCAACTGCTTCGTCATACTCCTATTTCATGATCTGAATCATTAATCTTCGATCCATATCGAATTGGGGTTGACCGCAATGTACATGGTAATTCAAAACTCGATGTTCGATTCTCTCAATTGCTATCCAAAAAGAGAAATACATATCATCTATTTTAGCCTTCTTAGATCGAACATCTCTTTCCACAATATCAACGTGTCGTACGAATTTTACCCATGCATCACTCATTCTCACTCGTTCAGTTGTTTCTTCTTTCAGCTCAGATTCCAGCTTTATCATCTTATACTCTGCCAAAGAGTGCTTCTGTTCAAGCATCACATATCGGGTAACACAAGCTTGAATAGTTGCATCCTTTTGCTCCATGACCGTCTGCCGTTCTTCAGCCTGCTCTTTTAACTCATGAATACGATTTTGCAATTCTACATTTCGATCATAAAATTTTTCTAATAAATTCTCCTCAGGTTCCTCTTCTTCCTCACTCTCGATTTTGCTATATCTCCGCGACTAGCTCAAAAAGCAACTATTAATTCTTCCCTCACCACAAGAATATCTCTAATTCCTTCTTCGCTTGACATCACATTATCCTGGTTGGTGATTAGAGGTGTCTCCTTGGTCCCATTCACTCTATTGTTAACGTTCTCTGCTGCCATTCTCAAATACTGCCACAAAACAAGGGTTAATTGACATGTCACATATTATCCCTATACTCTGACCGATAAAATAAATACCAAATAAACTTAGTCAGGTCATACTAGTTAAGGAATTCCTTCTCTCTCTCTCTCTCCTCCTAGTTATTGCCTCACATCTCAGTCAGGGATCACATCCCTAAGCTCTGATACCAACTGTGACGCCCCCAAAATAGGTATACATCACCCATTCTGAGTCACCAAATACATGGTACAGAAACAAATACAACCTTAGTAATACAATTGTCGTGCAAAATACGACAACACATATACTGTGAGTTTGAATACAAATATTGTCTAATAGATAGTATACAAACTCAAAAGGAGTTCTCATTACAATTATTGATACACTATTTTGCAAAATAATGAGTACTACTAAAACAACTATCTTGAATCATCACTCCATACCCCGGCTAGTTCCTGCTAAATTATCTCCTCCTGAGAAGAACAATGGAACAAAAAGGAAAAGGGTGAGCTCAACTATCCCAGTAAAGAATATTATGACTAAGATAATATACAACAAATTATCATTAGTCTTCAACAGGGAAAAATCTGATAAAATATAATGATAACAAGTTTTAGATCAACAACCGCAGCAGTAAAGCAAACAATCCATTAGAAGAGTCAAGTAGAGAAAGAATTCTACTATCTTATAAGATTTAAAAGTCCATCATCAATATTTTATCCCTGTAACATCAATTAATATACATCTTGAATCAAATATTCATCTTTGCACTACAGGCCAAAGATATTCATTTGCATCACCAGTTGGTCATGTTCATCTCAACACTTGTTTATCTTTGCACTACGGGCCAAAGATATTCATTAGGTAATCATTTCTATTTGTACTACATACCAAAGATATTCAGTAATATTATCATTTAGGACTGAGGATGATGAAAAATATCTTAAAGAAAACGAATCCAGTGAGATAAAAGATCAAAGATTAGGGATTCGTACTTTAGTTTATCCAAGTTCAAAAATACTTCATAATAACCAATTGTGAAGCAAAATAAAAAAATAAAGATCAAAACATGGATACAATCAAAGATAGTAACCATAATAGACATCTTGGACAAAAAGGAGAAAATTTTATTTTTCTTAATAGTTTAGTGTCAGATTCGAATGAATAAAGGTCGTATACGTGAATAGTAACCCCGACACAAAAAGGTAAAAATTCCACAATAAAATCCATACCAATATTTCGATATAATGATATTGAAAGAATAACATCATTAGGAAGAAAATAACATCCCTTACCTCAAAATAACATCCCTTACCTAAAAATAACAGTACTTTTGATCGAAATATCGGTATAAGGCTGAAAGAAACTTGCACTGAATAACAACTCACAAAGTATCTAAATACTCACAAAATACGCTCGATAATATAGAGAGAGAAAGAGAGAAAACTTGTTTTTGGTGTAATTTTCAATTATAACTAAGCACCCTATTTATAGGAAAATGCTTAGAACGCCATAGCAGACTAATCTGCTACCTGATGGCTTTACCTGCTATTATTCAAGCCCACCACTTTTGAAAATAAATTTCAGAATATTTTATTTCTCACCAACCAAAAGTGGGGCCCACCATATTTTTAATAAAATATTTATTTCTAAAACTTCAATAATTCATAATAAATAGCCCTATTATCAGAAAAATACGAATTTTATGTCCATTCCATAGAAAATTAAATTCTCTACAACTTTGTAGAAGAAAGTTTTTCCAAATTCCAAACAGAAAAGCTTGAAATCCACATACGGACGATTTTTAATACCTCCATATTCTGACAAAATATTGATAAAATACCTCAGCATTAATTCCTTCATTTATATCCGCATAAAATAAATATTTCCTTATCATATAAATCAATAATTAATTATTCACAAATAATATTACGAAATCACAATAATGACAACCAGGATCGTTCCTTGTGAAAGAGGGCTTTTCAGATAAGGATTTTTCCTTATTAAAGCGCAATTAGGTGACCAAACCCTTTCCTGAGCAGTAACTTCCTTAGACATTGTCAATAATGCTATCTAACAATATTATTCAAATAATATGAATTATTGATCTGATAATGGAAATACTGTGCAACGACAATTATTGAAACAACAATAATATAAAATATCAGCGCAGCAATTATTGAATTAATAAAATAAAATATTGAACAGTAAATACTGTAACAATTATTGAATAGTTCCTTTTTACGTAAGAATCAATAATTCAAAAATACTGTACAACACCGTGTGCTACTGTGCAACCACACGTATTACTGTATTTTAACCACCGGGTATTCCAACGGTGTTAATCTGTAATAACTACTGCCAGTATTTATAAAAACTCAAACTTATCGCTTTCTTCATCCGGTAGTGCTTTTTTAGTTATGGGGCCCACAAATGGTTGCTTGTAAGTAAATCGCATTTAATATTCCCCGACAACAATGAATATATTATAACCACTTGCTTATTTTGAAAATTTTGCACATTTCACCCATAACCAAAGTATTATATCAAATTAACACCTTATTATTCATAATAATAAATAGAGAAAATTCGATTTTATTCATTAAAAAGTTGGGGTCTTACATCCATTATCAAGAATCCATTTTTGAGATGGAACCATTGCCTTGAAACATACATGTTAAGAAAATATAATTCATCCTTTTGGTACCCACATCTTTTTGGGTTCTTTTATGTTAGTTGCAGGTAAATCATCCTTTTTAACCCATACCTTTTTAATCTTATTTTTCTTAAAGCAGTTTATGTCCAAATGACCTTTAATGCCACAATTTCTACATGTAGTGAAGGGTGAACAATAATTTAATCTAAAACGTGATTTTGATTTTAGCATTTTCATATTACCCATTTTATGCATAGAATTATAGTCAATTCCTTGTCTTTCAAAACTAGGTCTTTGTTTACCCAATATGACATTTAAATTTTCTTCACCTTAAACGAATTTAGCAAGAGATGATTTTAGTGAATCTATTTCTTTTTGAAGTTCGTTTTTAGGAAAGGTTTTAACAGGTGATTTATCACTAAATGCATCAATACACACATCTCTCATTTTCAGTTCATTAGTTAATTTTTGGATTTCATTATTCAAAAAATTTACCTTATTGAAAAGTATTTTGTTATAATTATCTAAATAGTCAATTTTAGCAATCAAAACCTTTTCTTCTTTACATGTAGATTCCTTTTCAATATCTTTCTTTTCATCTATTAAAGAGTCTACTTCACCCATTAATATATTTACCAAGTCTTTCAAATATGAATTATTTTATTTTAATTTATCATTTTCTTGTTTCAAATAATTAAACTCAAAATTAGATACCTCGTTTGATTCACCTTCTATTCCCATGAAGTATACTTGAGATATCTCATCCTTGGTGTCGACCTCAACTTCAGATTCTTCATCATCACTCCTAGTGACTAGTGCCTTATTTCTCTTATTATCCTTAAAGCATGTTTTTCCTTTATTCTTTAGTTAAAAATAGTCCTTCTTGAAGTGCCCTAGACGTCCACATTCAAAACACGTCTCCTCAGTTTGTTTTCCTTTGCCTTTATTTGAGTTGAAGATATTCTTTCGTTTATTCTTCCTTTGTAGAAGTCCTTTGAGTCTTCTTGACATCATGACTATCTCTTCATCAGAATCATCATCAAGCTCTTCTTCATTTCCTGCATTAAGAGCTAAAAATTTTCTTCGAGGAGTTTCGTCCTCATCGTCATACCTCTTTAACTGATGTTCATATTCCTCAAGTTCACCAAAAAGAGTTAGTGTATCCATAGTAGATATAGTAGAGGAATCTTGAAGAGTAGTGATTTTAGAAGCAAACCTCTTGGGCATAGCCCGAAGTAACTTTCGGTTAATCTCACTTTGTGGAATAGATTTGTCCAGTAGATTTAATGAGTTCAGAAGAAAAAGGAACCTTGCTTGAGCCATCTTTATAGTTTCATCTTTCTCGAGTTTGAACATTTCATAATCATGCATGAGCATGCTTAGTTTAACTTCTCGAACTTTTGATGTTCCTTCATGGCTCACCACTAAAGTATCCCACATTTCTTTGGAGGTGTTGCATGAAGAGACTTTATCTATTTCGAATTGAACCATGCCATTGAGAAGTGTGTTCATTACCTTTGAATCATAGGAGACCATGTAGATCTCGGTTGAATCCATTTCTAGTAGAATCTTTGGTGTCCCATCATCTCTTCATGGAACAACTGGTCCGTTCTCCACAACCCACCATTCTCAAGGATCTCTTTTAAGGTAGATCCTCGTTTAGAATTTTTAGAAGTTGTAATTTTCTGTTCCATACAGCAAAGGAGGTCTATTGGTTGATTGACCTTCTTGATTGTTGTTCCCGAACTGTGCCATGTCAGAATCTTTCCCTACAAGTCACCTTTAAGACCAAGTAAGTAGAGCCTTGCTTTGATACCAAATGAAATTCAGATAAGACACACTTAGAAGGGGGGTGGGGGGTGGGGGGTTTAATAAGTGTGGGAGCAAACTATGACCAATTTTTTAAACTTTGAATTCAAACTATTGAATATAGCCTACTGTATTAAAGAATGCAGCTTGTTGAATGAATGTGGTCTACCGAATTGAACTTTTTTTAAGAAAATATCTTGGTGAATTTATAAGTCAAATAGAATACTTGGTGGTAACACAATATCTCAAGATAAAACAAATGTTTAAATATTAATTATTAAGAAAATTAACTATCTTGAGAAAGTAAAGTAAGCAATAAAATAACACCAAAATTTTTACGTGGTTCAGCTATTACCCTCTATAATAATAGCCTAGTCCACGTTCAATACCAACTAGTATTGGAGACTCACTTTTATTTCTTTAAAAATGACCCTTGTTACAAAACAGATTCTATCAAATTGAATTACAATAATTCACTTGAGCACACTTGCTCCTTGTGCACCAATGCACCCCTTAAGCACCTATGCTTCCTTGAACCTATTTGTAAAAAAACCATAATCCACCTGGATTAAAATCCTTTAGACAACACTTGGTCTAAAAATATAAGATTACAATTATAGAGGTCTAATGATCAAAGCAAATAAACAATTTAACAATGCAAGGCTCAACTAATGAATGCAATGATCAAATAGTAAAAGAGAGAGATATCGCCAATATGAAGCTCACAAAAATAGCTGAGAATAATATGAATATAATTGCATAGCAGCTCAGTAGATTTTGCACCAGGAATAAAATATCTTTTCAAGTATATAAGTGCAAGAATTAATTCTAGTGTTGTAAGTGTTGTATTTTCTACTGAAATCGATTCTTCTTTTTATAGCCCAGAAAACAACCGTTGTGAAAAATATTTTCGTTGCAAAATATTTGTTCTGTTATTAAACTTTTTACGTTGCCAACAGAATACAAAAAGATAAGTATCATTTTAAGTTTTAAGTCCTTTGAAAAGTAACAAAATAAATCTAATTTAACTTCGGTTGTACCAAATATTTTGGACTATTTCAACTAAATCAGATACGTAATACTCTAGACTTGATAAAGTCAGCCGTCACTTATCATGTTGTTAAAATCAATCCTGAAGTAAAAGATATCATAACATAAATGTAGGAAAGTAACTTTTTCAAAGTCTATATAAAGTCAATAAATCAGAATATGAATACATGAAAGTACCGAAGCTTTAGTAATCATGACTCTTGAAAATTGAAACAACTTTTAAGTTTCCTACATCAACTTGCACATGCATCAATATTTTATATAATCATGACTCTTTTAAATAATGTCAATAAAACAATTATACCGGATAATAAGAATTCAAATCATGCATAATACCAACCAACTAAGATAAGTTATGTAATAATAGTTAGCATAAATTCTTAGGCATGCATAAAATATTTAATCACATTTTAATGCACAAATAAAATGTCCTAGAGCCTTGTATCGAAAAATCAAATATTTGCAATGACCTTACATATTTTTCTTAAGACTCAAATCTTCAAAGTCTTTTGTCAATAATCATTTCATCATCTTCCTGAAATTTCACAATAGATAAATTAGTCCATAATATCAAATCATCATCAAAACACAAATGTTAGAATATTAACAAACCAACATAATAGAAATTTGGTGCGACAATAGTTGAAAAGATGGATGATGCACACAAATATCTGCTTCTCTCTCTAGATCTAAGTTGGGGAGGGGAGTCTATTTTTCGATCCAAGTCGGGGGTTCGTTTTTCGATCTATCTCGGCAGCATCCTGATCTAAGACGGAGGAGGGTGAAGGGAGGAGATAGAGAGAGATTTCGATGTCAGGTTTCAGATCAGAGGATTTGGGACGAGAGAAGCGGGATTCTCCTCAAACATCCTCCAAAGGAATCATCATCTATTCTTTTTTGTTTTGATTTCTCATTTGATTTGAAGTTTGTATGTAATGGATTTTGCTGGAAGTGAAGTGGGTTGCTCTTACAATCAGAAATTTGGAAGCTTTATGAGAGTGATCTTGAGATTTGATTTTGGCTCAATTGTGAAGTTACAACTGATGGGGGATGAAACTAAGATCTAATTTTACAAAAATTAAAATCATGAAAAATATTTCATCCATTAAAATTTTAATAAAAAAAATCACAAATTCATCAAATAGTAAAACGTAAAAAGTGTAATTAATTTTATTTTTAAAATAATTATATTATTTAATATAATAAATTAATTAATTAATACAATTCACAACTATAAAAATATAATATATCGAATGAAATTAGAAATAATGTGTAATGAATGGTTCCAAATCCAGCCAACAAACTTTAATTTTTTTGTCGGCTGAGAGAATGTTTTCTTTAGGTAGGTATTAAATTTTTAACAACCTTTGTACAAACTAGGGTCTAATAAATTAAACAGGTAGAATGTATATGGTAAGCCTATGCAGTAGTATTACTATATATATATATATATATATATATATATATTTCTTATTGTATTCTATACTAAAGGTATTATGTTTACTAGAATTTCTTTATGTTTCTCCTCTTCAATTTTTTTGATAGGCAAAAATATATTGTACTAAAATTCAAAGTCATATAAATGTGACAAATCCAAAAATATAGATATGGCCACAATTGAATTACGCAACATCATAGATTTGATTGAAAAAACCTATACATTTTTTCTACATCAAAAATCAAAACTTAATTTTAAAATCAAAATTGTATCTTATATATATATATATATATATATATATATATATATATATATATATACTAGTTGGTCTCGTGCCTTTGACCTATGATGGACGGTGGGATTTATCTCAAACTTTGAACGGCTTAGATGATTTATTGAGTGAGCGGGAAATTCAAAAGCATTTGTATTTTATTAGATAGATGTATTTTATTAGATAGACTAGCTGGGTCTCGTGCCTCCGACAATATATGGACGGTGAGATTTATCTCAAACTTTGAACGGCCCAGATGATTTATTGAGTGAGCGAGAAATTCAAAAACATTTGTATTTTATTAGATAGATATATAGGCTATATGTATATACACAACTGTGTATCACACAATCGGACTATGACAACGAATTTTTTGAGCTATGATTACGATTCACCCGTCGCCGTATCTGTCGTCATAGCTCAAAAAATCAACTGTGTACTACACAAATGTGTACATATATATATATATATATATATATATAGGGAGATCATCTGTGGCAACCGGTTGCTAAAAATACCGTGCAGCAACCTAGTTAATCACCGTTGATCGTGACAATGGAAGGCTGTGATTGAACCTAAATAACCTCCTGCCGCAAGAGCCTGTAGCGGCAGGCATTAAATGCCAAAATTCAAGCGAAATTACATTCTTTGCCCTACGATAATAAATAAAAGCCCTACCGCTAGAGTCAGTAGCGCACCACGTTAACACCGACAACCCTTGCAAGACCGATTCGCACGCAGACGACTGATTCCACTAAGAACACGGAAGCGAAGCGTAATTTTGCCAGCTAAAGTATGTGAGTAGGCACTCCTCCTTTTAAACCATCTACTGGCTCCTCTTTCTCCTCTCAAAGCTTCTTTTTCTTCTTTTGCTCTCAGCTCTGCCGCTACCCATC
This sequence comes from Panax quinquefolius, assembly GCA_020205615.1. NCBI lineage: Eukaryota > Viridiplantae > Streptophyta > Magnoliopsida > Apiales > Araliaceae > Panax > Panax quinquefolius. Next base: position 96,428,402 of record CM035167.1, on the reverse strand, counting down.
TCCCTGCCTAAAGAAAAATTCTATTGAAGCAGCAAAAATAGTTGGACGCGAGAAAGAAAGTTGGATTGGTCTTCAGCAACAAATATTCACATTCAAATATTATTTTGGTAAGATTTATTTCTCATATATTTAATTAAAATAAATAAATATTATAATTAGTTTTTAAAAATATATTTATAATAAAATAGAATTTTAAACTTTTAATAAAAATTATAAATCATTGCTATGTCTATATATATGCGTGTGAATTTATAGAAAAATTTAAGATTCATGTGTTTGGATAAATTATATAACTATGTGGTGAAGTAGTTAGTATAATTTTTGATTGGTTATTAAATTATGTGCTTAAAATTATAATGTAGTATTGTTTTATTATGAATTTTATTTTGATAAAATATAGTGAGTTTTGTGGGATATAATATGCATGTTAATATTGTGACTAATAATGATTAATTATTATGAAAATGTGCAATATAGATATAATTGTGTTACATAGTTATTAAACAATATGAAAAACCTTTCCTATTATTTTTTTTAGGTACTAGATGGACAGTTGGAGTTATGGACCAATTGACCCAAGTGTCCTTAACGATCAACAAAATCATGTGTCGGATGATATATATGACGGGAAAGACAGGGGAAGACTACTCTCATGTCAATTAACTGAAAAAAAATACGATCAATGGATATTAACAAAATCTCAAAAAATATTTTTACAAAAATGTGGGTTTGGAATTTTTTGTCATCCCGCAGTTGTACCACAAACTGACATTGGGCTCGTGTCCGCCTTGGTGGAGAGATGGCGGCCGTAGACCAATTGTTTTCACCTAAATTGTGGGGAAATTACAATCACTTTAGAAGATGTACATTTCATTCTTGGGTTGCCTTAGGTAGTTGGCAAGCCCTTAACTTGTCCATTATTTGACACTCCATTGGCTCATTTTAAAGAATGTTTTGGTAGTGAAGTAGCTGCTGAATTTCAGGAATCAAAAAAGCGCGACTCTATTTCATTGCTATGGTTGCAGCAGCATTTTAATAATTGTCCCCCTAAAGCAAGTAAAGAAATTGTTGGTCGATGCACAAAGGCCTATATTCTTTGGTTGTGTGGGGCAATATTGTTCCCCGCTAGAAATAAAAACACTGTTCATCCCAGGTATATGTATTTTATTGCTAATGCTGAAAACTGTGTAACGTATTCTTAGGGTGCAGCTGTGTTGGGCTATTTGTATAGGTCTTTATATACTGCCACTAGGAAAGGGGCGAAATATATTAATGGTTGTGTCACTCTTTTACAAATTTGGGCGTACGAGCGTATAATAATTGGAAGACCTAACCCCTGGCCTCAATCACAGTTATGGTTACCTAGGGCCCTAGCGTGGGCATACTCAGAAAAATCACAACTACTACGATGAGCGACAAAATCCCCATCATTATTTGAAATTTTACCGAGGGGGGTTAGATGTCCAGCCTGAATGGCAAGTAGTTTGGCGCCCTTACGCGGGGTGGGATGACAATATGAATGGATTTAATTTTGAAGGAAGATTGTTGGGATCTGGTAGAATCCCCTTGATCAATTTTGATATTGTAGAATAACAGATGCCAGACAGGGTGATGAGACAGTATGGGTTCTTACAAGGTATACCATCTCCGGCAGAAAATCATAAAGAACTTAGAAAGGAAAAAGAAGATAGATTTGCCATTGTTGATTGCATGGCCTTGAGGCGAGTGTACATCGCACATTGGGAGGCTTACATGGAGCATTTGAAGGGACAGCAGTATGAAATTGCCAACTATGTGAAAATTGATTCATACATGGCTTGGTATAGGAAGATCACACATAGAAAACTGCATCGCCCTCGACGGGAAGGTGACCCAGACCCTACATACGAGCCCCAGACTGTTTACAACTAGCAACATCATCTTATACAAATGGTACACTAACATTTGCATATTTTTTAGGCCTTAAATACTAATACATATTATCTTGTTTATTAATAATACTAATATAAAAATGATGCAATTTCTCACGAAACTTGTTGCTAATATGCCAAGAACACAATAAGTGATGAGTAGAAGGGAGTACTTTAGCAATAGCATTACTCATGGCTTTGTCTTGGTCAGTGATGATGGTTATAGGTGTCTTTTAGTCCATGGCTTCGAGCCATGTCTCTAATACCCACACGAAAGTGTCCTCTGTCTCATCCCTTAACAATGCAAATCCAAACAATATAGACTAAAAATGGTGGTTGACCCCGGTAAATGGAACAAACGGCATGCCATACTTATTTGTTTTTTACGTACTGTCACATGTCACAACATCTCCAAAATGTTGATACATCAATCTTGATCGGACGTCAACTGTAAGACCCCAAATTATTAATAAATGAAATTTATTTTCCTCTATTTATTATTATGAAATAGTAAGGGTTGATTTGATTAATGTGGATAGTTATGGGTAAAATACGCAAATATTTCAATAAGCAAGTGGTTATAAAAATATTCATTATTATTTGAGAATATTCGTTTGGTCGTGGAATATTCAGATCGCTTCGGGGAATATTCGTGATTTACGTAGCCGATCTTTTGTGGGCCCCATAACTAAAAGCGATTGGATGAAGAAAACGACAAATATAAGTTGTTTATAAATAATGGCGTAGTTATTACCAAGTATCATTTGTTGGAATACCCGTGGTTAAAACACACTAATACGCCATATTGTTGAAAGAAGACACTCAGATTGCACCAATTATTGATTCTTACGTAAGAAGGCACTACTCAATAATTGTTATAGTAATTACTGCTCAAGATTTTATTTTATCGATTCAATAATTCTTGCATTGATATTTTATATTATCGTTGTTTCAATAAATTGTCATTACACAAGATTTTTTCCATTATCTAGACAATAATTCATATTATCCTAATAATATTATTGGATAACATTATTGGCAATGTCTAAAAAGTTCTGCTTTAAGGAGAGGTTTGGTCACCTAATCATACGCCAAGAAGAGAGAGATCCTTATTGAAAAGCCCTCTTTTCTTAGGAACTACCGGTTGCACAAGATCGTGATTCTCAGAATATTATTTGTGAATAATTAATTATTGATTTATATGATGAGGAAAATATTGATTTTATGTGATATAGATGGAGAAAATTTTTAATGTGACAATTGTTGAAAATTAATATTTTATCTTTTTCGATAAAATAATTCATTTAAATATATTATTTTAATAATATATTAACTGGTGATATTTTTTTATAATGAATGTGGGATACATGAGTATATGAAGAGAAAGAGTATTTTTGTGGCATTAAATGTTTGACACATATTTTGTGTGTCAGTGGACACAATTATTGAATCAAATTTGATTATAACTTTGTAAAATCGCCTGCTTTATGGATTTCTTTAATTTCATTTGGAATTTGGAAAAACTTTCTTCGCAAAGTTGTAGAGAATTGAATTTCCTATAAAAAGTAGCGAGATTTGAATTTTTTTGATAAAAGGGCTATTTATTATGAATTATTGAAGTTCAATCTCAAAATAATTGATTTTTGAAGTTTAAAATATTTAAAATAGGAAAAACATTTTTGGAATGTTTAGGTGGCCTCATTTAACATGTGTAGGAGCTGAATTCAGTTGGCAAGTGTGCGTATGAGGTTTTGGAAAATATATATTAATATTATATTAAATTTTCTACTTTGGTGTTCTAAGCATTTTCCTATAAATAGGTGCTTATGTTAGAATTGAAAATCACACCGTAAACTCAAGTTTTCTCTCTATATTATCGAGCGATTTTTTGTGAGTATTTTGAGTATACTTTGAGTGTTGTTATACTATGCAAGTTCAAGTCATAGCCTATATCCTGTTTTTGAACTAGAAGTACTTGCCTTTTCGAGGTAAGGGATGTTATTTTATTCAAAATGATATTATTTCTTCAATATCATTATGCCGAAATATTGGTTGGAAATTTTTATCAAATTTGGAACTTTTTCATGTCGGGGTTACTATTTATGAGTTACTATTCATGAGTTACTATTCACGAAGTTACTATTCACGATTACTACTCACGAGTACTATTCACGAAGCGTGATGATGTTTTTTCTCGAAATTTCTATCTTTTGGTGTCTGAGTTACTATTCACATATACGCTACTATTCACGAATCACAGACCACTATTCAATCAAAAATGAAATTTCTTCTTTTTGTCGAAAATATCTATTACGGATACTAGCTTTGATTGTATCCATGTTTTGATCATTCTTGAATTTTACTCCACTGATTACTTATGAAGTATTTTTGAACTTGGATTGTTTAAAATACGAATCCTTAATAATTGTTCTTTTGTTTCACTGGATTCGTTTCCTTTAAAATATTTTTCATCATCCTCAGTCCTAAATGATGATATTACTGAATATCTTTGGCCTATAGTGCAAAGATGAATGATTTCTTGATGAATATCTTTGGCCCGTAGTGCAAAGATGAACAGGTGTTGAGATGAACATGACCAACTGATTAATATCTTTGGCCCGTAGTGCAAAGATGAACAGGTGTTTAGATGAACATACGACCAATCGATGAATATCTTTGGCCTCAGAGTGCAAAGATGAATATTTGATTCGGATATATATTGATTGATATTACAGGGATAAAATATCAACGATGGACTTTTAAATTCATATATAGAAGATAGTAGTTTGCATTCTCTACTTAACTCTTCTAATGAATTATTATTTCATTGCGAAGATTGATTTAAAACCGGTTTGTCTATTGTATTCTATTAGATTTTTCCTCGTTGAAGACTAACGATAATTTATTGTATATTATCTTAGTCATAATATTCTTTATCGGGCTAGTTGAGCTCACCCTTTTCCTTTTTGTTCCATTTTTCTTCTCGTGAGGCGAGAATGTAGCAAGTACTAGTCGGGGTATGGAATGAAGGTTCTAGAGAGAGTTGTTTAGTAGTCCTCACCATTTTTGTAAAATAATGTATCAATAATTGTGATGGGGATTTATTTGTGTGTGGATATTGTCTAGAAGACAATAATTGTATTTAAACTCACAAGATAAATGTTGTCGATTTTTTGCACGACAAATGTATTAATAAAGTCAGAGTTATTTCGCATACCATGTATTTGGCGACTCAAAATGGGTCGGATGGAATGGACCTATTTTGGGGGCGCACAATTGGTATCGTAGCTTAGGGATATGATCTCGCGAGATCGGGAATAGAACTAGGAGGGAGAGACGAGTAAATCCTTCGCTAGTGTGTCCTACCTAAGCTTATTTGTTAGTTGGTTAAGATATAGGGATATTATGTGATATATTAATTTCCTTAATTAACCCTTGTTTTATGATGATGATTTGAGAATGTCGAATCGAGAATATTAACAAAGGAGTAAATGAGACCGTGGAGATGCCTCAGTATTTACCAACGAGGAGAACGTGCAACAGTCGTGGGTAATGTACCTCCCGTGAACAACCCCACCGAAAGCGAGATGATGAACGAGGGATGTTTAGAAGCTTTTGCGCTTCATGCAAAATCGCATTTAGGAGACTCGTGTTCAAAATAAAGGAGGAAATGATAGCAATTCACGGGTGGTCACAAATGCAAGGCTTCAAAGAGTCGGGACCACCGTAATTCGGGGAAAGCCGGATCCGATTAAGGCGGAGACGTGGGTCAAACAAATTACCAAGATATTCGATGTCTTGGGATGCACGGAGGAACAGAAAGTTCAATTCGCTACTTTTATCTTCCGTAACGAGGCAGATTAATGGTGGGAATCTGTGAAGCGTACCCATCCAAATTGCACTCAAAGATGTCATGGGAGACGCTTTTGAAATAGTTCAATGATAAGTACTTCCCTGAAAGTTTTCATCATATGAAGGAAGTGGAGTTTATTAGACTGGAGCAGAATAACATGATGGTGTCCCAGTACGAGGCGAAGTTCATAGAGTTATCCAGTTTTGCACCTCATTGGGTGGAGAATGAGGAACGATGACGCGGATGTTTCGAGAGAGGTTTGAAACCCAGATACGCCAAGATCTCATTTCTCATAAATTTTCTCTCTATTCAGATGTTGTCATCAATGGGCTCAGCTTGTTAGAAGCGAGATAACGAGTACGCTCAACCGAGGGACCATAACCAGATTATATCAAGATAGCAGCCATCGTAATAACGATAACCAAATGGAGAAAGAAGAATACGGACAAAGGCGGTAACCACTCCGTGGTAATCGTGGCCATGAAAATAGAAGAAGCGAGTCGGAGGAGATTTTAAAAGAGGAGATTCAACAACGACCATGTGAAGACGCTGTCCAACATAGTAAGAATCGGTTCCAAGGAGGAGAAAGACCACCGGTCAGATATGTTACAAATGCGGAAAGAGGATATATCATTAAACCGCCCACAACAGCTTTAAGGTATGCTATAATTGTGGAAAAAAGAAGGATATATCGCCGAGATCAGACGATATCGAAACCCAAATCCAAATGGGAATGGTGACTCAAAAGGATGTCCCGTAAAAGTCAAAGTCAACGGCCTCGGAAGAGCGTTTGTTGTGACCGGTTAAAAATGCGAGGAACCCGAACGAAGTTAGCACGGGTTAGTTAATTATAAATTCTTGCGAAGTTTATACCTTACTAGATACCGGTTCTACCCATTCTTTTATCTCTCTTGCTTGCACTCAACGTTTGAACTTGACTACGGAGAAATTAGACTTTGACCTATTTATGGAGACTCCATTAGAGAAACTTTCATTACATCCGTTGTTTAGAAATCTTTCTTGATTCAGTTGGCACTATCACATTACTCGTTAACCTTATTTCTATAGAGATATTTTTTCTTTTTGATGTGATTTGAAGGTTAACTACTCATCACGCCGAAATTGATTACTTTCGTAAGGTCATTAGTTTTCATATTCCTAAGAAACCCGTTATTCAAATTCAAGCAATCAAACCATCAGAGTCAAACATTTTCATATCAAGCCATGAAGTCATTCTTTATTACGGATGTCAAGTTTTCTTAGTCCATGTTATGGATTTGAATAAAGACACGCCGATTTGAATAATATTCTCATTGTTATTGATTTTTCCGACGATTTCAAGAATTTCTTGGTTTACTCCCAAAGATCGATATTAAATTTTGTATCGACTTTGAACCCTAAGACAAAACTCATTTCTAAAATCTCATATCGAATGGCTCCTATTGAACTTCGTGGAGTTAAAATTCAACTATAGAATTTGGTACCGAGCCTTTATCCGTGACTTTCAGTGGAATGCACCGAAGCCGACTTCTCCGTAGGGGACACCATATTCGCGCGATAAGAAACCGATAGGTGTCATTGTAACGTGCTATCCAAGGTCGGATATGAGTCACAATTGAGAACAACCTAAGTCGGTAATCGAAATAATGTAGCTTTCTAGGCTTAGTTGGTTATTATCGAGATTCGTTGAAGGATATTCTCGAATCGCTATTCCATTAACATAAATTGACTCGTAGAGATACAAAATTTGAATGGAGCAAGGAATGTGGGAAGAGCTTCAAGAACTCAAGAGGAGACTCATTTCAAAGACATGTTCACCATGCCATCCTCGGAAAAGTCGAACGTGGTAGTGACGTGTTGAGTAGAAGATCGTATACAAGCACGAAAATGATATCACAAAAGACTCATTTCAGATAATTTACAAATAATAGAGATGGAGATGAAAACTCTAGGTACCCACGTGATGATATATGAGTATAATCGACTTTAATCAATAAATTTAAAGCTTATCAAGCTACAGACCTGGAGTTGATGAATATGAAGAAGAAGATGCAAGAAGTCGTTATTCCAAAAGCGAGAATCGATGAGGTGAGGAAAGCTCAAACCTTTGATTTATTAATCCATTTGAAATTCTCGATCGAATAGGAACTGTGGCCTATAGACTCGTTTTACCGCTAAGTATGACGCGTGTTCATAACGCTTTTCACGATCGATGTTACGTAAATATGTGGACGACCCAAACCACGCTATCGAAGTTAGAACCGGACGAGATAGCCAAGACTTAACGTCGAGGAGGAGGTACCACAAGATCTTGGATAGAAAAAGAACATGTCCTATGTACTTGAGGTTATACCACAAGTTAAAGTTTTATGGAGAAACCGTGCTATTGAGGAAATGACCGGGAGTTGGAAATGGAAATGAAAGCGAGGTATTCTCATCTTCTCAAAACACTACGTATCGTCGTCGCCAATTTCGAGGACGAAATTTCATAAGGAGGGAGGTCAGAAGACCCCAAATTATTAATAAATGAAATTTATTTTCCTCTATTTATTATTTTGAAATAGTAAGGGTTGATTTGATTAATGTGGATAGTTTTGGGTAAAATACGCAAATATTTCGAATAAGCAAGTGGTTATAAAATATTCATTATTGTCAGAGAATATTCGTTTGGTCGTGGAATATTCGTATCTATCGTGAATATTCGCATGACGACGCCAGCTTTTTTGTGGGCCCCATAACTTAAAGCGATTGGTGAAAAAATGAAAAATATAAGTTGTTTATAAATAACTACAGATTTGTTACCAAGTTAATCATTGTTGAATACCCGTTATTTAAAACACACTAATATGCGTTGTTGAACAAGAAGACATTTCGGTATTGCACCAATTATTGATTCTTACGTAAGAAGGCACTACTCAATAATTGTTACATAAGAATTAGTGTTCAAGATTTTATTTTATTGATTCAATAATTGTTTGCATTGATATTTTTATATTATCGTTGTTTCAATAAATTATCATTACACGTAGATTTTCCATTATCGAGACAATAATTCATATTATCCGAATAATATTATTGGATAACATTATTGGCAATGTCTAGAAAGTTCGCTCTAGGAGAGGTTTGGTCACCTAATCATGCCCCAAGAAGAGAGATCCTTATTGAAAGCCCCTCTTCCTAGAACTACTGGTTTCCAAAGATCTTGTGATTCTCAGAATATTATTTGTGAATAATTAATTATTGATTTATATGATGAGAAAAATATTGATTTTATGTGGATATAGATGGAGAAATTTTTAATGTGACAATTGTTGAAAATTAATATTTTATCTTTTTCTCGATAAAATAATTCATTTAAATATATTATTTTAATAATATATTAATGGTGATATTTTTATAATGAATGTGGGATATATGAGTATATGAGGAGGAAGAGTATTTTGTGGCATTAAATGTTTAACACATATTTTGTGTGTTGGTGGACACAATTATCGAATCGAAATTTGATTATAACTCAGAAAATCGCCTGCTTATGGATTTCGATCAATTTCATTTGGAATTTGGAAAAACTTTCTTCGCAAAGTTGTAGAGAATTGAATTTCCTATAAAAATTCGAGAGATTCAATTTTCTGATAAAAAGGCTATTTATTATGAATTATTGAAGTTCAAGTTCAAAAATACTTGATTTTTTGGAAGTTTAAAATATTTAAAATAGGAAAAACATTTTTGGAATGTTTAGGTGGCCTCATTTAATATGTGTAGGAGCTGAATTCGGTTGGCAAGTGTATGATGAGGTTTTGGAAAATATATATTAATATTATATTAAATTTTCTACTTTGGTGTTCTAAGCATTTTCCTATAAATAGGTGCTTAGGTTAGAATTGAAAATCACACCGTAAATCAAGTTTTCTCTCTCTATATTATCGAGCGTATTCTTGTGAGTATTTTTGAGTATACTTTGAGTGTTGCTATATACTTGCAAGTTCAAGTCATAGCCTATATCCTGTGTTTCAACTAAAGCACTCGCTCTTTCGAGGTAAGGATGTTATTTTATTCAAAATGATATTATTTCTTCAATATCATTATGCCGAAATATTGGTTGGAAATTTTATCAAATTTGGAACTTTTTCATGTCGGGTTACTATTCACGAAAGTTACTATTCACGAGTTACTATTCACGAAGTTACTACTCACGAGTACTATTCACGGCGTGATGATGTTTTTTTTTTGAAAAATTTCTATCTTTTGGTGTCTGAGTTACTATTCACGTGATACTTTGACTATTCACGAATCTGATTCACTATTCACTATTCAAAAAATGAAATTTCTTCTTTTGTCCAAAATATCTATTACGGATACTAGCTTTGATTGTATCCATGTTTTGATCATTCTTGAATTTTACTCCACTTTGATTACTTATGAAGTATTTTTGAACTTGGATTGTTTAAAATACGAATCCTTAATAATTGTTCTTTTGTTTCACTCGGATTCGCTTCCTTTAAAATATTTTTCATCATTCTCACCCCTAAATGATGATATTATCAATATCTTTGGCTTTTGTAGTGCAAAGATGAATGATTTCTTGATGAATATCTTTGGTAGTAGTGCAAAGATGAGCAGTGTTGAGATGAACATGACTAATCGATTAATATCTTTGGCCCGTGAGTGCAGATGAACAGTGTTTAGATGAACATGACCAATCGATGAATATCTTTGGCTCAGAGTGCAAAGATGAATATTTGATTCCGATATATATCGATTGATGTTACGGGATAAAATATCAACGATGAACTTTTAAATTCATATATAAGATAGTAGTTTGCATTCTTTACTTAACTCTTCTAATAAATTATTATTTCACTGCAAGATTGATTTAAAACTGGTTGTCTATTGTATTCTATTAGATTTTTCCTCGTTGAAGACTAACGATAATTTATTGTATATTATCTTAGTCATAATATTCTTTATCGGACTAGTTGAGCTCACCCTTTTCCTTTTTGTTCCATTTTTTCTTCTCGTGAGGCGAGAATGTAGCGAGTACTAGTGGGTATGGAATGAAGGTTCTAGAGAGAGTTGTTTAGTTGTCCTCACCATTTTGTAAAATAATGTATCAATAATTGTGATGGGGATTTATTTATGTGTGTGGATTGTCTAGAAGACAATAATAATTGTATTTAAACTCACAAGATATATGTTGTCGTATTTTGCACGACAAATGTATTAATAAAGTTGTAGTTATTTCTGTACCATGTATTTGGCGACTCAGAATGGGTTGGATGGAATGGACCTATTTTGGGGGCGTCACATCAACCCACAAAATACATGCTATATGATTTGTTTCGTCTGGTTTGACATGATAGAAAAAATTACTTAAACTTCCGGATCCAAGTTTTTTCAAATAATCTACAGCAGCTTGTGCATCATTTTCATCTGCAGAATCACGCCTTAATTCTCTTACCACATTCTGAACATTAACATTAGAGAAAGGAACATTTTGCAACCCGCTACCCATTGTGCTCAAAACGTTCATCATCTTACTAGGACCAATACCAGACTTATTTAAAGTGTCAATTAATTTTCTTGCAACCGGAGTAATATTTCTATGTGTCTCGATCAAATCTACCTTGGTAGGGGTCACTAGGTGATGATTGTGCTCTAATTGAACAGTAGAAATACGCCAATTATCTTCTTTCTTATTATGAACAACATATATTCTAGCTTTGCATAATGTGCGTCCTATAGAGTCTCGCGGTCTAGTTATTTTTTTACTATCATCTTCATCATCAGGTAAACTCTTTACAGAAGTTGGTGTACCAACTTTTTTACAAACATACAACCTAGACGACACATCATTAGTACCAACATGTTTATGACTAGTTGCAATTCGAATCTCAAACTCATTTTTTTTAGCATACGACCTATAAAAAAATTCAACTTCTTCCAACTTAGAAAATAATTGACCAACGTACGGCATCATTTCAGATTTATTACTTTCAACTTCACTTGCAAATTCAGATGCATTTTCATAAATATCTAAACTCTAAATAGAATCTGAAGAACTTGTTACAAACCTTTTATGAGCAGGTATGTTGTACTCCATTCTTTGATATAAGAAGGAAAAATCTCCGGATCAGAAGTCTTTGATTGAAAACGAACAATATCAACCAAAAGGAAAAGAGATATAATAGCAGAGGGAGAAAAATCGAGAAAAGCTTGATGTAGGTGAGATCTGTGTTTAAAACCGGAGGAAGCAAGGCTGGTTTTTAAAAAGGCAAAGTAAATTTGCATACTGTTTAAGCTGGCGAGCATTTATTGTCTACAAAAAGCAGTCAAAAGGCTGACAAAAAGCAGTTAAAAGCTGACAAAATGCATTCAAAAAAGGTGGGGCCCTGCCGCTGGAGCCTGTAGCGGCAGGAGTAAAAATTTTTTACGTTTACATCACAGGGCACATTGGTAATTATGCCTGATTCTTGGAGAAAAATGCCTGCCGCTACAGACTCTTGCGGCAGGACGTTACTTAAATTAAATCCCAACCGCTCATCGCACAGATCAACGATTATTAACTAGGTTGCTGCACAGTGCTTTTAACAAACGGTTGCCACGGATGTTTACCCATATATATATATATATATATATATATATATATATATATATAACAAATGTTTGACCACCCTTTCCCATATCTAACTCCGTCAGTGGTTTTATATTTCTTCTCCTGTTAAGTTTTTGGGAAGTGTTATCTTTAATCTCAAGTTATATTTCACGTCTCAATTTTAAGTCCCAAAATTATTTATCGCTAAAATTTTAACTAAATTTAAATTCTGTAGAATTACAAATGTGCTTTTAATTTTAAGTTCATCAAAATACGTGTGCAAATATAACGTCAAAGTTGATTATACGATTATTTACTGTGTCGTAAGAATTGGCTTTGAATATTGGATAAAATGGTACATAATGTCACATTGATCAAATTAATTAACATCAATACAACAAAATTTATCTCTTAAAAATCAGCCCTTTTTAAATATTTGAAAAAATAAAATAAAATTCCTTATCAAAGACATGAATGTGTTTAACACAATAATTTTGCAACGTACATTTTTTTATATATTCTAATTAACTTGATTATTTTTATTGTTTGATATTATAGATAACTTGTAAAGATTGAATTCCTTAACTATATGTACCCACTGAGAAAACTTCAAAATATAGACTAATGTTGTACATACAAGAAAAAATACAAAATATTTAAACATGATTCATATAGCTAGGTTATGGGCAACTAGCTAGCTAGGCTATAGGTTAGGCTAGGCTAGGGTTGATGATGATGATTCTCATAGGGTAAGGGTATGGCCTCCTCTGCAATTATTTTTAGCACGAGGTGAACGGCACTTGCTATGTCATCTGCTGAATTCAATAGGCATCCTTCTTCTACCTGCATCCAGTTCCAATTTTCAATTTTATTAATTAATCCCAAATAATATTTATCTCCTATGAATACATATTATTTCCTAAAATTATTAATGAAATAACATATATATACATATACACACACACACACACAGTCGGTATTTTTAACATAATGTATTCTTTTCATAGTGTGAGCTTATTATAAATCACAACATGGTATTTTTAACTATGTATAAATAAAATTTTGTCAAATTGTTTTTTGTTCCAGATTTTAATTAATAGAAAAAAAGGAAAATGATAAATTTGGCAATAAAAAAGTTAGGTATTTTTATCCATATGTATTTTTATAGTGTACCAGTATATTGGTCTGCAATATTTTGTCCCAAGATACAAGAGTAGTACTCTACTCTAGAAGCCATCTTCCTTAAAACCAACACTAAATTAACTTGTGTACAATATTTTTAGTGTTAATTTCCACTTCACGGCCTACATGGAAACTTAGGGTAAATTTCTGGGGCCATAAAATAAAATTAGCTATGTTATTCTAAGATTTGTGCACAATAATTCAACTGAAATTTACTCTTATATTATACCCTGTCTAAAGCCAGCTAGATTCTTGCATTCTGTAGTCATTTTCATTTGCAAAATTTTGCTTGAATTATTGTACCTTACAAATGAAAAACAAAATCTATGAAATATATAATTTTTGGATTTATATACGCACATGCCCTTGACAAATGAATACATACCTTAGCACTGATTGAGTAGAGAACCAAGGTGTCCAAGGTTGTGACATTGAGGTGAAGTATGTTCAAATAAACTGTCTGAAAGCCCGACACCATTCTTGAGAGCTGTCGTAGCCGTCGTCGCGATAAAACTCGAATATTTGCATGAGTGTCGATCAATGTGACTTCAATATCTGCAACTGCGCCGTTACTCTTACTACAAATGAACTTGTTAGACATACGAGAGCAGCTGTACTGTGGATACGCAAAGAATTGCGCAAAGGGATTTGGTATGAGCTCAGCGGTTGTACCATCTGTTGTGGTAGTGGTACTCCCGTTATTCATGGAGGAGCCTCTTACACCTTCTTGTAGTTGTTGGAATTTTTGAGCTTCAAGGGATTGTAGGAGGTGTTCAAGTTCTTTCACAAAGTCTATTGCGCCACCAACTATAGAAGCTTGATCACCCTACACACAAAAATAAAAATAATATAATTGTTTTTTTTGACTCTGTGGAATTTAGGGGTCTTTTTTCCCTAACTCAATTATATTAGTTATATAATACCCAAAAAATGTGTTTACCCATAAATTAGTATTCAAATTTCATTTGGATACCAATTTATCACATAGTATTAATTAACAAGTATTTTAAAATGATGCATGTTTGTTTAATTTCTATAATTGACTTCAACATCTTAAGAACCGACCATTCGGTGAAATTACATTTTAATTGACCATAGGTTAAGTCCATTGAATGCAACAATTTCCTATCAATTTGACCAACTTGTCACATTGAAATCTAACCCTTATTGAATCTGAACCTCAATTGTAAAAGACACAACTCTTCTAATATTGTAGTGAACATTGACAAATGATAACTACTTACTAATTACTAAGTTTTACTTTTAATTTCACCAAACCAATTAATGCATGATTTTTAGTACTTCACGAAGAATTTGAAGCTACTCTAAACCCAAAAAAAAAAAACACCGTAAAGTTTTTTGAAATCAAAATTCGAAATTAAAGAAATACAAACCCTTTGAACGTAAGATTCCGGCATGAGAGACCGCAAAACAGCAAGGTGCTCATTCATCTGTTTCCGGCGATTCCGTTCCACCGTAATGTGAGTCATTCTTTGTGCCTCAGCTTCTTCCTTGTTCTTGCAAACTTTGGGCCGTCGCCGCCTTTTCTTCCGTCCCTGAACCGCCAAATTGGGCAGCCTCTCCTTCGGTTCCGGCTCGACGGAGCTGGTCCGTGGAGTCATAGAGGAAGATGCATTAATTACAGAACCAGCAGCAAAATATTCTTGGGGTTTTTGAGCATTTTCCAAAAGGAAATTTGTGTCTTCATTGCAAGTATATAATGGGGTTGAAGAATTAATGGTGTCATGGATAATGAAGTTAAAGAGGAGCTCATTGGAAGAAAGTGCGTCCATGGCCATTTTCCCTTTTGTTATCTTCTAATCCAACTTTTTTGTTTGTCAAATATTTGGTGGGTTTTATAGCCTTGCTAGTAGCTAGTATACCACTATAGAAATGCCCAATTTGTAAAACTTATACATAAATAGAGAAATACATAAGAGAGAGAATTTTTATTTTATTTTTTCTTCTCAGTTTTTGAAGCAGAACAGCATAAGACTTTTAACTGTCCTCTCACGTGCACCAAATTCTTCATATTGCAACCCTTACACTCTCTGTGAGGTTAAGAAACTTGTGAGGATTGGAGTTAGGTAGGGGTGGGCAACCGTTAAAAATCGGTCCGAACCGAACTGGTACCGATATTGAAATTGGCCAAATTTTGATACCGATATCGGTTGGACCGGTATACCGAATCGGTTTATCGGTTCGGTACCGATTTTTACCGAAAATTAATATAATAATTATTATTATTAATATTAATATTATTATTATTATTATTATTTATTATTTTTATTATTATAATCATTATTTTATTTTTATTATTATTTATTAATAATAAAAAAATTTAAAAAATGATATATACCGGTCCGGTTCGGTAATACCGAATCATAAAAAGGCCGTCTGCAAATCTGATATCGAAAACCCTAGATATATATCTAGGGTTTTTATCTTAACTGAGGACCAGAATTCTTTTTATGTAACCTACCAATTCAGTCCGATCCGAAAACCCAGAAAAACCGAACATTTTGCCCAGTCCTAGAGTTAGGCACTATTCGATAAAATTAAATAAAAAATTACGAATAATTAAGTATATTTAGATAGTTGAATGAAAATGAGACTTTATACACTTAATTAAAAATATTATTTGGTAACAAACTTTTATAAAATATCTTAATGAGTATATTTTTTTATTTTATTCTTCATAGTTTTTTGTAATTCATACATTCTTATACAACACAACTGATAGAATTTTTGAATAATTTTTTCGTGTATATATATATATATATATATATATATATATATATATATGAGTGAATCATAGCAATTGTTTGCTATGAACATTACTCCAGCAAACAGATCTCTCATCATCCAATATGAAATCTAAGGGTCGAGATCAACTTGGGCATGAGCCGACTGCTAGTCCTTCTAGCGGCAAAGGAAACTCTTACCAACGACCACTGTAATGACTAAGTTGCATGTTGTCCGATTTCACAATCAATAATTACGTGCAAGTATACACGATCAATAAGTAATAATGTGATAAGAAAGAGTGTCGTACCCACGAGCTATTTAACATATCTCAACAACTAGTGTTATATCAATCCAATTTAATTTAAACAACCAAATTTTGTGATTTTTCAATTATAACTAAATTAAATTAACTAAAATTAATTTTAACACAAAGATTTGATTCAGATAATAAAGGCTTAAAAGTAAAATATCTTAAATTATGCAATATAAATCAACTACCCATTTTATGGAATTACTAAATCCACCCGAGTTGTTAACAAGAATTCACAGTATTTATAATCCCTTTTTCAAGTGATCAAATAAAAATATTCAATTCAATTAATTATGCTATATTCCTATGCAAAATAAAAGAATTAAATTCATTAAGCATCAATTCTCAATTGTTACATATAGTGAAAAGAGATATCTCTATTCAATTCACAACCCTAATTATTTATCTCATGCAAATAACTAAGAAAACATGCAATCATATTCAGTTCTAACCTTAAATTTCATCTCCCGAATTCATCTAGTATAACATGGTTATTATTGGCCAAATAATTATTCAATAAGCATAAATATGATAGACTATTCAATTTAAATAGATAATTGAATTAATACGGATAATCAATTCATAAGCATAAAAGATTCCATTAATTATAACCTTATTTATAAAATTAGTTTATGCTGAAAATTAATACCAAAAATCCCAATTAAGTCATCACAATTAAATTACAAATTGAAAAAAGAAAGAAAGAAAAAACTCAATAAGTGTCTTCAATCTTCAATCTCCAATATGAATTCCTTGTGATGCTTTCCCTGCAATCTCCAATCCCAAGCTCCAGTTCTGTCTCCAAGTCTCTATGTTTTGTGTATCGATCAATAATCTCCTCCCTATTTATAGCTTTTTGACTTGTCTAGGTCAGCCTTCTTTGAAATCATATTAAGAGTAGAAATTTGCTTTTCTCTCCTTTCCTTTCCTTTTCGTGCACCAAAATCCGAAGCAACTGTTTCGCCTCCCAACGCATACAAGGCTGGATTTCTTCTTTGTTGAGCGCTTCGACGAAGGGCTTGTATGAGGAATTACAGTTTTGCCATTAATGATGCTGAAATTTCAAAATGCCCTTGCTTTGCCCTGACATGCAAAATAACAAATAAACCAATAAAAATATCCTAAAATACTTTAAAACAAGCATATTATTAAGTCTAAAAATACCTAATTTATGGGTATATTACCCACTTATCATTGCCCTTGAAGATTAGTAAAAAAAAATTCAAACCCCTACTCCTACTATCGGTCATGCTAAACGACAACGTTTATCATCAATATGATGTCTTATAGCATAACAACTAGTAAGAGTAGCGGCCATACGATAAACAAAACCCATATTTGAATTTTCATATATGATTTCTAACATTTTACTCTCCATAAGCATCCATTTTCTAAGCAGCTACATAAATCTAGCTTTGGAAAGAATTTGCTGAGCTTTGAAAAAATTAGATGTTCGTGCATAATTTTTGTGACGCCCCCAAAATTAGGTATACATCACCCATCTTGGGTCGCCACTTACATGGTACATAAATTCAAATACAAACTTAATTATACATCCGTAGGTATAACATACGACAATACATAAACCGAGAGTTCTAATAGGAATATTGTCATTTAGACAATATCCATACCAAGAGTCCTCATTACATTTATTGTCACACTATTTCACGAATAGTGAGGACTACTAATGCTATCTTCGGGACCATCACTCTTTCCCCAGACTCGTCCCGGCTATATTCTCATTTCCTAAAGAAACGAAGAAAGAAAGGGTGAGCTCAACTAGCCCATGAAAAATATTATGACTAAGATAATGCAGAATAAATTATCATTAGCCTTGAACAAGATGTTAAACGATAAAATACAATAGACAACCAGGTTTAATCTGCTATGAATGTGCAATCCATTAAAAGAGTCAAGTAAAAAATAAAGTCTATTATCTTTTAGGTTTTAAAAGGTTTTCATCAATTTTATCATTAAGACTCGGTTTAATGAATAAACCACAATATCTAATCATCCCTGCATACCACGGTCAAGGATTTTCATCAAATTATCAATGGTCATGACTATACCGAATCACCCCAGTGTCATAATCATACCAAAACTATCCATCAACGCATTACAGAATATTTTGAGGACTTTTGTTACATTATTTATATCAAGCCATGATTATCTTGAATGAACCTCAGTCATAATCATACTAAGTTCATCTATGCACGTAAGCGAAAGATAACTTTCAACATAATATAAACATGAGGATGATGACAATGATATAAGAATTCAATAAAACAAGTTCAAGAATTAATTTCTCTAGGATTTATTAACGTCCAAATTGTCAACAAGATCTTTGTTTTGTAGAGTAAAATTCAAGAATGATCGGAAGAATATTTCCATGAAAAGATCTTTGGATGAAACGCAAATATCAAAGATATTCTACTAATTTCAAGGAGTATAGAAGTCAAAGTTTTAACTTATTGGGTATAATAAAGAATGGAATAATAAAAGAAATCACCATGCATGCGATTGCTTGATGTAGGCGGAGTTATTCGATAGAATAATAATAACGGAACACTCGTCAATGAAATTCACACAAACGGGATGATCCAATGAGAATAATAAATCTTTGAATAATAAACAATGGAACCGGTCCGTGTAAAACACACAGACAGGATATTCCAACAGAATAATAAATACGGAATAATAAACAATGGAACCAGGTCCGGTGTAAAACACACAGACAGGATATTCCAACAGAATAATAAAGAATGGAATAACAGAAGAAGATCACCAAGTATAGGGGATTCCACGTATACAGGTTATTCCAACAGAATAAATAAGAATGGAATAATATAAGGATTTCACCAAGTATAGGGTATGCCGCGTATACAGGTTATGTATAGGGTATGCCACTTTTACGAGTTATTCAATGAGAATAATAATGAATGGAATAATAGAAGTTCTCTTCATGAATAAGAAAGAATAACACCCCTTACGGGTACAACAAATAATATCCCTTACCGTAAAAGACACTGGATATCAAAGTAGTGAAGTACCAGAATACTCTTCTTCTTTCTCTCTATAGATTTTCTCTCTATAGCTTCTCTCTATAATTTCTCTCTCTAGAGTTTCAAAGAATTAAAAGAAAATAATGAAGGAATGAGCTTCTATTTATAGGAAAATAGAATGCATAGTAATTAATCCATGAACAGGTCCAGTTTGATATACTTTAATCGGACGGTCCATATTTAAAGCAAAATCTTTTAAATAAAATATCATATATTCTATTTATATAAAAACATTTTACTATCTGAATCTTATGCAAAACACTTTATGCAAAACACTATACAACACTATGCATAATAAAATATAATATATTCTATTTATAGAATAACTTTAATAAAGTATTCATTTTATATAAAAAAGATGTTTACGCTTTATTACGTTAATAATCTGAATAAAACAAAACGTCATTATCGCTATAATAATTCATATTATTAATCGACAATAATGGAATCAAACCGAGTGACTTCTCACATAAGCATCAATAATCAATACTGGTGTGCTACTATGCAACCACACGTATTCATCGTACTTTTACTACCTAGTAGTTCAACAAAGATGTCAACGGTAAAACTTCCGCCGTTATTTCAATAAAATATTTTTGTCGTTTTCTCGATCATCCGATAATTATTCTCATTAAAGATGCTCGCTTGATGATTGAGTAGTTGTGCAGAATATTCCCCTCGCTAAACCTAATATTCCCCACCAATCGAATATAATATAACCACTTGCATACTTTACAAAATTTATAAATACTACCCACAACTATAATATTATCTTAAATTCACACCATAATATTAAAAAATTATTTCGACAAAATTTAAATCTTTATTGATAAAATCTGGGGTCTCACAATCTCCCTCCTTATGAAATTTAGCGCCTCGAAATTAGAGTGCGATACACAGTATGATAAGAGGTGAGGATACCTTGAATACCTTTATCGTTAAAAATATTAAATTCATCTTCGTGAATCCGCTTGAAGATATTCATTAACAATTCATCTTTGCACTACAAAAGCTAAAGATATACAAATCAAAACCAATATTCTTTGAGGCGCAGATTAATAGTATCACGACCACGAATTATCCATGCACCCAAACGGCCAAGGATATTCGTGTTTTTAATTACTGATCGTGATTATACCGAATAATCCTTGGTCATAATCATACCAAGTCTATCAATGCACTACGACCAAAGATGACTTTTACCACATCCATGAATTAATATTTCATTGCTGAGACTCAGCTCAATAATTAATCCATATCATCGAATCATCCCTGCACTACAGGCCAAGGATATTCATTAGTATCACGAACACGAATTATCCATGCACTACGGCCAAAGATAATCGTGTATTCATTAGTATCACGACCACAAATTATCCATGCACTACGGCCAAAGATAATCGTGTATTTATTAGTATCACGACCACAAATTATCCATGCACTACGACCAAAGATAATCGTGTATTCATTAGTATCACGACCACAAATTATCCATGCACTACGGCCAAAGATAATCGTGTATTCATTAGTATCACGACCACAAATTATCCATGCACTACGTGCCAAAGATAATCGTGTTTTCAATTACGGTTATGATTATACCGAACAATCCCTGGTTATAATCATACCAAGTCCATCTATGCACGTAAGCCACAGATGACTTTCAACACAATATAAGCATGAGGATAATGATATAAAGAATCAATCAAATGAGATAAAGGATAAATATTAAACATTTATAATATAATTTATCCAGGATTCAAGAATATCCTCATGTTATCAATCACTTAATAATCTCATAATCTAATATCATTAATATTATAACAATATTTTAAATCACTTCTTAAATTTATAAACAATTTATTTCAATTGTTTACGCTTTTTACCATATAATGCATTTAATCATTCAAAATGTCATACTCATAAGATATCATCACCAATGATCAAATCCCTCATCAAAAAAAAATATGCATATACTTTCTATATAGGATTCTCTAGCCATAAAATCCTATTTTCAACTTTGTTACTTCACATAACATATTTAACTAATATGTTCAGAATAACTAAACTATTTTCATGAAAATACCAAATCAGTCCCAAAAATATTTCTTTTCTGGGATTTAGCATAATATAGTCCCATAATGAAAATATATTTTTCTCGAATTTTTAAAATTCATTTACTATTTTTCAAAAATCAATTTCTAATTAATTCCTTAAGAAATTTGCTACCTCAAGTTTAACTCCAAAATTTCCAAATCTTGGCAGGACCTTACACATGTTAATGTGAGCCTCCAGTTTAAATTTCATGGTCATCGGAGTTATAGAACTCCGGGTTATAGCGTTTTAAATCGAAAAAACCCTAAATATTGAAATAGTCATAACTTGCTCATTTTAAGTCGAGAATGGGCTCATTTTTGGACAGGAGGTACTTTATACCATATACCTTCATGTCCCAAAAGGCCAGAATTTTCTCTCATAATTTAAGTGGCCGAAACATCCCCTCTAAAATCATGGCAGCAGCTTTTTCGGTTTTTGCAGCTTTGTACTCCTTTGCTAAAATCAGTCCACACAAAAATCTACCACACCTTTTCCAGTAATTCCACTTGGATTAGTTAGGTAACTCATAGATCTAACTCTAGGACTTGACCACATTCAAAAATTCAAAATATAATAGGAGATATGGTCAATTGAATTTCATGTTACGTTTTCACCAAAATCGATTTTCAACTCTTTGTGATTTCTAAGAAACTTTCATGTTTTCACATAATAACCAAAATAACTCATCATAACACTTACTAATACTTCATATACCCATGATTTTCATTAGTGCAATGCTTTTATTATGACTTTCATCATAATCCTCGTAAATGATCCTTTTAGTTGAAGAAATATTTGAGGGTTTAAGAAATGGGTTTTTATCTTTGGGGTCATTGATACAAAATTCGATTTCACGCTCTAGGGTAGGCTAGGAAATCTTCAAGAATACATCAAGAAATTTATTAATGATAGAAATATCATTCAAAAGCTATTACTCTCGTCCAAGACTTGAATAATGTACGTCACATTAATACCAACTGTGACTTCTATCCCTTAACACGGATAGCACCTCACAATGATACCTATCAACTTGCCATCTTCATCCACGACGTCGCCTCTGAAAAGTCCGGCTTTTGCATTCCACACAAGGAAGTTAACAACGAAAGGATCGGGGCTCTTTACTTATGGCTTGATATAACGGTGATTAACTTTAGGGTTTGGTTACTTTGAATTAAGATAACGAGGTTGGTTATGAATATAAAAGCTAACAACCTTACTTAAAAGCATGATGAGTAGTTAACCAATTGATTCCTAAAATCACATCAAAGGCAAGTATTTTCAAAAAGATAAGATCGACGAGTAACGTGAAAGTGTTTATTTGAATCAAACAAGATTTAAAAATAGTAGCGGTAACGAAGGCTCCTACTAACGAAGTTTCAACCAATAAGTCAAAGTCTAACTTCTCCGGAGTCAAATTTAAACGTTGAACGCAAAGCAAGAGAGATAAAATAATGGGTAGAACCGGTATCTTATAAGGTATAGACTTACGTAATTTATAATTAACTAACTTCGTGCTAACTTCGTTCGGGTTACTCGCTTTTGAGAAGTCATGAAAAATGCACTTCCTAAAACCAATGACTTTGTTTTGTCCATATCCACCTTTGGTGCCACCGTCCCAAATTTAGACTTGACTTTGGTGCACAACAAAATTGGGCTAAATGACCTTCTCTTCTTGCAATTTCCACTTCTATTATCTTTGCCATGATTACCACCAAAGTGGTTACCATTCTTGGCATGATAATTTCCCCCACGATGGTTATCATTATTCTGATAGCCGTTGCCACCAGTATGATTATTATCGTGTTGTTGGTCGTTACCTTTTGTTTGAGCTGAATCAACACTCTCATGTGCTTCATTGCTTATCTCAACATTTTCAGATGCCATTCTCAAACAACATCGCGAGAACAAGGGTTAATTAACATATCACATATTATCCCTATACTCCGTGAGCCAATTAAATACCAAATAAATTTAAGTAGGTCATACTAGCGAAGGAATTCCCGCTCTCCCTCCTAGTTCTTATCTCACATCTCGGCCGGGGATCATATCCTAAAGCTCGATATTAACCGTGGCGCCCCAAAATTAGGTATACGTCACCCATCTCGGGTCGCCACTTACATGGTACGTAATTTAAATACAACTTACTAACATAAGCGTGCCGTATACAATACGACATAACACCGTGAGAGTTTGAATACAAATATCGCCTACTAGATATTATACAAACTCAAAAGGAGTCCTCATTACAATTATTATCACACTATTTCACGAGAATAGTGAGGACTACTAATGCTATCTTGGGACCATCACTCGTTTCCCCAACTCGTCCCAAATATATTCTCATTTCAAAGAGAAACGGTGAAAGAAAGGGTGAGCTCAACTAGCCCAAAGAAAAAATATTATAACTAAGATAATGCGAGAATAAATTATCATTAGTCTTCAACAATGTTAAACCGATAAGATACAATAGACAACCGGTTTAATCTGCGGTGGAATGTGCAATCCATTAAAAAGAGTCAGTAGAAAATAAAGTCTATTATCTTTTATGTTTTAAAAGGTTTTCATCAATTTTATCACTAAGACTCGGTTTAATGAATAAACCACAATATCTAATCATCCTCGTACCACGGTCAAGGATTTTCATCAAATTATCAATGGTCATGACTATACCGAATCACCCACGGTCATAATCATACCAAAAACTATCCATCACTACATTACAAGCCAACGAGGACTTTTGTCACATCATTTATATCAAGCCATGATTATCTTAGAATGAACCACGGTCATAATCATACTAAGTTCATCTATGCACGTAAGCCAAAGATAACTTTCAACATAATATAAACATGAGGATGATGACAATGATATAAGAATTCAATAAAACAAGTTCAATAATTAATTTCTCTAGGATTTATTAACGTCCAAATTGTCAACAAATCTTTGTTTTGTAGAGTAAAATTCAAGAATGATCGTAAGAATATTTCCATGAAAAGATCTTTGGATGAAACGCAAATATCAAAGATATTCTACTAATTTCATGGAGTATAGAAGTCAAAGTTTCAACCAACCGGGTATAATAAAGAATGGAATAACAAAAGAAATCACCATGCATGCGGTGCCTTGCATGATTGTGGTTATTCCAATAGAATAATAATAACGGAACCAGTCGTGAAATTCACAAGCAGGATGATCCAATGTAATAATAAATGCTTTGAATAATAAACAATGGAACCGGTCCTATAAAACACACAAACATGATATTCCAACGTAATAATAAATACGGAATAATAAACAATGGAACCGTGTCCCGTAAAACACACGAGCGTGATATTCCAAATGTAATAATAAAGAATGGAATAACGAAGAAGATCACCAAGTATAGGGGATTCAGCGTATCAAAGTTATTCCAATGAATAAATAAGAATGGAATAATATAAGGATTTCACCAAGTATAGTATAGGTATCTGGCGTGATACAAAGTTATGTATAGGGTATGCCACTTTTTACAAAAGTTATTCCAATGAATAATAATGAATGGAATAATGTAAGTTCTCTTCATGAATAAGAAAGAATAACACCCTTCACTAGTACAACAAATAATATCCTCACTGTAGTAAAAGACATTGGATATCAAAGTAGTGAAGTACCGAGAATACTCTTCTTCTTTCTCACTATAGATTTTCTCTCTATAGCTTCTCTCTATAATTTCTCTCTCTAGAGTTTCAAAGAATTAAAAAGAAAATAATGAAGGAATGAGCTTCTATTTATAGGAAAATAGAATGCATAGTAATTAATCCATGAACGGTCCAGATTGATTTACTTTAATCGACGGTCCATATTTAAAGCAAAATCTTTTAAATAAAATATCATATATTCTATTTATATAAAAACATTTTACTATGCAAACACTATGCAAAACACTATGCAACACTATGCATAATAAAATATAATATATTCTATTTATAGAATAACTTTAATAAAGTATTACATTTTATATAAAAAGATGTTTCGCTTTTATTACGTTAATAATACTGAATAAAACAAAACGTCATTATCGCTATAATAATTCATATTATTAATCGACAATAATGGAATCAAACCGAGTGACTTCTCACATAAGCATCAATAATCAATACCAGTGTACTACTATGCAACCACACGACATCTTGTACTTTTACTACCGAAGTAGTTCAATAGTATCAACGGTAAAACTTCCGCCAGTTATTTCAATAAAATATTTTTGTCGTTTTCTCAATCCGAAATAATTTTCATTGTGGGGTCCACCAATGATTGAGTAGTTGTACGAATATTCCCTGCTAAACCGAATATTCCCCGACCAATCGAATATAATATAACCACTTGCATACTTTACAAAATTTATAAATACTACCCACAACTATAATATTTAATTAAATTCACACCATAATATTAAAAAATTATTTCGACAAAATTTAAATCTTTATTGATAAAATCTGGGGTCTCACAATTTTGGTAAGTATTCATCAATGGCTTTCATGCCTGCAACAAAAATATTTTTATCTAATTGTTTTGAATCTCTTGCTAGTTTAGATTGTATAAATACATATGAGTTTTTAATGATGCTGAAAGTAGTAAACTTGAGATGGTCCCTTATGTCGGTTAATTGTTCTCTAAGTTGGAAGAAGCAGAATTTTTTTATAGATAATCTTATGCACACAAAAATGGATTTGATATTAAAAGTGCAACTAGTTATAAACATAATCACAGTAGTGATGTATCGTCTAAGTTACATGTATGTAAAAAAGTTGGTAGACCAACTGCTATAAATAGTTCACCAAATGATGAATGTGATAACGATAAAATAAGAAGACAATGAGACTCGATAGGAAAAACATTATGAAAAGCTAGAATGTTTGTTATCCATAGTAATAAAGAAGATAATTAACATATTTTGACCATTGAGTTGGATCACAATTATAATTTAGCGACACCTACTAAAGTAGATTTGATTGAGACATATAGAAATATTACGTCGGTGGCAAGTCAATTAATTAACACTTTTAATAAGGCGGGTATTAAACCTAGTAGGATGATGAACATTTTGAGCACAATGGGTGGAGGGATGCAAAACGTAGCTTTTAGTGACAAAGATATTTGTAATGTAGTTAGAGATTTAAAGCGTGGCTTGGAGGATGAAAATGATACACAAACTGCAGTCAATTATTTGAAAAAAAATTAAATTTACCATTGCTAGCAAATTCTTTTTTCGTGTCAAACTAGATGAAGACAATTTTATAGCTTGTATTTTATGGGTAAAAGCCCGATCAAGGTTAATATATCAACGTTTCGAAGATGTGGTTACATTTGACACTACATATAAGACAAATAGGTATAATATGCCATTTGTTTCATTTGTCGGGGTCAACCACCATTATCATTATATTTTATTTGGATGTACACTATTAAGGGATGAGACATAGAACACTTTCGTTTGGGTCTTAGAGACGTGGCTCGAAGCCATGAACTACAAGACTCTTATAACCATCATCACTGACCAATATAAAGCTATGAACAACGATATTGGTAGAGTACTCCCTTCCACTCATCATGTATTGTGTTCTTGACATATTAGTAATAAATAACCAAAACAATTACATCGTGTTTATTTTGAACACCCATCATTCAAAAAGGAATTTAACAATTGTCTGCATAATTCATTATACATCTGCGAGTTTGAAGAGTGTTAGGAAATCTTGGTGAAGGATTATGAATTGTATAAAATGAATGACTCATAAATTTGTATAATGTGAAAAAGAAATGGATATGTGCATATACAAAGAGGTGTTTTTCAACGGGAATGACAACTACTGGAAGAAGCAAAGTGATGAATCAAATTTTTTTTTGATAAATATATGAATTCTTCAACATGCATGAAAGAATTTGTAGTCAAGACTCAGAAAGCTATTCAGAAACAATTTATCAGAGAGAAAGGCTAATTATGTAACAAAACATCAGAAACATAGTTTAGCATGTGGATCATCTTTGGAAGTGTATGTTGTCAACAATAGTCTACTAGGGTCGGTAACATGTACTTGCCAAATGTTTCCATATTTTGGTCAAATTTACAAGTACATTCTGAGATATTTAATTCAACGTTAAGAGTATTTCAAAAATAATTGATGATATGATCATTCCTTGGTGGATAAGAGACGTTAATATGAGTAATGGTGAAGAAGTAATGGTTTCTCCAATGAGTGTTAACTTTGAAAAAAAATCAAGCAACGTGTTACAATAATTTGATGAGTGATTATCAAGAGTTAGCTAGTAAAATTGCTTGCTCAGTTCGCGGTTACAAGATTATACTAAAAAAAATGCAAAAAGAAATGCCCTTGTTAATCAATATGACCTGAATGAGAATATTATTGATGTATCAGACGATGATATTGACCACTCGATCGGATATACACCTCAAGAGATGGGATTAGATAATGATGATGAAGAGGAAGAGATTGAAGCAGAAGAAGAGTTTTTGCCACCAATTGCTTCTCAAACAAATGGCTGAAAAAAATAATCGAGAATCAAAAGTGCTCTTGAAAAATTAGTGGGTACTAAGCATTACAAAAAATATGCCATATGTGGATTCGAAACCTACCATGATAATCACAATTATTATAGAGTGTTAGGAATTCTTGAACCTAAAAAATAATTAAAGTTTAGTATATTTATGGATGTAATATTTATTTTTGTGTTTTTTTTGGAATGTTCATGGACATGTAATTGAACATTATTAAAAATGCTTGTAGTTTTTTCTTTGGAATGTTTATGGCATTTAGTGACAATTATGTGAATAATACTACTAATTACAATACAATTATGAGTGATATACAATTTATCTAAATAGTACTACTAATATAAATTAAGTGAATGGACATGTAATTTTGACTTGACCGCTACTCCTACTACTGACCAACATCCAGGAAAGTAATTTTCCAATCTTTATACAGGGGGTCGAAGATAGTAATCTTCCAAATTTTCACTGCGAACATTAATAATATGAAATGCCGATTATTGGTTATAAATAAAGGCATAAAAATATAATCACACTCAATCAAGGGCGGTCCCACTTGAGATTGAACATATGATTCACAGAATTTGGTTTCGCGATTTAGGTCCTGTAGTGACAACTCTCTTTTACCTAAATTTATGAATAAGGAAGTCATGAACCCAATTTTGGTCCACCTCTGTATCCCCTCGAGCTGATATTTTTCTTCATGATCCCGTAAAAGTAACATATACACGTTCGTGACATGCTTATATATCCATACTCCAAGCCACAAGGAATTGATTTCTGCATGAGTTAAAATATACAACCTTTGGGGATGCTTAATGGGAAACATCTGGGGATTTACAGGATTTGGGGAGAAAAAAAATCTCATTGATGATTTTGATCTTGTGCCATGAAGTCTCTCTGATATAAACCCTTTCGCTCTATATTCAATCTTTATGGGAACTTATCCTGTTGGAACCTTATCCCTAATGAAATCTGATACACCCTTGTATGTAAGTTATGGAATATCAACATGGGTGTGATAAGTAGGTTTTATACCTACTTAAACGATATTAACTAAACTGCAATCATTGCCTAATCCTGCATTTCTTAGTCTTTTTTCATGCATTCCCTTCCATTTTTGTAGGATTCATGCTCGGGAACTCAGTTGGTGGAATTTAGAGCTAAAAAGGATGTATTGAAAACTTAAATTCATCAAGTGTTGAGGTATTGGAAAGTGGAGATATAACAACAGAAGAAAGCAGAAATCAAATTCAAAAAGTGCGGTAGCGACCGCGTCGATATTAACTTCTTTGGGCAAATATGGGCTGCGCCATTAATCGCCAGAGATCCTGCACAGCACGCCCGTGCCCAATTAAGCTTACTGCACAGCGTGATCGCGCCAATCTCTGATGAACAAAATGCTAACTTTTCATTGTAGTGACCAATGGGAGAGTAACTTGAAGGAGGGGTCTTTGTTGCAATATATCAGAATGATTATTTAGCCATTTTGGGATATATAGAGAATAGAGAGAGATATACACATATTCTATTCTCTACTTTTTGAATCTAGCTTAGGTTTTTGATTTTCATTCCTAGATTAGCTTAAATTAGGCTAGATCTTTGGAGATTGAAGCAATTGAAGATCCTTGGAAGTTCAGAGTTGAAGCAAGTGAAGAAGTTCATATTTGTTATCCCTAATTAATACTTCTCTTTACTTCTATTTGCACTTTTCAATGTATAATCAATTGTGGATATTGGATTTTATTTCAATTATGAACTAAACCCTATTTTGGGATTATAATGGATCTTGTTGATTAGATGAAATTGATATGCTTCTTTGTTGAGCTTCAATTAATTGTTAATGGATTGTCTAACATGATTTGTGTTAATTGCTTAATTGCTTGATCACCAATTATTGTGATAACCTATATTAAATTGAGAAATGGAGTATAGGTTCAGATCTGATCATGTTGGCATGTGTTTATGACTTCTATATGGCAATGAAATTTATGATTCGTGCCTAGGATAGAGATACACCGAAGCACCACGTGTAGTCTTTTGAGCGAAGTACCGCGTGTAGTCTTTCGAGAACTTGCACTTAAACCCTAATTAATTATAATTCACATAGAGATATAGTGGGTTAATTTATTTGGGTGTTCGCATTCATTCTATCTATTGTGGATTTAATATGATATGGGTATGGTACATCGAGAGATGGTCATATTTTGCTTTCGTGTTCTCGATTAACAATCCAAAGTAATTAATAAGGGCTTATTAGGAAGTATGTCAATCTAAGTGCTGTAATAAGTGAAATTATAATCTCATATCTCCCTTATCTGATTTAATCACTTGTTAATTAGTTTAGTTTTTTTGTTAGTACAATATAGATATAATTCACAATCTCATCCATTTGTTTAAAGAGACCGAAATAGTTATAAAATTGGTGCTTGCTAGATTAGATTTCAGTTTAATTTTCTCTGTGGGAACTATAAGACCCCAACTTTTATGAATAAATATTTAATTTTCTCTAAATATCATTTTGAATAATAAGGTGTGGATTTGATTTAATGTTATAGTTGTGAGTAATATTTATAAATTTTGCAAAGTAAGCAAGTTGTCATAAAATATTCGTTTGGTCGGGGAATATTCTTTTTGTCGGGGAATATCAGTACGACGACACAATCATTGGTGGACCCCACAATGGAATAACTGTCGGATATAGAAAGTGAAATAAATAACCTTTTTGTAAAAATAACGGCAAAACTTTTATCGTTAACTGTTGAAATACCCAGCGATAAAAGTACAGTAATACATGTGATTGCACAGTAGCACACGGTATTATATAGTATCTTTGATTATTGATGCGTATGTGAGAAGTCACTCAGTTTTATTCAATTATTTCAACAGTAGGTGATGCATAATATCTCATATTATTGATTCAATTATTGTCATAGTATCACATGCACAATATTTTATATTATTAAATCAATAAATGAGATGACACAGTTATTCATATTATTATTTACATTATTGACAATGTCTAGAAAGTTCTGTCAAGGAAATGGGTTTGGTCATCTAATTGCGCGTCAATAAGGAGAAGTCCTTATCAGAAAGCCCCCTCTTTCCTGGAAATGATCTGGTTGTTAATATTGTGAGTTATAATATTATCGATGAATAATTGTTGAAAGATTAAAAATGTGGCTAGTCAAGTGATTTGTGATAAATAAAAAGGGTTTGTCATGAAGTATTTATTACAAATTTGGCTTATTACATGGACCCCATTTACCCATTTTTCAAAATCGTCAGTAGAAAGTTATCTCAATTTTTGGTTTTATATTGCATAGTGTGTTTATAGTACTGCATAGTGTTGCATAGTGTTTGCATAGTACTGCATAGTATTTTCATAGTGCGGTATAGTAAAAATCACGTGAATTTCAGCCGAACTTTGCCCGTGAATTCTTCTCTTGTTCACCCGTGATTATATTCAAATAGTACCCAACAATTCTCCTATAAATAGGATGCTTAGTTTAGAAATGAAAATCACACCAGAATCAGAGAATTCTTCTTCTATAATATTGAGCGTATTTCTTTTGAGTTTAAGGAAGCTTTGAGTGTAGAAAACAGTGCATGTTTTCTTCAATAATATCTCCGCTATACCAGTCGGAATTACTCTCCTACTAAGGTAAGGGATATTATTTTGTTTAATATTAGTAAGAAATAATATTTTCTTCCATACTCTGTAGTATGTAAGTAATATTATTTCGTTTCATATTCCTAAATCTACACTTATTTTGATAAGTATTGCTTCTATACTCCTTGAAATTAGTAGAATATCTTTGAAATTTGTGCTTCATCTAGTATCGTTTCACTGAAATATTTTTCTGGAGTACTATTCACGAAGTACTATTCACGGGGTACTATTCACTCGGTTACTATTCATGATAAAAATTGATTTCTTTTCTGTTGAAATTATTTTTGATACATGAATATTATTCTTGAATTTTACTCCACAAAGCAGTTATCATGTTGACAATTTGGACATTCTTGAACTCTTGATAAATTGAATTATAAATCTTTAAAATTTATCCGTTCCCTCACTTAATTGAATTCTTATATCATTGTCATCATCCTCATGCTTAAATTGTGATGAAAGTTATCTTTGGCCCGTAGTGCATAGATGGACTATTGATTTTTATGATTATGACCAGGAATTATGTATCAGTATAATCATGACCTGTAATGGTACAAATGACGTGGTAAAAGTCCTCATTGGCCCGTAGTGCATTGATAGACAGTTGTTTGACATGATCATGACCACTGGTGATAATAATGAATATCCTTGGCCCGTAGTGCATGTATAATTCATAGATGTTAACTAACGAATATCCTTGGCCCGTAGTGCATAGATAATTCGGTGATATGGATTTTTTATTGAGATGTGTTACAGAGATAAAATATTGACGATGAACCTTTAAATCATAGAAGATAGTAGACATCATGCTTTACTTGACTCTTTTAATGGATTGCTTGTTCCGTTGCAGTTAAACTTGTTGTCTATTATATTTTATCAATTTTTATACTGTTGAAGACTACAGTTAATTTATTCTACATTATCTTAGTCATAATATTCTTTACTGGGCTAGTTGAGCTCACCATTTTCTTTCATTGTTCTCTTCAGAAAATGAGAATATAGCTGGGACTAGTCGGGGAATGGAGTGATGGTCCAAGATGGTGGCTATAGTAGGCCTCACTATTTTATAAAATAGTGTGATAATAATTATAATGAAGACTTCATTTGAGTTTGGATATTGTCTACGAGATAATATTCGTGTTAAAACTCTCAGCTTACGTTTTGTCGTATTTTACGTGATAGTTGATAATTGTATAAATTAAGTTTGTATTTGAGTTATGTACCATGTATTTGGCGACTCAGAATGGGTTGTGTATACCTATTTTGGGGGCGTCACATGAACGATACATTACTTTCATTATATTACTTGTTGACCGTGTATACTTATAAGAATATATTGATCGGGAAATCGACCAATAAGTTTTTGGCGCCATGATGGGGATCATTAAATTATTTTTATTACTATCATCATCAGTTTAAATTAGTTCAGTTTTAGTTAAACAATCTTTCTTATCTTATTTCTTTTTATTTTTCTTTGTTTTAGGTACTCTAGAGCAGTGTATGCAAACTCGATCTAAGAAGCCTAATTTTTTGCCTTACAAGGACGACATTAATAGAAGGGTTTTGCGATTGAGTAAGGGGATCACAGACATTCAAGAGGAAACTTGTGATGCCCCCAAAATAGGTATACATCACCCATCTTGAGTCGCCAAATACATGGTACAAAATTCAAATACAACTTAATAATACAACTGTCGTCTAGAATACGACAAGACATAACTGAGAGTTTTAATAAGAATATTATCATCTAGACATTATCCACACTCAATGGAGTCCTCATTACATTTATTGTCACACTATTTAATAAAATAGTGAGGACTACTAATGCTATCATCTGAACCGTCACTTTGTTCCCCGACTAGTCCCAGCTACGTTCTTATTTCCTGAAGAGAACAGTGAAAGAAAGGGTGAGCTCAACTAGCCCAGTAAGAAATATTATGACTAAGATAATGCGGAATAATTTATCGTTAGCCTTCAACTGTGTTAAACTGATAAAATATAACAAACATCAAGTTTAACTACAGCGGAACAAGCAATCCATTAGAAGAGTCAAGTAGAGAATAAAATCTACTATCTTCTATGATTTAAAAGGTTTTACATTACTTTTATCATTTGAGACTCGACAATAAATAATCCACATCATCCACCTTTTCTACGACCAATGATATTCATTAGTATCACGACCACAAATTATCCATGCACTACAGACGATGATATTCGTGTATTCATTAATGGTTATGATCATGCCAACAATCGTCCCATCAATGCACTACTGACCCAATGAGGATTTTTACCACATCATTTGTAATATTACTATCATGATTATACCGAATAATCCTCAGTCATAATCATACCAAGTGCATCTATGCACTACAGGCCACAGATGACTTTCAATATATTATAAACATAAGGATGATGACAATTCAATAAAATAAGTTCAAGAATAAATTTTAAAGATTTATAAGTTAATTTATCCTGAACTCAATAACGTCCAAATTTTCAACATGATACTACTTTGTGGAGTAAAATTCAAGAATGCTCAGAAGAATATGTCCATGAAAGGATACTGGATGAAGCGCAAATATCAAGGATATTCCACTAATTTCATGGAGTATAGAAGTCAAAGCTTTAACCAACTGAGTATAAAAGAATATATGAAATCTAAATGGATTTTCAAATCACCGTGCGATAATTCACTTAGACATATCATTTCCACAATTTAATAAGAAATGAATACAAAGGATCATTCACCATGCATGTGATAATCCACATAGACAGGTTATTCCAACAGAATAATAAAGAATGGAATAACAGATGAAATCACCATGCATGCGATAGACCGCATAGACAGGTTATTCCAACAGAATAATAAAGAATGGAACCAGGTCATGCGTAATTCACACAGACAGGATGTTCCAACAAAATAATAAAGAACGGAAACCACACAGATAGGATGTTCTAAAAGAATAATAAAGGACGAAACCAGGTCATGCGTAAACGCACAGACAGGATGTTCCAACGGAATAATAAAGAATGGAATAACAGAAGAATTTCACCATGTATGCGGTACTTCGCATAGACAGGTTATTCCAACATAATGATAAACAATGGAATAACAAAAGTTCTCTTCATGAAGACGAAAGAAATAATACCCCTTACAAGTACAACAAATAATATCCCTTACCATAAAAGAAGAGTATTTTGACTGGTAGGGCGATGATATCTTTGAAGAAAACTTGCACTAATTTCTATGCTCAAAACTTTCTTAAACTCTAAAGAAATACGCTCAAGATTATAGAAGGAAAATTCTCTAAACTTCTGGTTTGATTTTCAATTCTAACTAAGCATCCTATTTATAGAAGAATGGAAAGGATACTATGCTGCACTATGCAATAAAATATAATATATTCTATTTATAATCAAATAAAACAAAACTTTATAAAAAGTATTACATTTTATATAAAAAGTTTTACTATGCTGCAAACACTATGCATAATAAAATATAATATATTCTATTTATAGTCTACTAAAACAAATAACTTTATAAAAATATTCTATTTTATATAAAAAGATTTTACTATGCAAAACACTATGCATAATAGAATATAATATATTCTATTTATAGTCTAATAAAATAGATAACTTTATAAAAGTATTCTGTTTTATATAAAAAGCTTTTCTATTTTATTACATTAATAATACTAATAAAATAAAATTTATCATCATTATTATAATTCACAATATTAATCGACCAGGTTGTTCCCAGGAAAGAGGGGGAATTCCAATAAGGATTTTTCCCCATTGGCGCGCAATTAGGTGACGAAACCTCTCCTTGACAGAACTTCTAGACATCGTTAATATTGCAAATAATAATATTAATAACTTTATCATCTCCATTATTGATTATAAAATATTGACAATAATTGAATCAAATAATGTGAGATACTATGTAGTAATTACTGTAACAATAATTGAACAAAACTGAGTGACTTCTCACGTAAGCATCAATAATCAATACCGTGTGCTACTATGCAACCACGCGTATTCCTGTACTTTTAACACCGGGTGTTTCAACAGTTAACGGTAAAACTTTCGCCGTTATTTTTATAAAGTATTTTTGTCGTTTTCTCAATCCATAATTCCAATTCCACCAATGATTGTCTACCAATGTTGTGCTATTCTACGAATTAAAAAAGCGAATATTCCCACTAATCGAATATTATATAACAACTTGCGTACTTTGCAAAATTTATAAATATTACCCACAACTATAACATTATATCAAATTCATTACATAATATTCAAAAATGATATTTATAGAAAATTCATCTTTATTCATAAAAGTTGGGGTCTTACAACCTCCCCTTTTTATGAAATTTCGCCCTTGAAATTAGGGTACGTACCTGGTATGTCGAAGAGGTAAGGATACCTTGATTTCATCTCAGATTCTAACTCCCAGGTCATTTCCTCAACATCGTGGTTCCTCCACAAAACTTTGACTTGAGGTATAACCTTGGAGCATAGAACATGTTCCTTCTTATCCAAGATTTTAACAGGAACCTCTTCATACGTTAAATCTTTCGCTATTTTGTCTGGTTCTAACTCAATAATGTGGTGCGGGTTTTTCACATATTTACGTAACATAGATATGTCAAAAACGTTATGAACACGAGACATACTTGGCGGTAAAGCGAGTCTATAGGCCACAGTTCCTACTCGATCGAGGATTAAAAATGGGCTAATGAATCGAGGATTGAGCTTTCCCCTCTTTCCAAATCTCGTAACTCCTTTCCATAGAGCAACACGTAACAACACATGATCTCCTATATCGAATTCCACGTCCTTTCGATGAAGATCAACATAACTCTTTTGTCAATCTTGTGAGGTTTTTATACGTTGTCGGATCATTTGAATCTTTTCCATAGTCATACGGACCAACTCCGGTCCCAACAACGTTGCTTCACCCACTTCATCCCAGCATACTGGAGAACGACACTTTCTTCCATACAATGCCTCAAATGGAGCCATGCCAATACTTTCTTGATAACTGTTGTTGTAGGAAAACTCCACCAATGGTAAGAACTTATCCCAACTTCCCTTGAAGTCAAGGACACAGAGTCTTATAAATCTTTAAGAGTTTGAATAGTCCTCTCCGACTGCCCGTCCGTTTGAAGATGATATGCCGAGCTAAATCGTAAATCTGTGCCTATAGCTTTCTGCAAACTAACCCAAAATCGTGAAGTGAATCTTGGGTCTCGATCAGAAACTATGGATCTTGGCATACCATGCGATCTTACAATCTCGTTTATGTACATACGAGTAAGGCGTTCGCTCAAGTGTATAAGTTTTTCGTATCGGTAAGAAATGAAGCGGACTTGGTCAATCTATCAACAATGACCCAAATCGCATCTATGCCTTGAGAAACCTTAGGAAGGCCGTGCTTGAAATCCATGGTAATGTGCTCCACTTCTATTACGAAATTTCAAGTGGTTGCAATGGACCTTTTGGTACTTGATGCTCGCTTTAACTTTCGTTGACAAGTTAGACACCTTGAGATAAAACAGCTATCTCTCTCTCTTCATATTGCTCCACCAAAATGTATGGCGAAAATCACGATACATTTTGGTACTCCAGATGGATTACAAACGGTGTGTTATCGCCTCCATCATGATTTTATACTTTAAATCGGGTCGTTAGGAACACAAAAATTGCAGAGTTGACTCAAGTATTCCTTCTTCATCGATTCTTGCTTCCCAGATAGCACCTTCTTGCACTTTCTTCCTCATACGCATCGGTTTCAGTGCAGTAGCTTGGCGGCTTTAACTTTATCGATTAAAGTCCCGGTTCTACTTATATTCGCCATCATCACATGGGTCCCCCGGAGTATTTAACTCTATCTCCATCTTTGCAAGTCATACAAAATGGGCCTTTACGTTGACAATATCGCGCTTTCATGCCTGATACTCTTCTACTCAATCGTCGGCTACCACGTTAAACGCTTTTTTCGGGATGGTATTGGATGGTATGATCATAATCTTTCAATAGTTCAAAGCCAACGTCGTTCTTGCGTGTTGTGTTCCTTTTGGGTGAAAAAATATTTGAGGCTTTTATGATCCGTAAAGATCT
Organism: Panax quinquefolius; assembly: GCA_020205615.1. Lineage (NCBI taxonomy): Eukaryota > Viridiplantae > Streptophyta > Magnoliopsida > Apiales > Araliaceae > Panax > Panax quinquefolius. Next base: position 96,390,299 of record CM035167.1, on the reverse strand, counting down.
CCACTTTCTCCCCTACAAGTAATGCCTCCAAATTTTAAGTGCGAAGATAACAAATTGCCAACTCTAGATCATGAGTAGGATAATTCCTCTCATATTCTTTGAGTTCTTAGAGGCATAAACTATGACTTTCCCATGTTGCATGAGAACACATCCTAACCCTTTACCCGATGCATCATTTGTAGATGACAAATCCTCAAGAGCAGATGGTATTGTCGAGCAGTCTTGAAATGAGTCTCATCTTAAGTTCTTGAAAACTCTTCTCACATTCCACGCTCCAACTGAATTTATATCTTTTCGAGTCAGCTGAGTTAATGGAGTAGCGATTCGAGAAAACCCTTCCACGAATCTCCAATAATAACCAGCTAATCCGAGAAAGCTATGTACTTCGGTCACTGATTTAGGTTGCTCCCAGCTTTGAATAGCTTCAATCTTTGCTGGGTCAACAAATATTCCATGACTTGATACTACGTGCCCAAGGAATGCTACTTCCTCAAGCCAGAACTCGCATTTCTTCAACTTGGCATAAAGCTTTTTTTCACGAAGCTTTTGGAGTACCAGCCTTAAGTGTTACTCATGATCTTCACGGCTTTTGGAATATATGAGGATGTCATCAATAAAGACGACCACAAAGTGATCCAAATATTCTTTGAATACTCGGTTCATCATATCCATGAAGGCAGTAGGAGCATTAGTCAATCCAAAAGACATGACTAAGAATTCATAATGCCCGTACCGAGTTCTGAAGGCAGTCTTTGGAATATCCTCAGTTTTAACCTTCAGCTGATGATATCCAAAACGAATATCGATCTTTGAAAAGAATTGTGCTCCTTGTAACTGGTCAAACAAGTCAACAATGCGAGGTAACGGATACCTATTCTTGATGGTGACATGGTTCAATTCTCGGTAGTCAATACAAAGTCGCATACTCCCATCTTTCTTCTTCACGAATAGAACAGGAGCACCCCAAGGAGACGTACTAGGATGAATGAAACCAATGTCTAACAATTCCTGCAATTGGGTCTTTAACTCCTGAAGTTTAATAGGAGCCATTCGATATGGGGATTTGGAAATGGGTTTTATCTGGGGTTAAGTCGATACAAAATTCAATTTCACGCTCTCTGGGTAGGCCGGGGAAGTTCTTGAGGGAATACGTCGGAAATTTATTAACAATAGAAATATCATTCAAATCGGCGTATTTTTGTTTAAATCATGACACGAGAGCTAAGAAAGCTTGACATCCATTTTTCAATAAATGAATAGCTTTATGGTTTGAGATGACAGTGATTGATTTTAATGGTTTGGTTGTTTGAATTCGCATAATAGGTTGGTTAGGAATATGAAAGCTAACAACTTTACGAAAACAATTAATTTTTGCATGATGAGTAGTTAACTTATCATTTCCTAGAATCACATCAAATGCAAGTATTTTAATGAAATAAGATCGACAGGTAATGTGAGGGTACCGATTTGAACCAAACAAGACTTATAAACAGTGGATGTAATGAAGGTTTCTCCCAACGGAGTTTCCACATATAAGTCAAAGTCTAATTTCTCCGGAGTCAAATTTAATCGTTGAGCGCAAGTAGGAGAAATAAAAGAATGGGTAGAACCAGTATCAAATAAGGTATAGACTTCGCTAGAGTTTATGATAAGCTTACCCATGATGACCTCGTTCGGGTTCCTTGCTTTCTGGGAGGTCACAACAAACGCTCTCCCTTGAACTACTGGTTTTGACTTGTCTGGAACGGTATTTTATGTCACCGTTCCAACTGGACTTGTCTTCGGTGCACAACAAAATCGGACTAGGTGACCTTCTCTTCCACAATTATAACACGCTTTGGATGGCATCGCGCAGTTTGGACTGATATGTCCCTCCCCTCCACATTTGAAGCATATGATAGGTGGTCGTTCTCCTTCCTTAACCACGGGTGCTGATGCTGACGTCTTTCCATCATTGTTGAATCTCCTCTTCTTGAAATGTCCATTCTTATTGTCTTGGCCATGATTACCACCGAAGTGGTTACCATTTATGGCATGTTGATTCTCTCCACGTTTGTTGTCACCTCTTCGATGACTGCTACCACTGGTATTATCATTTTGTCGTCTGCTTTCTCTTGGTTGAGTTGACTCGTTATCGCGCTCCAATAACTGAGCCCTATTTATAACATCTGAATACAAACACAGTTTATGAGAAATTAGATATTGACGTATCTCGGGTTTCAAACCTCTTAAAAATATCTGCTTCATTCTTTCCTCATTATCAACCAAGTGAGATACAAACCAGAACAACTCGGAAAACTTAGCTTCGTACTGCGACACGGTCATATTGTTCTGCTCCAACTTGATGAACTCTACCTCTTTCATGTGACGAATACTTTCGGGAAAGTACTTGTCGTTGAATAGTTCTTGGAACTTCTCCCAAGACATCTTCAGTGCGGCAGGTTGAGTACGCTTTACCGATTCCCACCATTAATCTGTCTCTCCTCGTAATATAAAGGTGGCAAAGGGAACCTTTTGCTCCTTGAAGCATCCCAAGATATCAAATATCTTAGTGATCTGCTTTATCCATGTCTCCGCCTTAATTGGTTTTGGCTCTCCAATAAACTCCGGTGGTCCCATCTCCTTGAACTGTTTAGCAGTGAACGTCCAAGAGTTTCCAGTGTTTCCACCTACATTTTGGATAGGAGCCGCTCTCGCCTGATGTTGCATGAATTGCATAAAGCCTCTGAACATTCCATCATTCATCATTTGGTCAGTGTTGTTGTTTGCATGAGGATTGTCGCCTTCTTGATGCATATTATCCTGATTATTGATATGTGGAGACTCAACGGTTTGTTGTGCTCCATTGCTATTCTCAACATTCTCGGATGTTATTTTTAGATACTGTCACAAAACAAAGGTTAACTGACATGTAACATATTATCCCTATACTCTGACTATTCAATTAAATACCAAATAAACTTAGGTAGGTCATACTAGCGAAGGAATTCCCCGTCTATCCCCTCCTAGTTCTTGTCTCACATCTCAGCCAGGGATCATATCCCTAAGCTTTGATACCAACTGTGACGCCCCCAAAATAGGTATACATCACCCATCTTGAGTCGCCAAATACATGGTACAAAATTCAAATACAACTTCATAATAGAACAGTCGTGTAGAATACGACAAGACATAACTGAGAGTTTTAATAAGAATATTGTCATCTAGACAATATCCACACTCAATGGAGTCCTCATTACATTTATTGTCACACTATTTAATGAGAATAGTGAGGACTAGTAATGCTATCATCTGGACCGTCACTCCCGCTTCCCAGACTAGTCCCGACACTCGTTCTCATTTCTGAAGAGAACAATGAAAGAAAAAAGGGTGAGCTCAACTAGCCCGATAAGAAATATTATGACTAAGATAATGCAGAATAATTTATCGTTAGCCTTCAATAGTGTTAAACTGATAAAATATAACAAACATCAAGTTTAACTACAACGGAACAAGCAATCCATTAGAAGAGTCCAGTAGAGAATAAAATCTACTATCTTCTATGATTTAAAAGGTTTTTCATTACTTTTATCATTTGAGACTCGACAATAAATAATCCACATCATCACCACTTTTCGACGAGGATATTCATTAGTATCACGACCACAAATTATCCATGCACTACGGGCCAAGGATATTCGTGTATTCATCAATGGTCATGATCATGCCAACAACTGTCCATTAATGCACTACAACCAATGAGGATTTTTACCACATCATTTGTAACATTACGGTCATGATTATACCGAATAATCCCTGGTCATAATCATACCAAGTCCATCTATGCACTACATGCCACAGATGACTTTCAACATATTATAAACATGAGGATGATGACAATTCAATAAAACAAGTTCAAGGATAAATTTGTAAAGATTTATAATTTAATTTATCCAGAAATCAATAACGTCCAAATTGTCAACATGATACTGCTTTGTGGAGTAAAATTCAAGAATGCTTAGAAGAATATGTCTATGGAAAGATACTAGATGAAGCGCAAATATCAAGGATATTCCATTAATTTCATGGAGTATAAAAGTCAAAGCTTTAACCAACTGAGTATAAGAGAATATATGAAACTGCAAATGGATATTCGTCCGCCATGCGGTAATCCACTTAGACAGATCATTTCCACAAATTAATAAGAAATGAATACAAAGGATCATTCACCATGCATGTGATAATCCACATAGATAGGTTATTCCAACAGAATAATAAAGAATGGAATAACAGAAGAAATTACCATGCATGCGATAGACCGCACAAATAGGTTATTCCAGCAAAATAATAAAGAATGGAACCAGGTCATGAGTAATCCGCACAGACAGGATGTTCCAACAGAATAATAAAGAATGGAACTAGGCCATACGTAAACCGCACAGACAGGATGTTCCAAGAGAATAATAAAGGACGGAACCAGGTCATGTATAAACGCACAGACAGGATGTTCTAACAGAATAATAAAGAATGGAATAACAGATGAATTTCACCATGTATGCGGTACTTCGCATAGATAGGTTATTCCAACATAATGATAAAGAATGGAATAACAAAAGTTCTCTTCATGAAGACGAAAGAAATAATACCCCTTACAAGTACAACAAATAATATCCCTTACCGTAAAAGAAGAGTATTTTGACTGGTAGGGCGAGGATATCCTTGAAGAAAACTTGCACTAATTTCTATGCTCAAAACTTTCTTAAACTCTAAAGAAATACGCTCAAGATTATAGAAGGAGAATTCTCTGAACTTCTGGTGTGATTTTCAATTCTAACTAAGCATCCTATTTATAGAAGAATGGAAAGGATACTATCTTTTTGCTATGCTTGATAAAATATAATATATTCTATTTATAATCAAATAAAACAAAACTTTATAAAAAGTATTCTGTTTTATATAAAAAGTTTTTACTATGCAAACATTATGCAGGCACTATGCAACACTATGCATAATAAAATATAATATATTCTATTTATAGTCTAATAAAACAAATAATTTTATAAAAGTATTACATTTTATATAAAAAGATTTTACTATGCAAAAACACTATAATAATAATAGAATATAATATATTCTATTTATAGTCTAATAAAATAGATAACTTTATAAAAGTATTACATTTTATATAAAAAGCTTTTCATTTTATTACATTAATAATACTAATAAAACAAAATTTATCATCATTATTATAATTCACAATATTAATCGACAAGGTTCGTTCCTCGGAAAGAGGGGCTTTCGAATAAGGATTTCTCCCCATTGGCGCGCATGATTAGATGACCAAACCTCTCCTTGATGAACTTCTAGACATCGTTAATATTACAAATAATAATATTAATAACTTTGTCATCTCATTATTGATTATTGATTATAAAATATTAACAATAATTGAATCAAATAACGTGAGATACTATCACGGCAATTCTTCGTAACAATAATTGAACAAAATCGGTGACTTCTCACGTAAGCATCAATAATCAATCTGGTGTCTACTATGCAACCACACGTATTCTTGTACTTTTAACACCGGTGTTTCAACAGATTAACGGTAAAACTTTCGCCGTTATTTTTATATAAAAGTATTTTTATCGTTTTCTCGATCCGAATGAATAATTTCGTTGTGGGGTCCACTAATGATTGTGCTCTTATCTAATATTCCTGTTAAAAACGAATATTCCCCGACCAATCGAATATTATATAACAACTTGCATACTTTGAAAAATTTATAAATATTACCCACAACTATAACATTATATCAAATTCAATCCATAATATTTAAAAATGATATTTATAGAAAATTCATCTTTATTCATAAAAGTTGGGGTCTTACAAAACTGAAACATCAATAGTCATGGCGGCAGAGGAACATAAAACATTGAGAGATTATGCTAAACATTGAGAGAAAATTCGTTTGAAATAAAACCAGGAACCATCCAAATGATACAAAACTCAGTCCAGTTTGGGGGTATGGTTAATGATGACCCAAATGAGAATTTGGTGAGATTCCTTGAAATTTGTGATACATTCAAGTTTAGTGGGGTATCAGACGATGCCGCGAGACTCAAACTATTTCCTTTTACATAGAGGGACAAAGCAAAAAGCTGGCTTCACTCAATATTACCATCGGGCTCCATTACCGCTTGGAATGACTTAGCACAAAAGTTCTTAGCTAAATTCTCCCCGCCTGTAAAGACTGTTAAAATGAGAAATGACATCTCTACTTTTGAGCAACAACATGGGGAATCATTACATGAAGCGTGGGAAAGATATAAAGATTTACTAAGGAGAAGCCCCAATCATGGATTACCTTAGTAGATGCAGTTGAATACCTTCTACAATGGGCTGAGTGGTCATACTAGAACAAGCATTGATGCAACTTCTGGAGGAGCATTTATTGCTAAAAATTTTGAGGAGGCGTATGAATTGCTAGAACCATGGCTGCAAATAACTACCAATGGACAACTTCTAGATTGAATCAACAAAAAATAGCTGGGGTATTAGAGGTATATGCCGTTACAACATTGTCAGCTCATTTAACAGCAATGTCAAAGAAGATTGATGCCATTGCAGAGGCAAAAGTTTAGCAAGTAGCTATGGTTTGTGAGTTATGTGCATGTGCACTCCCTATTGAGCAATGTGCCATCAATCCTGAAGCAGTACATTTTTTGGGTAGCTACTAGAGAGCACCAGATCCGAACCAAAATCAAAACACTTACAATCCTTGGGCAAGAAACCATCCGAATTTCTCATGGAGAAACAACCAAAACCATCAATAAGATCCATGACCACACTATCCACCGGGATTCCAAAACCAACAACATATAGCACCACCTCCACAACCTGAAAGAAAGCCAAATTTGGAAGAAGTCATGATGAAAAACATGGCTAACAATGATGTTATGCTAAAGAGCCAAGCAACTGCTATCAAAAATTTAGAAAATCAAGTGGGGAAAATGGCTAGTTTGTTGGCAAATATATCACAAGGATCGCTGCCAAGTAATACTGAAGTCAACCCAAAGAGAGATAGAAAGAAGTAGTGTCAAGTAGTGACACTTAAAGGTAGAAAACAAATTCTAGCAAACAGCGCGACCATGCTTGAAATACAAAGGGAAGCCGCGCGTCCACGCCTTTACCCAGTCATAGAAAATGAAGAAATTTCAAGGGAAAAGGAAGGGAAAGTAGAGGCAGAGCCAGAAAAGAAGGAAACAACAGAGAAAACCAAAGTTACTCGACCATTAGTGTATCCACCAGTTCCTTATCTATAGAGGCTTCAGAAACAAAAGTTGGACAAATAATTCTCTAAATTTCTTGAGATTTTTAAGAAGTTGCAAATCAACATACCATTTGCTGAGGCTTTAGAGCAGAATCCAAGCTATGCCAAGTTTATGAAGGGAATCTTGTCAAGAAAGAAGAAGCTTGAGGACTATGAGATGGTAGCTTTGACTGAGGAGTGTAGTGCTATTTTGCAAAGAAAGTTGCCTTAGAAATTAAAGAATCCTGGAAGCTTTACTATTCCCTACACTATTGGTAGCTTATCATTTAACAAATGTCTGTGTGATTTGGGTGCAAGTATTAATCTCATGCCACTATCGGTGTACACTGAATTGGGACTTCCAACACCAAAACCAACAAACATTTCTCTATAACTTGCTGATCAGTCCGTTACATATCCACGGGGTATGTAGAGGATGTTCTTGTAAAGGTGGACAAGTTCATATTACTAGCTGACTTCATCATCATATCTTGGACTATGAAGAGGACAAGGACATTCCCATTATACTTGGGAGGCCATTTTTAGCAATTGGAAGGACTCTCATAGATGTACAAAAAGGAGAATTAACTATGAGGGTTCATGTGACACCCCAAAATCTGGGTACTTCATTCCCACAGGATTTGGTGTTCACTACCAAACATTCATTTCTAACTACCCAAATTAATAAAATTTAAGCAATAAATCTTCCCATTAAAGGGGTTACATAACTTAATCAATAAATTCCCCAGGTTATTTAACCTTTAAAAACATTCATCAATTGCGGAAAATAATTAATTACATCACAGTAATTCAAACTAAGTCTGAAGACATAAATCTCAACAAATTAACAAGTCTTTAACACTTGTTCATTTTGCCTTTTTCTTTACTAGTGGTTGACTGATCAACCTTCTCAATTTTAGTTGTAATGGTTATATATGCAAGAGTGAGCAAAATAAATGCTCACTTGAAAGAACACAATAACTGGCAATGAATAAACTCAATTAAACTAAATAACATTTCTTAATATCGAATAATCAAGAACTGATACTGAAAACTATCTGAGGGTCACAAGACCATGAACTATGTTCAATGTTATAAGTATTTCTTTCAACTTAAACCTAAACAGTCATTAGATGGTAGGGACTCCCGTACTTGGGGGGATCAACCCTTTGTACCATGTATTGTACACAAACATCTAAACGCTTTGCGTAAATAATCCCCTATAATAGGGTTGTTCATCTCAGTTTAAATATACAAGTCCGCACCAAAGTAATTTTTGTTTGGATAAGTTCAAGGGTAATTTAGAGTTCAACGAACATCAACTAAGGATTAGTTGAATCAAAAGTGTAATGGTAATGCAAAGGTTTGACAACAACGTAATACAAGGTAGTTATGAACCATTAATGAATATTGTACTGTATTAAGATCATGCTTTAAGAATAAAGTTCAAAGCATTAAAAAGATATAATCAACCTTGCTTGAATAATATGGTAAGCTAAGGTTATACTTTCCAATAAGGAAACAAAATTAAAAACTTTGCTTAATAGAATTCAAGAACTTGCATGATTTATAAGCAAAACAGATTAACAAATTAGCATAATTATTATCAAGGTAGGATAAGCTCAAATATAGTTTAGTGTTCGGAATCTTGCTCAACTGAATAATAAATTCAGGAACTTGTATAATGTAAGAGTAAGGATAGAAGATATGCATAAGTATAACAAAATAACGGTGAAAAGAAAACATTACTGAATAATAAAGTAGAAAATGTTAGGAAACTTGCTAAATATAAAGGTAAGGATCACAAACTTGCATAAACATAATCAAGTTAGGACACATAAGAGTAGGATTAGGAAACTTGCCTTGTGCGTAAGCTATTAAATTACAACTCACGTCCACCTACACATATTATTATAATCACAACATCTATTAGGTATACCATCATTAACCTTACAAGTTAAATCCCATTTTAGTTGAACTCGTTACAAGTTCCAACCATAAGTCTTAACATTACAACACTTAATCACCATCTCTAGACTTTAACAAATAATAACGTGATGTTTTCACAACTTACTAATTTTACAAATTTGGAATTATCAAATACATGTTAAAAATCTGTTATAGCGTCTTTGTTACATGCTCACCACATTATCATTTTCATTAGACTAGGTTATATTGGGTTTTAAAGATTGAACAATCAACAAGACATCACTGCCTCTGTTCTGGCTAGGGCGCAACTGCGTATGCCTTTGACACTAGTGCAGCTGCACAAACATAAACTACGCATACTATTCTTTCGGCTTTGTTTAAACCCAAACTCACGAATTTAACTATTTAAACATAAAATTGAACATACTTAAATCACATAAACTTCATATAAACGTTGCCCAATATGTATATATTGATTTAAAACATCAAAACAACAATAACAATCAAATTAATTGAATTCTTTCAATTCCATAATTTTGCAAAAACTCCATTTTTAGACATCCTTAGCAAAAGTAATCACTGAAAATTCGTTGTTACACCAAAACAATCCATTTAAACTACTTTGTTTTTGTTTCTTCATGAATTAACACATTTAAGAATCAATTTATGGTTTATCATACAAATTGAACATCAATTTTGATTCCAAAATAAGCTATATTCATATATTTCATTATAAACTCACAGTAAATATAATCTCTTCCTATTTATCATGTTTTCATGGATTATTCCACTCTAAATCATATACAAATCACATAAAGCAGTTTATATACAGAAATTAACACACATATAATCATATCTTCAATAATTTTCTTTAAAATCAATTATAGAGAATGAAAACTTACGAATATGAAAGAGAATAAGAATTTATACCCTTACTTGCTTATTTAGCTTTGCTAGAAAATATTAGAGACTTGCTAATCTTCCTCCTTCTTCCAATTCTCAATCTCACAAAGAAAACCTCTCTAGCACTCTATCTATTCTCTCTATTTTCTTCTTTTCTCTTCTTTGTTCTTTCTTTTCTCTCTTCTAACTTTACGTAACATATAAAAACTGATATAATATAAACGTATACCATATAATTACATATAATACGTATTAATGTATAACATAACTGATGTCAATTATTTTTCTTTTTAAATTCAAAAGCCACTAAGGCTTGTTTGACAAAACAAAATTAAAAAATAAGGATTAACAAGTCCTAAGATTTATTTGGTAAAACCAATTTAAAAATAAAGACTTAAAATCCTTAAGTCTTGTTTGACAAAACTAAATTAAAACTCTTTTAATTTATTTTAATAACTCATTTATTATATAGATTAATTATCACAGTTTATTTAATTAAATTCTAATATTCAAATTCAATTGAATTAAAGTTAACATTAACACAATAAATCAAATTATCACATAATTATAATTCCCATTAAATTATAATTTACTTAATAAATCATTAAATCTCCAATTTAATTATTAAATTAAATTGAAATAACATTATAACAATTCATTTAATCCTTATCGACTCTCTAATTTAATTATTAAATTAAATCGAATATTACCACATAATAATTAATTCATCATTCTTTTATTTTAATTAACTTCAAAATACCAAATTACCAATTATCAACTTAATTAACATATTGCACTAATTAAGTTAATTCCCCACAACTCATGAATTATTTATTTAACTAATAAATAATCAAATTAAACAAATATTTATTTAATAATAAACACATCAACTAAAATATTTATTTAATTCAATAAATATTTAAAATTATAATTAAAAAAATCTGGATTGTTATAGTTCAGGACCAAAAAGTAACATTCAATGTATTTAAGTTCATGAAATTCCCTATAGATGAAGAAGAGTGCTTCCGAATGGATGTGGTTGAAAAAGCAGTGGATGATGAGTTTCTAAGAATGATAAATAAGGACCCTTTGGAAACTACACTATTGGGGGATATTGATATAGATGATCTAGAGTTGACAGAATATCTGTAGATGTTGGATGCATTACTAAGGGTAAGGAAGTTTAAAATCCCTTTTCAGCCTTTGGAGTGTGCAACCAAGTCTTCAGATATGTTGAATTTATCTCTTGAAACACCTCCTACTCTTGAGCTCAAACCTCTACCTAGTCATCCCACGTATACTTATTTAGGTGAATCAGATACTTTGCCTGTTATTATTGCATTTGCACTTAACATATTTCAGGAAAATAAGCTGATTAGAGTCCTGCAAGAGCTTAAGAATGCTATTGGATGGACTATTGCTGACATTAAGGGAATTAGTCCTTCATTCTGCATGCACAAAATTCTTATGGAGGATGATATAAAGCCTAAAGTGGAATAACAACGGAGACTCAATCTTATTATGAAAGAGGTAGTAAAGAAGGAGATATTGAAATGGCTGGATGCTGGAATCATATACCAGATTTCTGAAAGTTCATGGTGGAGCCCAGTTTAGTGCGTACCAAAGAAGGGGAGAATGACATTGGTAAAAAATGAGAACAATGAATTGATACATACACGGACAGTGGTTGGTTGGAGAGTGTGCATGGATTACAGGAAGCTCAACAAAGCAACTAGAAATGATCATTTTTCGTTGCCATTCATTGACCAAATGTTGGACAGACTTGCGGGACATGAATACTACTTTTTGTTAGATGGATATTCAGGGTACAACCAAATTGTCATTACTCTAGAGGACCATGAGAATACAACATTTACTTACCCCAAAGGTATATTTGCATTCAAATGGATGTCATTTAGGTTATGTAATGCACTGACAACCTTTCAATGGTGCATGATGGCCATTTTCTTCGACATGGTTGAACAAAATGTTGACGTTTTTATGGATGAATTTTAAGTCTTCAGGGATTCTTTTGACAGCTACTTGGAGAACTTGATCATGGTGTTAAAGCGTTGTGAGGAAACAAATTTTATACTTAACTAGGAGAAGTGCCATTTCATGGTATAAGAAGGTGTTAGTTCCCAGTAGGCACACTATAGATCTAGAAAGGGGGGGGGGGGTTTGAATAGATCCTTTTATTTTTAAATACTTTTCTCTTTTATTTTGTATAGCTAATGCTTTAGCATATGACAAACATAAGAATCTTTTCAAGCACATCAGAATAAGTAAAAGATACCCTTCATTGATATATTCATAATAATACATACATTATTTTTAGAGTTAGTTCAGTTGTAAGCAATTAAAACATACATAGTTGTTATAACAGTTATTATACATAATATAAATGACATAAGGTAAAAGACACAAGGGGTTTTAAGTGGTTCAGAGACACAAGCTGTTAATCCACTCTTTTGCTTTCAACTAGCAGGATTTCCACTAAGGAAGGGCAGCACCCTGAATCACTAAGATTCCTTTAAGGCCAGAAGCCTTGGGACTTTAGTTCACTAAGAACTCTTCAAAGCTAGTAGCCTTGGAACTTCTCTAGTTCCCTAGGAACTCTTCAAGCCCATCAGGCTTGGAACTTTATTTAGTCCCTTCGGACAAGGACCCCTCATGCCTTGGCTTGTTGTTGTTGTTGTTGTTGGTGGTGTTGAGCTGCTAAGATGTCTTTAAGCTTGATCATCTTTTGTACTTAGCAGCTTGGTGTGGTCCTCTTTGCATTCTGCTTCGAGACTGGACCACATCATCTTTGGTGCAGCTGATCTTCTTCTGTTCTGCTTCAGCTTTGGGTTCATAGTGAATCGTAGAGTGGCTCTTAGGATCTGCCTTGTGCTTTTGTAACATTCCAGAATTTTAAAGTGTAATATTAAATATTTATTGATTTATATAAGTATTTAATGGATATGTTTATTGTTGAATAAATAATTGTTCAATTTGAGTTGATGTGATTTAGTTAATTATTTGTTGAATAAATAATTAAGGAGCTAAGAAAATTAATTGTTATGAGGTTATATACTAATTTAATTTAATAATTAAGTTAGAGAGCTAATAATGACTAAATGAAATATAATATTCTAATTGGAATTTGTGATTTAAAATAAAGTGTTAGTTGGTTTAATAAAATTATAATTATAAAGAAATTATAGTTTTGTGATAATGATTTATGTGTTAAAAGTAATTTAATAGATTAGTATTTGAATTGATTAAATTGATTAATTAATTTAATAGAAGTGTGACAAATAACCTTGCTATAAAGGAGTTATTAAAATAAATTAAAAGAGTTTAATTTAGTTTTGCCAAACATGTCTTATTGCATAATAAGTTGTTAATTTAATAATATTTTATCAAACAAGGTATAAGGATTAATCCATTTGTTTTAGTTAGACATACCAAACAAGGTGTAAGGATTAAAGAGTTATTTTATTAAGCTTAGCCAAACAAGCCTTATGGCTTTTGATTTTCAAAATAATATAACTGATGTCAGTTAAAATTCTATACTAAATATATCTATTATTACATACGTTATATTATTATACGTAAACTAGAGAAAGACTCAGTTAAAGAAAAAGAGAAGAAGAAGAAGAAAAGAGAAAAGGGAGAAAAAACTTGAGAGAAATCCTTGAAGGTTTTGAGAAAGAAAAGAAGTTTGATAATCAAAAGTAGCCATCATCTTCTTAATCAAAGGTAGGAGCTTAATCTTTTCTTTAAAAGTTAGTTTTCTTCTTCTTCCAAAAAGTTCTCTGTGAAATTTTATAAAAGATAATTGATGGTGTTTATGGTTATATGATAAATTAATGATTATAAGATGATTTCATGAGTTGTATATGATTATAGAGAAACTAGTTCATGTATGTATGTGTTTTGTGGAAGAAAATATATTACGGTGTTTACATGAAAATATATATGAATATGGCTTAAATTAAAATAGAAATTATGGTTTAATTAGTTGTTAAATTGATAAATTGATTATGGAAATTGATAGAGTATGTATAATCATAACTATGATGTTTGAAATTTCTGTTTTGATTGAAAAAAAAATCACAGTGTTGATTTTCATTAAAAATGTCAACAATGGAGTTTTTGCCAAAAACATTGAAATTGGGTGTTGTAAATTTGATGTTTATGTTATTTTATGAGTAGAAAAATGTTAGAAGTCTTCACAATATGTTTATATGAAGTCTATATATGTATTACATGTTAATCAGTCTATTAGATTCAAGCTTTTAGGCCTATTTGGCTTTTGTTCATGCTGTTGCCGAGCTTGGTCGCCGAGTTCTGGACTCTGGCGCAATGGCTGACAAATGATACAAATCTCATACGCCATAGTCATTGGCACCATCTTATAACGCCAATCAATGGCATGTGACTCACATGCCATGACTCTAACTCCGTACCATATGTGCGAGAGTTAGCAGAATGGTCTGACAGTTTTAGTTTATTACACGAACTTTGAAAATAAATGTTATGTGTTAATAATAGGAATGTTAAATGATGATTTCAATAGTATTAAACTATGAATGAACATGTTATCAAGTGTTACCTATTTGTAACATAGTTTGATTATGTGAATGGGTAATTTAACCTATATGATGTATATATTTGTGTATATAGATATAAAATGTTGATAATGACTAATTATGTCATGATGACATATGTTTAGGGTATTGAAATTCAAGTGGTAAGGGTTTAGCTTGTGCTAAAGGCAAGTTCTTTAACTCAAAACTTTATTGTGCGAGTTTAATTTCATTTGGTACATTATTGTTTTCAAATTCAATTACAATTGTTGTAAGTTGCTACCTCTACACTTTCGTAAAGCTAGATTGCCTATTCTTGAGTAGGTCATTGTATCTAGTTGCTCATGGCGATACAAGTATCCCAAATCTTATAGTTTAATCTTGAAAGCAAGTTTTTCTAATCTATTATATTGTTAATTCAATTCTTTGCTTTCAATTCGATTACAATATAATGATGTAAATTATTTGGAGCAAGTTATTCTTGTATTTAACTTGTTGTTTAGCATGCACAACTATATATGCTATGCATGCTTATTATTTAATTCTAATTAACCTTGGCTTAGTGTTGTTCAAGCAAGGTATGCTATAGTTATTCAAATTGTATGCTATTAGATTATTCCTAATGCATGACTTTAGTTTACTATGATTGATTCAATCACGATTATTCTATAGTATAGTGTTATTGGTCTTATTCAACTACTGCTTAGTTGATGTTCGTTGAATTCCAAATTACCTTGAAAGCTTATCCAAACCAAACTTCCTTTGGTGCGGACTTGTACTCTAAATACTGAGATGAACAACTCTTTTAATAGAGGTTTACGTTTAGCGTTGAAATGGTTGTGCACAATACATTGTGCGAAGGTTGATCCCCCCAAAGTGCGTGGAGTCCTTATAGTCTTATGACTATTAAAGTTAAAGTTGAAAGATTACTTATAACTGTGGACATGATTCGTGGTCATTAGACCCTCAGTGAATGTTATAATTTTCAGAAAGTTAATAGAATATATTGTTCAGTTCTATTGACCCTAATATTGGCAATTGATGTAAAAGTTTAAAGATTTACTTATTGTTATTTCAAGTGGGCCTTGTTTGCTCACTCTTGCCTGTAAAATTTCTTACAACTAAAGTTGAAATGGGTGACGTACCTAGCACCAGTAAGGTAAAAGGAAAGATGAATAAATACTGAAGACTTGTAATAGTTTTGATAGTTTACTTTCAGACTTTGGTTTAACGATTGTAATGAAGTTTATTTAAATTTCCGCATTTGAATGATTGTTGTTAAAGGTTAGATAACTTTGGGAGATTTTATTTAAGTTTAATCTGTATAAGCGTGTTTTTATTATTCAATTGTATTATAATTGGGTAGTTAGAAATGAAAGTTTTGATTAAGTGAACAAAAAATCTTGAGGAAATGAAGTACCAGGATTTGGGGGTGTCACAGCTTTGCCACTCTTCTGAATGCTATCTTCTTGTCCTTCTCGGCTCTTAGTTTAGATGCCAATTCAAGTGGCATTCTCATCTTTATTGAGTGAAGCTTTGATTTGTTTAAGTCCTTCTTCAAAGTTGCTTCATTTCCACCTTCGTAGTCTCACTGTCACTAAGACTTGTTCTATTTAAGCTCAGGTGGAACTCGTAGAGTCAACGTTAGCATTCTACCAACTCAACGATTCTGCAACATGATAATCATCAGTAACTCTTGATCTTTTAAGCTCTGTTGATTTATACTTCTTCCCAATCTTCCCGTTGGAAAGTAGCCAGTTGAAAGCTTTTAGATTTGCTTCACACATCTCAAGTTATTTGGTTGATCGCAGATTGACATGACATCTCCTTTTCGACTTTCTAAAAGCTGCGATCCTTTGTTTTACGCTACCCCATCAGAGATGTCACTCTGATGTCTTGGGCAGGTTGAAGACTTTATTTCTTCCTTCTGATTTCTCGATCAGAGGTTTTTCTTTGGCATCAATGCTCTCAATAAGCTCTTGTCCGAATATCAACCTTCAGATTGAACTGTTGCCAATGCTACAATCTTTAGCTGTTCGAACTCTACGATTCTAATGCATGTCTTCTTGGACTTGATCGTAGTGTCTTGTTGACTGGAAGAGATAATACTACGATCGTGAAGAGTGTTGATTGGATCTTCAATGTAGAACACCTCTTCCTTCTCTTGTGAAGCGCTTTAACACTTCTGTTTGCCTCGATACCTCTCAGATGTTGATGGCTTGACTTCTTTGTTCAGGTCCCTTTTGAATAGTAAGACACTTCAGATTTGTGGCATGTCTAGCTCGCTTTCTCCTTGTGATCTCCCGTTCACTTATCATCAATGGACTGACCCAATGCTCAATCACTTTAGCCTTGTTCTTTAGAGGTTGACCAGTGTCTCTGTGCATACTCCATCAGTTCTTTGTTTGTTTGGCAAACACTACCATCCTGGATATCTTTAAGATTGTTGTCATCTTATCACATGACAACAACTGCACCTGCAGACTTTCCTTAGTCAGCTACTGAAGTCTTATTATGATCATCTTGTGGAAGACTTCATCTTGAATGGCTTCACAACTCAATCTGGATGCTGATTGGATTGATGCTTAGATCTTCTGTTAGCTTGTATGCTATTTGTTGAGTGCTTTCGGTTTCCTTGGTGGAATTTATCTATGCAAACTTAGACCAGAGGCTTTATTCCTTTGGATATTCTGGGAATGCTCATTTGCTGAGAATCGTGTTTGCTCTACGAGTCAGCCTTGACGTTGTGAGCACATCTGTTGAAGTCTTAGTTCTGCACTTTACAATTCAGCTTCGGCTGTGCAGACACTACGACTCTGAGATTAGATCTTAACACTCTATGATTTCTGACTTTGTGCTCGTTGTCTTCATCTGATCTTTCTCGACTACAATCTTTGCATATAATCAGTAGACTCTACGACTTAGAGTGTAGTCTACGATCCTTGACTTGGCTTCGGCAGATTCTCGGTCGGCTCGTAAGCAGGCTGTCTCTACGATTCTGAACATGACTTCCTCAGCAGACTACGGCCCTGAGGAAGTTCTCCTCGACACCAACTATCCTTCCCCGTCTTTCCTGGTAGTGTACGAACTCCGAGATCTAATATCTTGCAGACTACGATTCTGCCTCGATAGCTCTCAAGTTTTCCGGACTCTCCGGCGGATCTACGATTTCTAGTGTAGTGCTTTCGACGATCGAATGAAACCTATCTATTACATCATAAGATCAACCTAACATGCTTTATCTTTCTATATTTATAGTCCTTGTACATCATTTCTTTTTAAGGACTTTAGAAAGCTGTTTTGCTTATGTAGGATCAACCTAACACATTTGATCAATTCATTCTAAGTTCTTGTACATATATTTCTATTATCTATCAAAGGACTTTATAGCATTTCTTTATGCAAGTATACTTGAATATTCATTCATATATATATATATATATCATAATCAAATCATATGTAAATAGGAATGTCATTCACATGCTTATTCCTGATAATCTCTCCCTATTTGACTATGACAAAAACAATAAGTGCATATGCATGTTATGAATGAATCTTATATACAGTGAGCAACTGTATTTCTAAAACAGATAATCATGAATGTCATTTATAAGAATATGGAATTTAATACACTCTGGCATTTTTCATCCTGGATCCAGAACATACCTACCTAGTTAGAGATGTACCTCTTTGGCTCCATATATGTTTCCAGGATGTCTGTTGATCAGCTACTCATCTATTTGACCTATTTGCTCCTGCTCCCCCTGGGATGTGGAATTCATTTCTTCTTCTTCTGGCTCCCCCTCAGCCTTTGCAAATACAAGCTCATCATCCTTTGGCTCCCCCTCAGATGATGATCCAACTTCTTCTTCTTCTATCTTCTTCTCTTGTTTCCTTCTGCTCTCCTTGCCCTTTCTTGAGTGCTCCTTTCCCTTTCTTGAGTTCCTCTTTCCATGCCTCTTTTTCTCCCCCTTTTTGTCATTAATCACTTGGGAGAGCTGCTCCATGTTGTACATAAGCTGCTCCAGCAGGTAAGAGGAGTTAGCAATACATAAGTTTATTAGATTTGAGCTTTTAGGCCAATTTGGCTTTTGTTCATGCTGTTGCCGAGCTTGGTCGCCGAGTTCTGGACTCTGGCAGTTGCCCAAAGAAGACAAATCTAAATCTCATGACTGCAGCAAGACACCATTACCATGACATACCAAACAATGGCTCGTGACTGCAAGACTTGCCTGACTCTCATACTCAGCAATGTGACCACACGTGTAAATCTGTGGCTCATAATGTGAGTTAGCGAGAATGGTCCAGCAGTTTTAGTTTATTACACGAACTTTGAAAATAAATGTTGTGTGTGAATAATAGGAATGTTAAATGATGATTTCAGTAGTATTAAACTATGAATGAACATGTTATCAAGTGTTACCTATTTGTAACATAGTTTGATTATGTGAATAGGTAATTTAACCTATATGATGTATATATTTGTGTATATAGATATAAAATGTTGATAATGACTAATTATGTCACGATGACATATGTTTAGGGTATTAAAATTTAAGTGGTAAGGGTTTAGCTTTTGCTAAAGGCAAGTTCTCTAACTTAAAACTTAATTGTGCGAGTTTAATTTCATTTGGTACATTATTGTTTTCAAATTAAATTACAATTGTTGTAAGTTGCTACCTCTACACTTTCGTAGAGCTAGATTGCCTATTATTGAGTAGGTCATTTTATCTAGTTGCTCATGACGATACAAGTATCCCAAATCTTATAGTTTAATCTTGAGCAAGTTTTCTAATCTATTATCTTGTTAATTCAATTACTGTTTTCAATTCGATTACAATATAATGATGTAAGTTATTTGGAGCAAGTTATTCTTGTATTTAACTTGTTGTTTAGCATGCACAACTATATATGCTATGCATGCTTATTATTTAATTCTAATTAACCTTGGCTTAGTGTTGTTCAAGCAAGGTATGCTATAGTTATTCAAATTATATACTATTAGATTATTCCTATCGCATGACTTTAGTTTACTATGATTGATTCAATCACGATTATTCTATAGTATAGTGTTATTGGTCTTATTCAACTACTCCTAAGTAGATGTTCGTTGAATTCCAAATTACCTTGAAAGCTTATCCAAACCAAACTTCCTTTGGTGCGGACTTGTACTCTAAATACTGAGATGAACAACTCTTTTAATAGAGGTTTACGCTTAGCGTTGAAATGGTTGTGCACAATACATTGTACGAAGGGTTGATCCCCCTAAGTATGTGGAGTCCTTATAGTCTTATGACTGTTAAAGTTAAAGTTGAAAGATTACTTATAATCTGTGGACATGATTCGTGGTCATTAGACCCTCAGTGAATGTTATAATTTTCAGAAAGTTAATTGAATATATTGTTCAGTTCTATTGAGCCTAATATTGGTAATTGATGTAAAAGTTTAAAGATTTACTTATTGTTATTTCAAGTGGGCCTTGTTTGCTAACTCTTGCCTGTAAAATTTCTTACAGCTAAAGTTGAAACAGGTAACGTACCTAGCACCAGTAAGGGAAAAGGAAAGATGAATAAATACTGAAGACTTGTATTAGTTTTGATAGTTTACTTTCAGACTTTGGTTTAAAGATTGTAATGAAGTTTATTTAAATTTCCGCATTTGAATGATTGTTGTTAAAGGTTAGATAACCTGGGAGATTTTTATTTAAGTTTAATCCTGTATGGACAGGTTTTTATTATTCAATTGTATTATAATTGGGTAGTTAGAAATGAAAGTTTTGATTAAGTGAACAACAAATCTTGAGGAAATGAAGTACCAGGATTTGGGGGTGTCACAAGTTGGTATCAAAGCTTTAGGTTATGAACCTTAGGCGGGGGGAAAAGCCTTAGGAAGTAACCTCTACAAAGATAGTGGAGATAACTCTTATCGAGTTTTAAGAAAGAAGTAATAAAACACTTATGTGCTTATGTGTTTATAGTTTATTTACTCATGAGTGTCGAGTAGTAATGATTAGTAATTAAAACTTTAAAACTTTGTTGTCAGGATGACTAATGTCGGAGAATCCAGTCAGGCTAGGGAGGAGGGACCTCAAATGCCTATAGAGGAGGAGCCTCGCGACATTCGAGATGGTTTAGAACAACTCTCGCCACGGAGTCGGCCCGTTGGTCACGATGAGTTGAGGATGAAGATGATGATGTGGAGACAGACGAGGAGGATCCCGTTGAGTTACCACAAGAGGATGAGGATGACGAGGACGAGGAGGAAAGGATTCCACTTAACTTCGATGGCGGTAGTATATCGATGAGGTGCATGACCATAACTTGGAACTTCAGGATACAGTTGAGGAGTTACAAGAGATAATAGCTGAACAAAAGACTGCAATGACACAAAAAGACGATGAGATCCAGGATCGTGAAGAACGATTGACAAATGTCGAGGAGAAACTAAATACGGTGAAGGAGAGAAAAGAGCAATGATCGAGTGGTCATTGAAGCGGAAGAACAAGTTTGAGAGAAAGAAGAAGCTGCTAAAAGGCTAAGAGCTAAAGATGCTTACGAGGAAGCTTTTCAACGAACCAGATTAGCAGCAAGAGACACGCAAGAAAAGAGAATGAAGATGGAAGAGATGGATAAAGTATTTAACACCGCAATTAATCGAGTTCAAGATCGGGTCATGGGATATCCGATTCAGTTTGAGACGTTGCCATCATTCGTGTTAGATCGCAGAACAATGTTTCGAGTCATGGAGGAAGAACGTGATAGGGCTAAGAAGTATCTTAATAGAACATCGTAGCTGTTGTACGATGAGTGAAAGGTTAAATAAATTGTAAATCCCAAGTGTTATGCAACCTATGGGATATGACTATGATGTTGTCTTGAAACTTTTGTAGTTCAAGAAAGTAATGTAGATAGCAGTGATGCTATTGTTTTATGTTTTCCAAAAAGGTTTTGAATAAATAAAAGTTGTTACTTTATTCAAAGTGTTATGTGTTATGTGGTTATTTCTTTTATGGAGGCAAGTTAATTAGAAAATACTTAACGAAGCTGAGTAATAGTCTAATAGATGCTTTGTTTCAACAGAAAATGCCTCCTAGACGTGAACAACCCCGACAGAGAAACAATGAGAGAACTACCAATAACGATAATGTTGACGGTAACCTCGTTCAACAACTAGTGACACTATTGACAAGAGCGTTGCAGAATCAACCACAAAACCATGGTACAACGTTTAAGGATTTCAAGGCGGTTGGACCACCTAAATTTCATGGGTCTATGAATCCAGTCGAAGCACAGACCTTGATTATGGAGATAGAAAAGGTGTTCGATGTCGCTAGGGGGGTAGGGATGATCGGAAGGCGCTTTCATGAACATTCATGTTGAAAGCGAAGCTTATTATTGGTGGCGAGCCAATAAAACTTCGTGAAGGGCGGGAGTGATGACACAGGATAGTTTCAAAGAGTTGTTCTTCGAGACTTATTTCCTGGAAAGTTCGAAGAGTTAGCTAGAAGTGTAGTTTCTGGAATTAAAGCAGGGAACGATGACTGTATCTGAGTATGCCTAAAAATTCAACGAATTGGCGAGGTTTGCGCCATATTAGGTTAAGCCTGAGATGAGCGTAAAGCGAAGAGATTTGAGCAGGGTGAAGCCACTGGTATCTGATGGGTTTTCCTGTTCCAATTGAAGACATTTCTGGTGATGATGGAAAAAGCGATTACTCGGCCCGAAGGTGGAGGCGAGGTAGTGACAAAGTTCAATCAGGAACAAAAGAAGAAGAAGAATGAGAATGAGATTAAGAATGGAGGTGGTAGCGGTGGAAACAACAACAACAACAACAGTTTGAAGAGGAAGTGGAATGGGAACATGGGTGCTGGAAACCAGCAGGGTAACCAGTAAAACAAAAAGTTTGAAGCATGTACGACATGTGGGAAATTTCACAAGGGTGCATGCTTAATGGGGAAACGAGTTTGCTTCAATTGTGGCCAGGAGGGTCACATCGCCCCAAATTGCACTCAACCGAAGAAGAATGTATGCTTCACGTGCGGATCGAAGGATCACTTTGCTCGTGAGTGCCCTAAGAAGAAGGATGGAGTGACAACTAGAAGCAATGGAGGTAACAATGGAGGTACATGGGCCATTGCAGGACCTGCAACATCAAATAAACCCACAGCCAGATCCTTTAACATAACTGTGCAAGATGCTGTGCAATCAAAAGATGTGGTGTCAGTTATTATCCCAATCAATGATATTAATTCATATGTATTATTTGATTCGGGTGCTACTTGCTCATTTATATCTGATGAATTTGCTAAGAGGTTAGAATTGCCTAGAGAAGAACTAAATTTTCCTTTGAACATAGAAATTGCGAATATGGAAGTAATCCCTGTTAGATTCGTATACAAGAACTGTAGGGTGAACATTAAGGAGAATATCTTGTTGATAGATTTGATTCCGATTAGACTTGGAGAGTTTGATGTGATTTTAGGAATGGATTGGCTGTTCAAATACAGAGCGGTAATTGACTGCCAAAAGAAGTGTGTAAACCTTATGACCCCGTCAAAGGTAGTATTTCATGGTAGCAAGTCGCTAGATAAATGAAATGTTTGGCGACTATCTTGAGCGAAGAAATTGTTGAGTCGAGGTTGTGTGGGCTATTTAGCTTACATAGTCGATACTCGGAGAAGGGTGTGAAACTAGAAGAAATACCGATGGTGAGGGAATTGAAGACGTGTTTCGGAGGATTTACGGGACTTCACTTTGACGGAGAAATTGAATTCGTGATTGACTTAAGCGGCAGGAACGACACCGATATCGAATCCCCGTATAGAATGGCTCCGGTAAAAATGAAGGAACTGCTGGTACAGTTGCAAGAGTTGTTGGACAAGAAATATATTCAACCAAGCATATCGCCGTGGGGAGCGCCAGTTTTATTCGTTAAGAAGAAGGATGGATCAATGCGTCTTTGCATCGATTATAGAGAGTTAAACAAAGTCACTATTAAGAATAGGTATCCGTTGCCTAGAATAGATGACTTGTTTGATCAGCTGAAGGGTGCTAAATATTTCTCAAAAATAGATTTGAGAAGTGGGTATCACCAATTGAAGGTAAGAAAGGAGGATATACCTAGAGCGGCATTCGAACTCGATGCGGACATTACGAGTTTACGGTGATGTCTTTTGGTTTAACAAATGCCCCTGCTGCGTTCATGGATTTGATGAACAGGGTGTTTAAACCATTCTTAGACAAGTTTGTAGTGGTATTTATTGACGACATTCTAGTGTATTCCAAGACTCAAGAAGAACACGTGGAACACTTACGTTTGACATTGGAAATACTAAGAAATGAAAAGTTGTATGCAAAATTCTTTAAGTGCGAATTTTGGCTCGACCATGTACAATTTTTGGGGCATGTGATTGACAAAGATGGGATTTCAGTGGATCCGTCAAAAGTGGAAGCTGTGATCAATTAGGAACAACCAAGAACACCGTCAGAAGTGAGGAGTTTTTTGGGACTGACCGGTTATTATAGAAGATTTATTCAAGATTTTTCTAAGATAGCCACTCCGCTAACAAATTTGACAAGGAAAGCTGTAAAATTCGTTTGGATGGAGAAATGTGAAGAGAGTTTCCAAGATTTTAAGAAAAATTTAAGTATGGAACCTGTGTTGACATTACCAGATAATACAGGAAATTTTGTGGTGTATAGTGATGCCTCACACAAAGGGTCGGGTTGTGTTCTTATGCAGAACAGCAAAGTTATTGCATATGCATCAAGACAACTGAAGGATTATGAGAAAGGGTATCCAGACTCATGATTTGGAATTAAATTTGCAGTTGTATTTGCTCTCGAAGATATGGAGACACTATCTTTATGGAGAGAAATGTGAGATCTACACAGACCACAAAAGTCTGAAGTATATTTTCACTCAGAAAGATTTGAATATGCGTTAGAGAAGGTGGATGGAATTGATAAAAGATTACGATTGTGAGATCTTTTATCATCCGGGAAAAGAGAATGTAGTTGCAGATGCTTTAAGCAGGAAAGGTCGGGAGAAATTGATGCTGATAACAACTCAGGAGGAGCTCATTTTAGCAATGACAAAACTGGAGTTGGAAATCAAATTTCCAAAAGAATCTGACAAACAACTATTCCGGATAGAAGCGGTCCAACTTTAGTGGACAAAGTGAAGAATGCTCATCTACTGAGATGAAGAGTGTGGGAAAATCAAAGAGAATCGATTGAGAGTAGTGATGTAAAATACAAGATCGATCTTAGAAGGACTACTACATTTTGAGGAAGAATTTGGGTTCCAATGACACGGAAGTGAAAGAAGAAATTTTGGCCAAAGCTCATAGCTCAAAATATTCAATTTATCCGAGAAATGCGAAAATGTATCAAGATTTGCCGATATTTTTGGTGGCGAATATGAAAAGGGACGTTGCAAAATCGCGTGAAAAATTCTTGACATGTCAAAGTAGTAAAGAACAACATCAAAGACCCGGTGGATACTTTCAACCGTTGGAAATACCAGAATGGAAGTGGGAACACATCACGATGGATTTTGTGGTGGGTCTTCCAACTACTCAGAGAGGATGTGATGCAATTTAGGTGATAGTGGACAGATTGACGTAATCAGCGCACTTTCTACCAATAAAGATTAGATTCAATCTTGATCGGTTGGCGAGATTGTACATTAAAGAGATCGTTTGAGGCATGGAGTACCATTATCAATTGTGTCCGATAGAGATCCGCGATTCACATCAAATTTTACGGAAGAGACTACAAGAATGCATGGGGACACGATTCTGCGAATGAGTGCGACTTATTATCCACAAACAGATGGCCAACGCGAACGAACAATTCAGATATTGGAAGATATGCTGAGAGCATGTGTCATGGACTTTAAAGGAACCTGGGAAGAACAATTACCGTTGGTGGAATTTGCTTACAACAACAGTTATCACGCGAGCATCGGCATGCCACCTTACGAGGCATTGTCGACGAAAGTGCGAGAACTCCATTTGTCTTTGGGATGAAGTCGGTGAACGCATGGCTATTAGGACCAGAACTAGTGCAACAAACTGCTGACGTTGTCAAACTCATCAGGACAAGATTAATAGCAGCTCAAGACAGACAGAAAAAGTATGCTGATCAACATAGACAAAATCGTGCATTCGACGTAGGAACTTTTGTATTTCTAAAAGTTTCTCCCTGGAAGAGGAAAATTCGTTTTGGTAAAAAGGGAAAGCTTAGCCCGAGGTTTATTGGACCCTTTGAAGTGCTGTGAAGAGTGGGAGAAGTGGCTTACGAGGTAGCTCTACCTCCAGAGTTGGAAAATATTCATAATGTTTTTCACATTTCGGTGTTACGACCATATAAACCCAACTACAAACATGTGATCGAGTACGAACTGTTGCAGTTCGAGAAAGATTTGTCATATGAAGAGGTTCCTATCCAGATAGTCGACAGGAAAGAACAAGTGCTCAAGAATAAAGTGATACCTTCTGTTAAAGTGATATGGAGGAACCATAACGCTGAAGAAGCTACGTGGGAACTCGAAGAGAAAATGTTGAAAAAGTACCCTGAGTTATTTGTTTAATCTATGTCTTCGATTCTGGGGATAGAATCTTTGTAAGTAGGAAATAATGTAACGAATGATTTGTTTGAGTTGTGATTCTGCGGACAGAATCCTTGTAAGGAGGGAATGATGTAATATTCTAGAATTTTAAAGTGTAATATTAAATATTTATTGATTTATATAAGTATTTAATGGATATGTTTATTGTTGAATAAATAATTGTTCAATTTGAGTTGATGTGATTTAGTTAATTATTTGTTGAATAAATAATTAAGGAGCTAAGAAAATTAATTGTTATGAGGTTATATACTAATTTAATTTAATAATTAAGTTAGAGAGCTAATAATGATTAAAATGAATTATAATATTCTAATTGGAATTTGTGATTTAAAATAAAGTGTTAGTTGGTTAAATAAAATTATAATTATAAAGAAATTATAGTTTTGTGATAATGATTTATGTGTTAAAAAGTAATTTAATAGATTAGTATTTTAATTGATTAAATTGATTAATTAATTTAATAGAAGTGTGACAAATAACCTTGCTATAAAGGAGTTATTAAAATAAATTAAAAGAGTTTAATTTAGTTTTGCCAAACATGTCTTATTGCATAATAAGTTGTTAATTTAATAATATTTTATCAAACAAGGTATAAGTATTAATCCATTTGTTTTAGTTAGACATACCAAACAAGGTGTAAGGATTAAAGAGTTATTTTATTAAGCTTAGCCAAACAAGCCTTATGGCTTTTGATTTTCAAAATAATATAACTGATGTCAGTTAAAATTCTATACTAAATATATCTATTATTACATACGTTATATTATTATACATAAACTAGAGAAAGACTCAGTTGAAGAAAAAGAGAAGAAGAAGAAGAAAAGAGAAAAGGGAGAAAAAACTTGAGAGAAATCCTTGAAGGTTTTTAGAAAGAAAAGAAGTTTGATAATCAAAAGTAGCCATCATCTTCTTAATCAAAGGTAGGAGCTTAATCTTTTCTTTAAAAGTTAGTTTTCTTCTTCTTCCAAAAAGTTCTCTGTGAAATTTTATAAAAGATAATTGATGGTGTTTATGGTTATATGATAAATTATTGATTATAAGATGATTTCATGAGTTGTATATGATTATAAAGAAACTAGTTCATGTATGTATGTGTTTTGTGGAAGAAAATATATTATAGTGTTTACATGAAAATATATATGAATATGGCTTAAATTAAAATAGAAATTATGGTTTAATTAGTTGTTAAATTGATAAATTGATTATGGAAATTGATAGAGTATGTATAATCATAACTATGATGTTTTGAAATTTACATTTTGATTGAAAAAAAAAATCACAGTGTTGATTTTCATTAAAAATGTCAACAATGGAGTTTTTGCCAAAAACATTGAAATTGGGTGTTGTAAATTTGATGTTTATGTTATTTTATGAGTAGAAAAATGTTAGAAGTCTTCACAATATGTTTATATGAAGTCTATATATGTATTACATGTTAATCAGTCTATTAGATTCAAGCTTTTAGGCCTATTTGGCTTTTGTTCATGCTGTTGCCGAGCTTGGTCGCCGAGTTCTGGACTCTGGCGCTTGCAGTGACGTGACCAAAGAACAAATCTCTCACATACAACAATGCCATATGGCCTTTGCACTATGCCGCTTGCGCCAATCAATGGCATGTGACTTTGGCAACATAATCTCTCAACTCCGTAGCGCCATGATGACGAGTTAGCGAGAATAATCAGCAGGTTTTAGTTTATTACACGAACTTTGAAAATAAATGTTATGTGTTAATAATAGGAATGTTAAATGATGATTTCAATAGTATTAAACTATGAATGAACATGTTATCAAGTGTTACCTATTTGTAACATAGTTTGATTATGTGAATGGGTAATTTAACCTATATGATGTATATATTTGTGTATATAGATATAAAATGTTGATAATGACTAATTATGTCATGATGACATATGTTTAGGGTATTGAAATTCAAGTGGTAAGGGTTTAGCTTGTACTAAAGGCAAGTTCTTTAACTCAAAACTTTATTGTGCGAGTTTAATTTCATTTGGTACATTATTGTTTTCAAATTCAATTACAATTGTTGTAAGTTGCTACCTCTACACTTTCGTAGAGCTAGATTGCCTATTCTTGAGTAGGTCATTGTATCTAGTTGCTCATGGCGATACAAGTATCCCAAATCTTATAGTTTAATCTTGAGCAAGTTTTCTAATCTATTATCTTGTTAATTCAATTACTGTTTTCAATTCGATTACAATATAATGATGTAAATTATTTGGAGCAAGTTATTCTTGTATTTAACTTGTTGTTTAGCATGCACAACTATATATGCTATGCATGCTTATTATTTAATTCTAATTAACCTTGGCTTAGTGTTGTTCAAGCAAGGTATGCTATAGTTATTCAAATTGTATGCTATTAGATTATTCCTAATGCATGACTTTAGTTTACTATGATTGATTCAATCACGATTATTCTATAGTATAGTGTTATTGGTCTTATTCAACTACTCCTTAGTTGATGTTCGTTGAATTCCAAATTACCTTGAAAGCTTATCCAAACCAAACTTCCTTTGGTGCGGACTTGTACTCTAAATACTGAGATGAACAACTCTTTTAATAGAGGTTTACGCTTAGCGTTGAAATGGTTGTGCACAATACATTGTACGAAGGGTTGATCCCCCTAAGTACGTGGAGTCCTTATAGTCTTATGACTGTTAAAGTTAAAGTTGAAAGATTACTTATAATCATGGACATGATTAGTGGTCATTAGACCCTCGATGAATGTTATAATTTTCGAAAGTTAATAGAATATATTGTTCGGTTCTATTGAGCTAATAATATTGGCAATTGATGTAAAAGTTTAAAGATTTACTTATTGTTATTTCAAGTGGGCCTTGTTTGCTCACTCTTGCCTGTAAAATTTCTTACAACTAAAGTTGAAATGGGTGACGTACCTAGCACCAGTAAGGTAAAAGGAAAGATGAATAAATACTGAAGACTTGTAATAGTTTTGATAGTTTACTTTCAGACTTTGGTTTAAAGATTGTAATGAAGTTTATTTAAATTTCCGCATTTGAATGATTGTTGTTAAAGGTTAGATAACCTGGGAGATTTTTATTTAAGTTTAATCCTGTATGGGCAGGTTTTTATTATTCAATTGTATTATAATTGGGTAGTTAGAAATGAATGTTTTGATTAAGTGAACAAAAAATCTTGAGGAAATGAAGTACCAGGATTTGGGGGTGTCACAGCTTTGCCACTCTTCTGAATGTTATCTTCTTGTCCTTCTCGGCTCTTAGTTTAGATGCCAATTCAAGTGGCATTCTCATCTTTATTGAGTGAAGCTTTGATTTGTTTAAGTCCTTCTTCAAAGTTGCTTCATTTCCACCTTCGTAGTCTCACTGTCACTAAGACTTGTTCTATTTAAGCTCAGGTGGAACTCGTAGAGTCAACGTTAGCATTCTACCAACTCAACGATTCTGCAACATGATAATCATCAGTAACTCTTGATCTTTTAAGCTCTGTTGATTTATACTTCTTCCCAATCTTCCCGTTGGAAAGTAGCCGTTGAAAGCTTTTAGATTTGCTTCACACATCTCAAGTTATTTAGTTCAGACTGCAGATTTGACATGACATCTCCTTTTCTGACTTTCTAAAACTGCAGTCCACTGTTTCGCCTACCCCATCAGAGATGTCACTCTGATGTCTTGGGCAGGTTGAAGACTTTATTTCCTCCTTCTGATTTCTCGATCAGAGGTTTTTCTTTGGCATCAATGCTCTCAATAAGCTCTTGTCCGAATATCAACCTTCAGATTGAACTGTTGCCAATGCTACAATCTTTAGCTGTTCGAACTCTACGATTCTAATGCATGTCTTCTTGGACTTGATCGTAGTGTCTTGTTGACTGGAAGAGATAATACTATGATCGTGAAGAGTGTTGATTGGATCTTCAATGTAGAACACCTCTTCCTTCTCTTGTGGCGATCGCTTTAACACTTCAGTTTGCCTCGATACCTCTCAGATGTTGATGGCTTGACTTCTTTGTTCAGGTCCCTTTTGAATAGTAAGACACTTCAGATTTGTGGCGTGTCTAGCTCGCTTTCTCCTTGTGATCTCCCGTTCACTTATCATCAATGGACTGACCCAATGCTCAATCACTTTAGCCTTGTTCTTTAGAGGTTGACCGGTGTCTCTCTGTGCATACTCCATCGGGTTCTTTGTTTGTTTGGCAAACACTACCATCCTGGATATCTTTAAGATTGTTGTCATCTTATCACATGACAACAACGCACTTTTCTGACTTTCCTTAGTCGACTCTCTGAAGTCTTATTATGATCATCTTGTGGAAGACTTCATCTTGAATGGCTTCACAACTCAATCTGGATGCTGATTGGATTGATGCTTAGATCTTCTGTTAGCTTGCATGCTATTTGTTGAGTGCTTTCTGGTTTCCTTCAGGTGGAATTTATCTATGCAGCTTAGACCAGAGGCTTTATTCCTTTGGATATTCTGGGAATGCTCATTTGCTGAGAATCGTGTTTGCTCTACGAGTCAGCCTTGACGTTGTGAGCACATCTGTTGAAGTCTTAGTTCTGCACTTTACGATTCAGCTTCGGCTGTGCAGACACTACGACTCTGAGATTAGATCTTAACACTCTATGATTTCTGACTTTGTGCTCGTTGTCTTCATCTGATCTTGCTCGACTACAATCTTTGCATATAATCAGTAGACTCTACGACTTAGAGTGTAGTCTACGATCCTTGACTTGGCTTCGGCAGATTCTCGGTCGGCTCGTAAGCAGGCTGTCTCTACGATTCTGAGCATGACTTCCTCAGCAGACTACGGCCCTGAGGAAGTTCTCCTCGACACACAACTATCCTTCCCCTTCTTTCCTGGTAGTGTACAAACTTCGAGATCTAATATCTTGCAGACTACGATTCTACCTCGATAGCTCTCAAGTTTTCCTGGACTCTCCTGGCCGACTACGATTTCTAGTGCAGTGCTCGACGATCAGACAAGCCTATCTATTACATCATAAGATCAACCTAACATGCTTTATCTTTCTATATTTATAGTCCTTGTACATCATTTCTTTTTAAGGACTTTAGAAAGCTGTTTTGCTTATGTAGGATCAACCTAACACATTTGATCAATTCATTCTAAGTTCTTGTACATATATTTCTATTATCTATCAAAGGACTTTATAGCATTTCTTTATGAAAGTATACTTGAATATTCATTCATATATATATATATATATATATATATATATCATAATCAAATCATATGTAAATAGGAATGTCATTCACATGCTTATTCCTGATAATCTCCCCCTATTTGACTATGACAAAAACAATAAGTGCATATGCATGTTATGAATGAATCTTATATACAGTGAGCAACTGTATTTCTAAAACAGATAATCATGAATGTCATTTATAAGAATATGGAATTTAATACACTCTGGCATTTTTCATCCTGGATCCAGAACATACCTACCTAGTTAGAGATGTACCTCTTTGGCTCCATATATGTTTCCAGGATGTCTGTTGATCAGCTACTCATCTATTTGACCTATTTGCTCCTGCTCCCCCTGGGATGTGGAATTCATTTCTTCTTCTTACGGCTCCCCTCGGCCTTTGCAAATCTGAAGCTCATCATCCTTTGGCTCCCCTCGATGATGATCCAACTTCTTCTTCTTCTATCTTCTTCTCTTGTTTCCTTCTGCTCTCCTTGCCCTTTCTTGAGTGCTCCTTTCCCTTTCTTGAGTTCCTCTTTCCATGCCTCTTTTTCTCCCCCTTTTTGTCATTAATCACTTGGGAGAGCTGCTCCATGTTATACATAAGCTGCTCCAGCAGGTAAGAGGAGTTAGCAACTTCAAACTTGAGTTCTTGTTGGCTTAGCTCAAGTTGCACTGAGAAGGACTGATTCATGTTGTCAATCTTGTCAGAGAGGACTTTGATTTGTTCTTCGTTGGCCTTCTATGCTCATATAGCTTCTACCTTCTGATCATGTATAGCCTTCAGATAGATATGATCTCTCTATTTGATTTTGAGAGATACATCAGCCGTAGTAGCTTGAAGTCTGTTCTGAACTGAATTATCTCCTACTACTGTCAGCACCATCTTTTATTCTTCATTGATCAGAGATATCTTCTTGACCAGCTGATCAGAATTCTTCAATAGCTCATGCTCCATAGGAATTTAGTCATCTGGTTGGGCAGCCTCTTTTTGAGCATCAGATTGGACTCTACGATATTCATTCTTAGATAGATTTTTGAAAGCTTTGAGAATTTGAACAATCGTTGAGTACCAGTCGCTATTGGAGGATGAAGGCATGTTAGACATCTGTGCTTGAGCAGAGGGGAGCTCTTCAAACTGAACTTGAACATTTTCAGTGATAGATAGAAGGGACTCTACGATCGTGTCCTTGGTCACGATCCTTCTTCCGTCAGAACCCACTCTACGACCATATGGAATATAATGGTTGCCAGCATGTCTGTAGAATTTGTAGTGAGGCTGGTCTTTGATCATCATTGTAGCAAAACTCTTCACCCTTGGGCAGTTTTGTGCCACCAGCTTTATGCTTGGAAACAGAGAGTAGCACCAGCTGAAGTAACTTCCATCTCTTTCAGTATGTGTCTTTAGCCAAGGCATCCATTGGAAGAACCATCTCATCTGTATATCATCAGGATTGTAGAGGAAAGTCGTGCAGTCTAACTCCATGTTGTTCCAATTTTTGAACACATCATGTGCAGTTTTCCTTACAACCTTGAGTTGTTCATTTCCATATCTTACCCATCTTTCTGCTGGTAATTCTGCGGGTTCATCAAACACTTCCACCACTATTCTTCTATTGATTCTTGCTGGAGAGAGGATAGGATAATCTGCTGGTTCCTCTGATTCCTGATTTGTAGAACTGGAATCTTCCTCCATTTCTCCACCTTCTGAGCTTGACTCATGTTGATTTTTTTCATCAGATTTATCAGTGAATTTTTCTTACGCATTTTCATCACTAGTACCATCTTCAGCATCCTCTTCCTTTGATCCAGATTCATCATCACTCACTTCAATGATTGCAGTAGAGTGTTTACTTTTCTTCTTGGAGGAAAATTGAGCAATTAATCTGTAGCTTTTCCTTCTCCTTGGGGGTTCAGCTATGGGAGAGTCAGATTCTTCTTCCTCTTCAGACTCTGAGGCCTTTGAATCATCAGGCAAGCTTACTTGACTTTCAGTATTGGTAGGGACATGTTCTTCTTTTTCAGAATCAACATCATTTGACCCATAATCTGGACTTGTTGGAGCATTTTCATTTGGAGATGCAGTTGGGTCATCTTGTAGCTTTTCTTCATCATTAGAGTGAATGCTCTGAGAGTTAGCCACTGGGCTTGTGCATTTTTCTTCCATGAATCCAGCTTCAGCTTCATTGCTGGATTCGTTCATTGTGGACACATTGTTGGGGCTTTCAGTTTCCTTTTATTCCTTTGACTCTACGTTCTCCTTTTCGTCAGATGTACTTTCTTGGGAAACTGGGGCTTTCTTGTCTACCACCTTAGCTTTCTTCTTTAATTGCCCTTGAAGTAGTCTGTTACTTCTCCTCTTTGTGGTCTCTGCAGTTGAGACCTTTTTATCTTCATCCTTGTCTTATGTGGAGAGATTTCTCGGTAAGGACTCAGTTTTCTTCACGCCTTTGGATTTCTTCCTGGCTGGTGTGGTTGCTGTTGGTACAGAGTCACCAGACTTAGAGCTTTCTATCTCTTTTTCCTTCCCCTTCTTTGCAAAGTTCTTTCTGCTACTCCCTGTTGTTGTTAACCTCGTGTTTTTCCTTTGGGTTCTTCTTCCAGTTCACAAAAAATTGTGGAGACATTACTTTGTGAACATTTAAAGGCTCTCCTTCATCATTCTTGATTTTGATTCCTAGTTTCTTCTTTAGCACT
Source organism: Panax quinquefolius (assembly GCA_020205615.1). Lineage (NCBI taxonomy): Eukaryota > Viridiplantae > Streptophyta > Magnoliopsida > Apiales > Araliaceae > Panax > Panax quinquefolius. The sequence continues at coordinate 96,356,071 of CM035167.1, read as the reverse complement.
ATACTCAACAGTCTTCCATGAAACGCCTTTGTCAGGGGTTTTTCTGTAGACTTCTTCAACTTAGCCTTTTCTACCCATTTGGAGATCTGATCAAATAGGATAACTCCAAAGTTGATTCGCTTCTTTAGAACTATAGCAGCCATGATTTTAAACTGTTGATCAAACACAGTGTCATGTGCAGTATCCTTGCTTAGTATGCATTTTCCCACTATTTCAGCAAGGAACTCGAATTCCTCAGGAAACTTCTTTTTCTTCATATCCTTTAGACTAGGGTTTTTTTGATACCCCATAATCTCCTTTGCTTGCTCAATGTTGATCTCATCAAGGTTTCTCAGTCCTAGGTCAGGGAAACCTAAGCATTGATTGATATTGGATGATTTCAGCTTAAGAGACTGACCTTTTACCTTGGTTGAAAGGGTTCCAACATTTACAGATGCATTTGAGTAAAAGTCCTTGATCAGTTCAGTATATACTCGAGTGCTAGCCTCAGGACATTATGAGAATCCAGCTTTCATCACAAGTTTGATAATGTCTCTGAACTACTTTTCGCATTTTTCAAACGACTTGGTTCCGAGCTGAATGCATGTGATTACTCTTCAATCTTCCATTTGAATAGTTTGAGGAATATGGGTATTTGATTCAGAGGAGTTTATGAGAGATGACCGATTGTGATTTGGGCAAGGCTCTGGAGGGTTAATTGATTTTGGCTTTTGAGAGGATTCTAGGGTTTAAAAATGGGAGGGAGAGAGGTTCAATAGCTTCTGATAACTGTTTGCTAATTTGAATTTTCCTTTATGACAGTTCCTTCTAACTCTGCATAAACAATGATGTGTCAACCAACCATTGGTTACACGATGCCCAGTAATGAGCTGTAACTCCCCCATTAACTCTTCAGTTTAATATTTCTTTTCAAAACAAGTAGGCGTCAATGACGTGGATTGACCGTTGATCATTATGGTTCGTAAAGTAGCATGATAAGCCAGCTATGGACTCTACGTTTTCCTTTGTTGACTCAATGATCATCTTTTAAGAGACGCTTCAGTGGATGGTTTTGACATTAATCCTCATCTTGATGCTGCATAGCTTGATCACTGATGTACTCTGAGCCAGTTTGGGCACTTAAGTTCTGAGGTGTGTTTGTATAATATCTTTCCAAATTGTATTCGAACTTCTCTACTCTTAATCTGAATGGTTGTGCAATTGTCCAGTTCTTCCGAGCTCCTCATGAGCTAGATTATCCTCTGGTAGGACTGCAATCATCGAGTCTTCTTCTACGATCACTGAGGTTGTACTACGATTGTGGAGTTCTCTTCAACTTTGATTCTATAATCGTTGACTGACTTGGTCCTTGAGATAAACTTAGCATTCCTTCTGGGTCAAGGTAGCTCAGGAAGGGCCAACCTCTTAGAGTGAACTAAGGGTCAGTTTTGTCCCTGAGGTGCTTTTCAGATGAAATACTTTAGAAGTGATTTGCACATATATCTCATTTAACCTTTTTCTGCTGGGGAGGACCTCTACCAACTTTAGGCAATTGCATTTGCTGTAATCGTGGTGTCCTCCTGTTCGTACACTACGATCAGATGTTTGATCGTAGGCACTCAACGATTTTAGGTTGGGTGACTGAAAGGTAATTAGTAGTACGTTTTGAGACGTTCCTACTGACTATGGTTCTTCATTTTGTTCATCAGCCATAAAGTTTTGAGACTCTGTAGCTGGTACACTGCTTCATAGTATAACTCAGTTGCTGTTATTTCTTAATAGATCACTGCTTCCCCATGTTCATACTATCTTCTCAGTGAGGTGTGATTTCCTTTTCTTCATGCGTGTTAGGAGACATCCTTTCCTGCTTCTTTCTGACTGGAATCACCACTGACAGTCAAATCTATTTTCATCGTAGACATGGATATCTCCAGGACTGATCATTCTTCGATCATTTGTCAGCACTATGAACGTAGTCTTCTTTATCAGCATGTGCTCATAGAGTTCTGCTCCCTTAATGAGTTCCTCATGTTTGACGCTCGATGATCCTCTGTCGTGAACTTTCTTGAGGATTCTCTTCATATGACATGCTTTGCATGATTGAGCATATAAGACCCTTTCCATCTTTGGTTGAATGGCCTACTTCCATATACGCATCAGTAGCCAAGTGCGCTTCATTTGGATTAGCTCAACAGGTCTTCAAGGACATGCTTTGACACATAAGAATTTTATCAGAATCATTTCTGAACAGTCATAAGCCTTCTGCTGGTTGAATCTTTCTTTGACTGAAGTCTCTTGCTTCATCATTCCTTAGTGTGGTCAGATAGACCAAGTACCTGTAGGTTAGATATATTTTTATTTCGGTACCCATAGTTAAATGGGTCCTTCCAGGTTAGTTTCAAAAACCATATTCCTCATATATTAGAATTAACATCATATTGATCACCAACAATCAAATTCATACATGCAACTAATTTGGATATTACATTTTGAGATGCATGATGATGAGTGTGTGTAAGATTTGCCATTTTAATAAAACACTCTTTTCATTTGATGGATTCAACATTTGTTTGGTTATGTTCATAGAGTTTAAATGTTTACAAAGTGAAAGTCAACACTATTACTTATGCGTATCTGGTTGATTCATAGAGGTGATCAGTTTCTGCGAATTTTCAAGATACTCTTATAGAACTGATCATACTCTGAATGTTATCAAACACTTAGAACATACGTTTGTACATACATACTAACCTATCAGCAAAGATTACTCCATATAAAATTGATTTAACCTTTGATATGCTTATGACCTATTTCAGATTTCTTTCAAGATGTCACCTTCAACCTAAACCTTGGATGGAGAGAGTTTGTAAGCAGTTGAGTTTCCAATCTCAATGTACTTTCTCTCTTCACCTTTTTAGGTAAATTATGATTTCTTGATAGGATACTGTTATAGTGCATAAGTAGGTGTAACATGATGTATGCAATTATAATAATGAGGAATCGTACCTTTCTACTGTCAGTTTCTTAACAGTCATTTAACTTATACATACTGAGGTTAGTCATTTATGTGCATAGTTTCTCATTTGCTCCTGACAGCTTGTTGCTCCTCTTGACCTTCAATCAATCAGCCGCGATCTTGAAGATGCAGGCTAAGAAAATCTCAGCATCTTTAATTCTTTGACATCCTTGAGTTTACCACATTTACATCCAGCTGCTGGTTGGCCAAACACATGTTTGAGAAGTTCTTTTTTATTCTATGGATAAGCATTTCTTAGTATGTATGACCTTTTTATCTTTTCAGGCTGGAGGATGTTTGACTCTTTTCTGTTGATGTCTTTTGAGCTTTCTAGCCTGGTCTTCAGACTACAAGATTAACTGTGGGCAGGGATTGGTCTTGTTGATATGGCAATCAAGAATATGGACCAATCTGAGCAACTTCAGGTGTATATACACATTTACCTGTTCACAATATTTCTAACGTGTGAACTCATCTGCATATAACAAGTGACTTACTACTAAACTAAGTTAAGAACAATGTTTGTGCCTAGGATCAGACTCAAAGCAATTAGCTTTTGAATATAGCATGAGAACCTGCTCTGATACCAATTGTTAGTTCCCAGTAGGCACACTATAGATCTAGAAGGGGGGGGGGGGTTGAATAGATCCTTTTATTTTTAAATACTTTTATCTTTTATTTTGTATAGCTAATGCTTTAGCATATGACAAACATAAGAATCTTTTCAAGCATAGTGGAATAAGTAAAAGATCCCCTTCATTGAAATATTCATAATCATACATACATTGTTCTTTGAGTTAGTTCAGTTGTAAGCAGTTAAAACATACATAATAGTTATAGCAGTTAATATACATAATATAAATGACATAAGGTAAAAGACACAAGGGGTTTTAAGTGGTTCAGAGACACAAGCTCCTAATCCACTCTTTTGCTTTCAACTAGCAAGATTTCCACTAAGGAAGAGCAGCACCCTGAATCACTAAGATTCCTTTAAGGCCAGCAGCCTTGGGACTTCAGTTCACTAAGAACTCTTCAAGGCCAGCAGCCTTAGAACTTCTCTAGTTCCCTAGGAACTCTTCAAGCCTAGTAGGCTTGGAACTTTATTTAGTCCCTTCGGACAAGGACCCCTCAGGCCCTGGCTTCTTACTGTTGTTGTTGTTGGTGGTGGTGGTGGTGCTGAGTTGCTAAGATGTCTTTAAGCTTTATCATCTTTTGTACTTAGTAGCTTGATGTGGTCCTCTTTACATTCTGCTTCGAGACTGGACCACATCATCTTTGGAGTAGCTGATCTTCTTCTGTTCTACTTTAGCTTTGGGTTTATGGTGAATCGTAGAGTGACTCTTAGGATCTGCCTTGTTCTTTTCCACTCTTTTGAATGCTATCTTCTTATCCTTCTTGGCTCTTAGCATAGATGGCAATTCAAGTGGCATTCTCATCTTTGTTGAGTGAAGCTTTGATCTGTTTAAGTCCTTCTTCAAAGTTGCTTCACTTCCACCTTCGTAGTCTCACTGTCACTGAGATTTGTTCTATTTAAGCTCAGGTGGAACTCGTAGAGTCAACGTCAGCATTCTACTAACTCAACAATTCTACAACTTGACAATCATCAGCAACTCTTGATCTTTAAAGCTCTGTTGATTTATACTTCTTCCCAATCTTCCCGTTGGAAAGTAGCCATTGAAAGCTTTTAGATTTGCTTCACAGATCTCGAGTTATTTGGTGCAGACTGCAGATGTGACATGACATCTCCTTTTCTGACTTTCTGACACTGCAGTCCACTATTTCACCTACCCCATCAGGGATGTCACTCTGATGTCTTGCGCAGGTTGAAGACTTTATTTCCTCCTTCTGATTTTTCGATCAGAGGTTGTCCTTTTGCATCGATGCTCTCCATAAGCTCTTGTCCGAATATCAACCTTTAGATTGAACCGTTGCCAATGCTTCAATCTTCACCTATTTGAACCCTACGATTCTGATGCATGTCTTCTTGGACCTGATCGTAGTGTCTTCTTAACTGGAAGAGAAAATACTACGATCGTGAAGAGTGTTGATTGGATCTTCAATGTAGAACACCTCTTCCTTCTCTTGTGAAGCGCTTTAACACTTCTGTTTGCCTCGATACCTCTCAGATGTTGATGGCTTGACTTCTTTGTTTAGGTCCCTTTTGAATAGTAAGACACTTCAGATTTGTGGCGTTTCTAGCTCACTTTCTCCTTGTGATCTCCCGTTCACTTATCATCAATGGACTGACCCAATGCTCAATCACTTTAGCCTTGTTCTTTAGAGGTTGACCAGTGTCTCTTTGCATACTCCATCAGTTCTTTGTTTGTTTGGCAAACACTACCATCCTGGATATCTTTAAGATTGATGTCATCTTATCACATGACAACAACTACACCTGCAGACTTTTCTTAGTCAGCTACTGAAGTCTTATTATGATCATCTTGTGGAAGACTTCATCTTGAATGGCTTCACAACTCAATCTGGATGCTGATTGGATTGATGCTTAGATCTTCTGTTAGCTTGCATGCTATTTGTTGAGTGCTTTCTGGTTTCCTTCAGGTAGAATTTATCTATGCAGCTTAGACCAGAGGCTTTATTCCTTTGGATATTCTGGGAATGCTCATTTGCTGAGAATCGTGTTTGCTCTACGAGTCAGCCTTGACGTTGTGAGCACATCTGTTGAAGTCTTAGTTCTGCACTTTACGATTCAGCTTCGGCCGTGCAGACACTACGACTCCGAGATCAGATCTTGACACTCTACGATTTCTGACTTTGTGCTCGTTGTCTTCATCTGATCTTACTCGACTACAATCTCTGCATATAATCAGTAGACTCTACGACTCAGAGTGTAGTTTACGATTCTGAACATGACTTCCTCAGCAGACTACGGCCCTGATGAAGTTCTCCTCGACACACTATTATCCTTCCTCGTCTCTCCTAGCAGTCTACAAACTCCGAGATCTACTATCTTGCAGACTACGATTCTTCCTCGATAGCTCTTGAGTTTTCCTGGACTCTCCTGACAGACTACGATTTCTGGTGCAGTGCTCGACGATCAGACAAGCCTATCTATTACATCATAAGATCAACCTAACATGCTTGATCTTTCTATATTTATAGTCCTTGTACATCATTTCTTTTTAAGGACTTTACAAAGCTGTTTTGCTTATGTAGGATCAACCTAACACATTTGATCAATTCATTCTAAGTCCTTGTACATATGTTTCTATTATCTATCAAAGGACTTTACAGCTTTTCTTTATGCAAGCATACTTGCATATTCATTCATATATATATATATATATATATATATATATCATAATTAAATCATATGTAAATAGGAATATCATTCACATGCTTATTCCTGACAGAAGGGATTATACTTGGACATAAAGTGTCATCGAAAGGACTGGAAGTTGACAAGGCTAAACTTGAGACTATTGAGAATCTACCTCCACCTACATCAGTCAAGGGGATACATAGTTTCTTGGGACATGCTAGATTCTGCCGCAAATTCATAAAGGACTTCTCCAAGATAACAAAACCTCTATGCAGTTTATTGGATAAGGATGTACCCTTCAAATTTGATGAGGGTTGTTTGGCAGCTTTTGAGCTATTAAAGAAGAAATTGACCACAACACCAGTGATAGTTGCACCGTATTGGTCCATGCCATTTGAATTAATGTGCGATGCTAGTGATTATGCAGTGGGGGCTGTATTGGGCCAACGCAAGGAATTTTTTTTTCATGCCATCTATTACGCTAGCAAAACACTGTCTGATGCCAATTAAATTTTACACAACCACTAATAAAGAGCTACTTGCAGTAGTCTATGCTTTTGACAAGTTCCATTCTTACCTCATTGGGACTAAGGTTTTAGTTTTCACTGATCATTCTGTCATCCGGTATTTGATTTCCAAGAAAGATACATAGCCTAGGTTGATTAGATGGATTTTACTACTTCAGGATTTTGATTTGGAAATTCAGGATAAAAAGGGTACAGAGAATCAAGTGGCAAACCATCTTTCAAGGTTAGTAAGTCCGGTGCAAGACAAGATGGATAAGGCTTTGCTCAATGAGTGTTTCCCTAATGATCAACTGTTTACAGTGAGTTCTGAAATTCCATAGTTTGTTGAATTTATCAAATATCTAGTAAGCAATGTACTTCCACTAGATATGAATCGTTAACAGAAGAAAAAAATCTTTACATGAGGTACAAAAATACATTTGGGGTGAACCGTTCTTGTTCAAGCAATGTGTAGACAGAATGATACATGGATGTATTCCATATAGTGAAACAAAAAGTATTCTACAGGTATGTCATTCTTCATTATATGGAGGACACTATGGAAGTGAGAGGATAGCTGCAAAGGTGCTTCTAGTCGAATTTTATTGGCCTTTTTTGTTCAGAGACACCCACAATTTATTAAGAATTGTGACAGATGTCAAAGGGTGGGCAACATCATCAAGCGTCATGAGATGCCATTGAACACTATCTTAGAGGTTGAAGTCTTTTGACGTATAGGGGATAGACTTCATGGTGCCATTTCCATCTTCCTTCAGCAACCTCTACATTTTTTTGACTGTCGATTATGTGTCTAAATGGGTGGAAGTCAGTATGACACCCCCAAATCCTGGTACTTCATTTCCTCAAGATTTGGTGTTCACTTAATCAAAACATTCATTTCTAACTACCCAATCATAATAAAACCTGCCCATATAGGATTAAACTTAAATAAAAATATCCCAGGTTATCTAACCTTAATCATCATTCAAATGCGGAAAACATTACATAACTTCTTTAAAATAAAGTCTAAGATCAACATAATAAAAGTCTAACATCTTATTCAAAGTAAAAATTACAAGTCTTCATCACTTGTACATTTTTCCCTTTCCTTTACTAGTCGAAGGTTCACCTACCTTCTCTTCTTTACCTGCAATGAGTTTATAAATATGCAAGAGTGAGCAAAACAATTGCTCACTGGATATAATATGGAATCAACAGGAGTATAACAATAACAACTGTCGAAATAAGCTCATCAAAAGTGAATAGTACTCTATCAACAATAATCAGAAAACTGGACTTCCAAAATATGGAAAATATACATCATTAAGGGTCGTAAGGCCATGAAATACGTCCAAAGTTGCAAGTAATCTTTCAACTCCAACTTTAACAGTCATAAGACTATAAGGACCTCGTGCTTGGGGATCGATCCTTTCGTCAGATAAATGTATTGTGCACAAACATTTTAACGTTATGCGTAAGTTAACCCCTAATCATAACAATAGGGTTGTTCATCACGAACTCAATTTCTCTGTCAGGCGGAAGTCCTGGCAAATCCTCTGGAAAAACGTCTTCGAACTCCCTCACTACTGGTATTTCTTCCAGTTTTACATTCTTCTTCTAAGTATCGACTATGTAAGCTAAATAGCCCACACAGCCTTGACTCAACAATTTCTTGGCATGCATAATCGTCAGACATTTCATCTGTCTAGGCGACTTGCTACCATAGAATACTACCTTTGATGGAGTCATAAGGTTTACACACTTCTTTTGGCAATCAATTTCCGCTCCAAATTTGAACAGCCAATCCATTCCCAAAATAACATCAAACTCTCCAAGTCTAATCGGAATCAAATCTACCATAAAGATATTCTCCTTAATGTTCACCCTACAATTCTTATATACAAATCTAACAGGGATTACTTCCTTATTTGCAATTTCTATGTTCAAAGGAAAATTCAGTTCTTCTCTAGGAAATTCTAACCTCTTAGCAAATTCATCAGATATAAACGAGAAAGTAGCACCCGAATCAAATAATACATATGCATTAATATCATTGATTGGGATAATACCTGACACCACATCTTTTGATTGCACAGCATCTTGCACAGTCATGTTGAAGGTTCTGGCTGTGGGTTTGTTTGATGCTGCAGGTCCTGTAATGGCCCATGTACCTCCATTGCTTCGGGTAGTCACTCCATCCTTCTTCTTAGGGCATTCACGAGAAAAGTGATCCTTGGATCCGCACGTGAAGCACACATTCTTCTTTGGTTGAGTGCAATTTGGGGCGATGTGACCCTCCTGGCCACAATTGAAGCAAACTCATTTCCCCATCAAGCACGCACCCTTGTGAAATTTCTCGCATGTCGCACACGCTTCAAACATTTTGTTTTACTGGTTACTCTGATGGTTTCCAGCACCCATGTTTCCATTCCACTTCCTTTTCAAACTGTTGTTGTTGTTGTTTCCACCACCACCATTCTTAATCTCATTCTCATTCTTCTTCTTCTTCTTCTTCTTCTTCTTCTTCTGTTCTTGATTGAATTTTGTCACTGCCTCGCCTCCACTTTCAAATGTAGTAACGCTTTCTCCATCATCACCTGCAACGTTTTCAATCGGAACAGGAAACCCTCTTCATGTGACCAGGGCTTCATTCCTCGTTCAAATCTCTTCACCTTACGCTCGTCTGTGCTGACCTGATATGGCTCAAACCTCGCCAATTCGTTGAATTTCGTGGCATAATCAGATACCGTCATCATTCCCTGCTTTAATTTCAGAAACTGCACTTCTAACTGGCTCTTCAAACTCTCCAGAAAATAGGTCTCGAAGAACAACTCCTTGAACCTATCCCAGGCCATCACCCCTGGCCCTTCACGAGTTTTATTGGCTTACCACCAATAACTAGCTTCTGCTTTCAACATGAAAGTTGTGAAAGCAGTTTTCTGATCATCCCCTACCCTAGCGACATCGAACACCTTTTCTATCCCCATAATCCAGGTTTGTGCTTCGACTGGATTCATGGACCCACGGAATTCAGGTGGTCCGACTGCCTTGATATCCTTAAACGTTGTACCATGGTTTTGTGGTTGATTCTGCAATGCTCTTGTCAGTAGTGTCACTAATTGTTGAACGGGATTATCTTCAACATCATTATTGTTAGTTCTCTCATTGGTTCTCTGTCGGGGTGGTTCACGTCTGGGAGGCATTTTCTGTTAAAACAAAACATCTATTAGACTATTACTCAACTTCTTTAAGTATTTTCTAATTAACTTGCCTCCATAAAAGAAATAACCACATAACACATAACACTTTGAATAAAATAATAACTTTTATTTATTCATCATTACTTCGAAAAACATAAAAACAATAGCATCACTTCTATTTACATTACTTTCCTGAACTACAAAAGTTACAGGACAACATCATTATTATCATATCCCATGGTTACTTAACACTAGGGATTTACACATTATTTAATACTTATTACGTGCATTACAGGCACATTTTCTACGATGATCTATTCAGATACTTCTTAGCCATATCACGTTCTTCCTCCATGACCCGAAACATTGTTCTGCGATCTAATACGTATGATGGCAGCGTCTCGAATTGAATCGCATATCCCATGACCCGATCTTGAGCTCGATTAATTGCGGTGTTAAAAACTTTATACATCTCTTCCATCTTCATCCTCTTCGCCTGTGAGTCCCTTACTGCTCTTCCAGTTCGTTGATAAGCTTTCTCGTATGCATCTTCAGCTCTCACCCTCTTAGTAGCTTCTTCCTTCAACTTGTTCTTCAGTTCCACGACCATCTCGATCAGTTGTTCCTTCTCTCCTTCAGTCTGTACTAGTTTCTCCTCGACATTTATCAGTCGTTCTTCACGATCTTGGATCTCGCCGTCTTTTTGTGTCATGGTAGTCTGTTGTTTAGCTACTATCTCTTGTAACTCCTCGACAGTATCTTGAAGTTCCACATTACGGTCATGCACCTCATCGTATATACGGCTAGCTATCGAGTTAAGTGGAATCCTTTCCTCCTCGTCCTCTTCATCCGTTTGTGGCAGCTCCACGGGATCTTCCTCATCTGTTTCTACGTCATCATCCTCATCTTCAACTACTGTGACTAATGGGGTGACTCCGTGTGGCGAGAGTTGTTCCTAAACTTCTCCGAATGTCGCGAGGCTCCTCCTCTATAGGAATTTGAGGTCCCTCCTCCCTAGCCTGACTGGATTCTCCGACATTAGTCATCCTGACAACAAAGTTTAAAAGTTTTAATTATTAATCATTACTACTCGACACTCACGAGTACATAAACTATAAACACATAAGCACATAAGTGTTTTATTACTTTTTCCTTAAAACTCGATAAGAGTTATCTCCATTATCTTTTCAAAGGTTACTTCCTAAGGCTTTCCCCCCACCTAAGGTTCATAACCTAAAGCTTTGATACCAACTTGTGACACCCCCAAATTCTGGTACTTCATTTCCTCAAGATTTGGTGTTCACTTAATCAAAACATTCATTTCTAACTACCCAATCATAATAAAATTGAATAATAAAACCTGCCCATACAGGATTAAACTTAAATAAAAATATCCCTCCTATCAGTAGTGTCACTAGTTGTTGAACGGGGTTACCGTCAACATTGTTGTTATTGGTAGTTCTCTCATTGTTTCTCTGTCGGGGTGGTTCACATCTAGGAGGCATTTTCTGTTGAAACAAAACATCTATTAGACTATTACTCAGCTTCTTTAAGTATTTTCTAATTAACTTTCCTCCATAAAAGAAATAACCACATAACACATAACACTTTGAATAAAGTAACAACTTTTATTTATTCAAAACCTTTTTGGAAAACATAAAACAATAGCATCACTGCTATCTACATTACTTTCCTGAACTACAAAAGTTTCAGGACAACATCATAGTCATATCCCATAGGTTGCATAACACTTGGGATTTATAATTTATTTAACCTTTCACTCATCGTACAACAGCTACGATGTTGTATTAAGATACTTCTTAGCCCTATCACGTTCTTCTTCCATGACTCGAAACATTGTTCTGCGATCTAACACGAATGATGGCAACGTCTCAAACTGAATCGGATATCCAATGACCCGATCTTGAGCTCGATTAATTGCGATGTTAAATACTTTATCCATCTCTTCCATCTTCATCCTCTTTGTTTGCGTGTCTCTTGCTGCTAATCTGGTTCGTTGAAAAGCTTCCTCGTAAGCATCTTCAGCTCTTGCCTTTTAGCGCCTTTCTTCTCTCACTTTGTTTTTGATTCAAATGACCACTTCGATCGACCGCTCTTTCTCTCCTTGATGCATTTAGTTTCTCCTCCACATTTGTCAATCGTTCTTCATGATCCTCGGATCTCGCTTTCTTTTGTGTCATTCCAATTCATTGTTCACCATTATCTCCTGTAATTCCTCAATCAGATCCTCGAAGTTCCACGTTACGGTCCATGCACCTCATCGATATATACTACTGCTATCGAGTTAAGTGGAATCCTTTCCTCCTCATCCTCGTCATCCTCATCCTCCTGTGGTAACTCAACGGGATCCTCCTCGTCTGTCTCCACATCATCATCCTCATACTCAACTACTGTGACCAACGGGGCTGACTCTCGTGGCAGTAGTTGTTCCCAAACTACCTGAATGTCGCGAGGCTCCTCCTCTATAGGCATTTGAGGTCCCTCCTCCCTATCCTGACTGGATTCTCTGACATTAGTCATCCTGACAACAAAGTTTTAAAGTTTTAATTACAAATCATTACAACTCGACACTCACGAGTACATAAACTATAAACACATAAGCACATAAGTGTTTTATTACTTCTTTCTTAAAACTCGATAAGAGTTTTCTCCACTATCTTTTCAGAGGTTACTTCCTAAGGATTTTCCCCCCACCTAAGGTTCATAACCTTAAGCTTTGATACCAACTTGTGACACCCCCAAATCCTAGTACTTCATTTCCTCAAGATTTGTTGTTCACTTAATCAAAACATTCATTTCTAACTACCCAATTATAATACAATTGAATAATAAAAACCTGCCCATACAGGATTAAACTTAAATAAAAATCTCCCAGGTTATCTAACTTTTAACAACAATCATTCAAATGCGGAAATTTAAATAAACTTCATTACAATCTTTAAACCAAAGTCTGAAAGTAAACTATCAAAACTATTACAAGTCTTCAGTATTTATTCATCTTTCCTTTTCCTTATCGGTGCTAGGTATGTCACACGTTTCAACTTTAGTCAGTAAGAAATTTTACGAAAAGAGTGAGCAAACAAGGCCCACTTGAAATAACAATAAGTAAATCTTTAAACTTTTACATCAATTGCCAATATTAGGCTCAATAGAACTGAACAATATATTCTATTAACTTTATGAAAATTATAACATTCACTGAGGGTCTAATGACCACGAATCATGTCCACAGTTATAAGTAATCTTTCAACTTTAACTTTAACAGTCATAAGACTATAAGGACTCCACGTACTTAGGGGGATCAACCCTTCATGCAATGTATTATGCACAACCATTTCAACGCTAAGCGTAAACCTCTATTAAAAGAGTTGTTCATCTCAGTATTTAGAGTACAAGTCCGCACCAAAGGAAGTTTGGTTTGGATAAGCTTTCAAGGTAATTTGGAATTCAACGAACATCAACTAAGGAGTAGTTGAATAAGACCAATAACACTATACTATAGAATAATCATGATTGAATCAATCATAGTAAACTAAACTCATGCATTAGGAATAATCTAATAGCATACAATTTGAATAACTATAGCATACCTTGCTTGAACAATACTAAGCCAAGGTTAATTAGAATTGAATATTAAGCATGTATAACAATTTGAACGATAGAAATGGTCGACATTAGTATATATAGTTATGCATGCTAAACAAAAAGTTAAATACAAGAATAACTTGCTCCAGAATAACTTACATCGTTATATTGTAATTCAATTGAAAACAATAATTGAATTACAAGATAAAGGATTAGAAAACTTGCCTTGTTCGTAGATTAAACCGAACAATTCGAATCATAATATCCTATATACATATGTCATCATGACATAGTTAGTCATTATCACATAACTAATACATTCATCATGTAGGTTTGATTATTTAATCACATAATCAAGTTATAACACAAGTTAATCTTTAATAACATAATTATTCGTAGTATAGAAATACTACAATCAATATTTTACAGTCTTACTATCATCACATAATGTTTCTTAAAATTTCGTGTACAAAAAGTACAATCGTCGGACCATTCTGTTGACTTCATGTGCTACGGCTACGCCATTACACTGGAGGGTGCATTTATGACGTAAGAGGATAATGGCGCCATGCGCGATAAATACACTACTGAAGCCGCTACTGTGGTGTGTGGAGATGGCGTTGATTGCCACTAATGTATTTCTTGGGTAAGCACATACACTTAAGTCATAGCTGAATCGATTTAATGACGGCCGACAACGAGACAAGAAAAAACCATTTTGCCTACAAGCTCGCTTTCTAATGTACTAATTCACATGCAATTCATACAAAAACTTCATGTAAACATATTTCAAGAACTCCTAACATGTTTCTACCCATACAACAACATAAACAACAAATTTAAAACATCCAATTTCATTGTTTTTGCTAAAAACTCACTTTTTTGATATTTCAATGAAAATCAACACTGTAAATTTTATTTTTCAGCCAAAACAATTAATTCAAAACATCTTTATCAATAATTATACATACTCTCTCAAATTAGATGATCAATTTATCAACTAAACAACTAATTAACCCTCAATTTCTACTTTAAATTAACCCATACTCATTCACAAAAACTCTATGTAAAATGGTTTTCTTCAAAAACTACATATATAACAACAATACATTGACTATAACTTATGAAAATCGTTTTAACATCACTAGTATGTCATATAAAGCCACATAACAACAAAAATTCATACTTACACAAGGATTCTACAGAGAATTTGGGAAGAGAAAAACTAAACTTTTAAAACTAAAAAGAATAGAACAATACCTTGAAGAAGATGATGATGGCTATTCCTTTCTATTCTCAAGCTTCTTCTTCTTCAATCTCTAGCCTTTCTTCCTCTCTTCTTTTCTTCTTTTCTTCTTCTTCTCTTCTTCTTCCTCTGAGTTTTTCTTTTCTTCTCTCTAACCTCTCTCCTCTATTCTTACGTCTTATGATATAACGTATAAGATACAATATATATATTAAATATATAATATAACTCTAACTTAACTGACATTAGTTATTTTTTATTTGAAATCAAAAGCCATAAGGCTTGTTTGGCTAACCACTAAAAAGATAATCAATTAACCCTTATGCCTTGTTTGGTAAAACACAATTAGATTAAAGTCTTTAATAGGCATTAGGCCTTGTTTGGCAAAACTGAATTAACTCCTTTAATTTATTTTAGTAACTCCTTTATAGTAAGGTTATTTGTCACACTCCTTATTAAATTAAATAATCAATTTAATCAATTAAAATATTAATCTATTAAATTACTTTAACACATAATTCAATATCACATAAATTATAATTTTATTCAACCAACTAACACTTTATTTTAATCACAAATTCCAATTAAAATACTATAATTCATTTAATCATTATTAGCTCCCTAACTTAATTATTAAATTAAATTAGTATATAACCTCATAACAATTAATTTTCTTAGCTACTTAATTATTTATTCAACAAATAATTAACTAAATCACATCAACTCAAATTGCCATTAAATACTTATATAATTCAATAAATATTTAATATTACACTTTAAAATTTTGGAATGTTACATCATTCTCTCCTTACAAGGATTATGTCCTCAGAATCACAACTCAAATAAATCATTCGTTACAGTCAGTGCCTTACCGACCAGTAATGCCAAAATGGTTTTAAAACCTTCAGAAAAACAGTTTCACCAGATTCGGTACTCCAAGAGTAATAATCAATCATGAGGGGAGTCACTTTTGTAACAAACATTTCATATCTCTTTTGGTCAAGTACGAGGTAAATCACAAGATTGCTACAGCTTATCACCCCCAGACGAATGGCCAGACAGAAGTGTCTAATAGGGAAGTAAAGCGAATTTCAATGAAGATTATTAATCCCACTAGAAAGGATTGGTCCATGAAGCTAGATTATGCACTTTGGGCATACATGACTACATATAAGACACCCATCAGCTTGGTCTTTGACAAAGCTTGCCATCTTCCTGTGGAACTGGAGCACAAAGCATACTAGGCCATCAGAAAGTTGAATTTTGATCTCACAGCTGCAGGGGAGAAGAGGCTTCTCCAACTGAATGAGCTAGATGAATTTCGTCTACAGGCGTATAAGAATTCAAAACTATACAAAGAAAAGGTAAAAGATGGCATGACCAGAAAATCCTTGAGAGGAAGTTTAAGCCAGGCCAAGCAGTTCTTTTGTTTAATTCAAGACTAACACTCTTCCCGGGAAAGCTTAAGTCTCGATGATCAGGACCCTTCATTGTAAAAACTATATTTCCACACAGCGATGTTGAGATAGTGGATAAGAATCATGATCAACCTTTCAAAGTCAATGGAAAACACCTTAAACATTATTGGGGTGGTGATTTTGATCGCCATAAATCCTCAATTATTCTTGTCAATCGACAATGAAGAAGGGAATAGTTGAGCTGAAAGGCTATAAATAAAGCGCTCGATGGGAGGCACCCCACCCAATCTTTCATCCCCTTGTTTAATTCTTATTTACATCTTGATACAATAGGTCAATTTTTGTTTGTAATAGTCAATAGATTTTATGTGTAAAATCTTAGGTACAATACATTTGCCACATGGTTGCACGAGCAGAAGATTTGAAAAGGTCAAAGTCGCTGGATACATATAAAATCGTACCATTTGACTTTATTGTTACCAAACCACTGCTACAGCACCCTTTGTCACCAAGAAATTCAACTTGAGTTCAATAGGCCTACCTGCGCCATATTAACAGAGGGACAAAGTGCAGCCGCGGCGCGACCGGAAGATTATTTTAAAAATTTTAGATTCGGCAATTCTGTTATTTCATTTCAACTCAAAATCATCTAAGCCTCTCAAAATAAACTACCAGGACTACAAACCCTTTCATTCTCTTATCCAACAATTGATTCCCTCAACTCCATCTCCCACTTGGATCCTACCATCTACACACGCTCTCTCCTACTTCTATCCAAACCCTAGCCTCGCCCCTTCAATTCCATAATAAAAAAAGTAGAGCAATAGCTAGGGTAAGTAGTCTTTGGGGTTACATACCAGCTATTTGATCAGAGTTTTGAGAGAGATTTGGGTTTATATGATTATTTTGGGGGATGCTCAGATTCAAAGAAAGAATTCATCATCAACAAAATGGTTTCAAAGTGAATCAGAACTCCATCACCTTATTCCCCAAGCACTGACAACGAATTCGGGGAAGGTATCAATCGCAATGTATTTGATATCATGAAGTTCGTCAACCTCTCAGCCCAATATTACTATTTGATGTACTGATGAACAAGACCTTTGTGTTGAAAAGAGGGATCAAGCCCAATAAAGAAGATGGAAAGATTTGGAATATGATTAGAGAGCATGGTTGGTAGTCAGTGACTAGTACTCCATGGGCAGCACCGATGGCCATAGTCCGTGAATTCCAGCACCAGGGAAACTCAAATTGGGATATCGTATATTCGGGGAAAACAAGTTCCATACAAAAAGTATGCCATCAATGAGCTATTTCACTTGGACACCCTACCACCGGATGAGTCTAACTGGGTGGAGTACCAACGCTTTAATATTGACATGGACAAGTTAGTGGAAGCGATGTGTAAGCTTGGAACTGTATGGACCATAAGAGCAGGAACCGATAAAAAAATCCATTTCCCTCACACTGCACTGAATCAATATGCTAAAGCTTCGTATAGTTTCATTTGTCCTAGCTTACTCCCTACACATCATCAGAATGACGTCACTACAGAAAGAGCTATACTACTTTATGGCATCATCAAGGGAAAGTCGATAGATGTGTGTCACCTAATCAATCAGTCTCTGTTATGTTATATGAGATAAAGTACCACTGGAGGGATTCCACACGCATTAATTGTCACCAAACTGTGTGTCCAGACAGATGTTGAATGGGGCAATGAGACATTATAGATGCCCATGAAAGACATCGTCCATGCAACCATTAGAAAATACATTATATGGGAAGGAGATGAATTTCATCCTCGTGGTCTTGGTTTCATGTTTGCTGACCAAGATGTGAGTGAAGAAGGCGATGACAAAGAAGTTGAGGCTCCTATTATTATACCTCCTCCACATCCTACTAGTCAGGATCGAGAGATGTGTCGCTTGAGGCGGCAAATGGATGCCATGCATACTGATTTATCGACATACGCTACTGAATTTACTAGGGTGCTTTCTCGAGCATTTGCACAGCTTGGCACGGAGGCTCATTTCTCTATCTTTGGGTTAGGTAGCACTTATCCGCCTCCAAATACTCCACCTGAGCAGGATGAAGCAGGTAGAGATAGTGATGCTGCTTAGGGGAGTTCCTTTCTAACCTTTACCTTCCAATGAGGACATTGCTTATTTTAAAGTTTGGGGGTATTAGTTTTGATTGCATTATTAGTATAGCTTGCATTTAATTTAGTTGCATCTTAGTATTACACTTTATCTTAGTTTAATTGCATTTTAGTTTAGCTTAGGTAATTTCATGTGACCATCTTACAAAATAGATTAAAAGAAAGAAAAATTTAAAAATATTTGCTTATTTTGTTGCATTGTGCTTAATTAGATCAACTTTCATGAATCCTAGCATCTTGTTTGCTTGAAATCCTTATTGACCCATGATGATATTAGAACTGCTTGGTGGTTAGCATTGTTCATAATTGTAGATTGGTTATGAGGTTACAACATGATGTGAATTTTAATCTGTTTGAAACAGATGTATTCAGATAGCACTTATGAGTAGCCATTATGATTTTTATAGTTTAAATGGTTGCATAATTATCTTCTGGTGGGAAACTTGTGTTTTAATGATAGAAATTTAGTAAAACAGTTAGTAATGGCTTAGATGATGCAAAATCTTAAGTTTGGGAGAAAAACAGGGGGGATACATGATATAATATGTGAATAAATACTTGAATAGCTTAGTTTTGTAGCCTTTGATACTTGATTAAGTAAGCCCTTAAGGGTGTCTCTGCACCCAGTGCCCTAAAACTGTCTGGTTTGGGAGTTGTTGGTCGAAAGCTCGCTACACGGGTATCACTGAAAAGCATTGCATAGCCAGGTGTATACACGGGAAAGTGCAAATATCTCTCTCGTAAGTAAATAAAAGCATAATAAACCCCTTGTTGACTCTTAGCTGAGTTGATGTGTAGTCTTGGTCATAACGTTAATTGTTTGCTGGGATTTTAATTTGAATTAAATCTATACTTTTCCTCTTAAGAAGCATATTATGTGAAGTATTTGTTCTGTGGCAAATTTAATGGCTGCTAAACACATACACACACACACCCACACACACACACACACACACACACACACACACTATATCAGTGATGACATGTTTTAGTTTACAAAATGTTGTGACTCATTGACCTTGTCTTGGTTAGATACTCTGTTTGATTATCATTGTATTTTTTCTGAGGCATCTCATTTGGATCTCATGCTTACTGATGTTGGATTCTTAGGCATGTAGTTGTACATATACATATTGTTTAGTTGTTCCATTCCTTTTCTTTATGTTTTGTTGCTTGGGGACAAGAAACGTTGTAAGTTTCAGGGCATTTGATAAGTATGTTTTATACCTACTTATACGATATTAACTAAATTGAAATTGTTGCCCAATCTCATATTTCTTAGTCCTTTTTCATGCATTTCCTTCCATTTTATAGGATTCATGCTCGGGAACTCAATTGGTGGCATTTAGAGCTAAAAAGGATGTATTGAGAGCTTAAAGTGATCAAGTGTTGAGGTAATAGCAAGTGTAGATGCAGCAACAGAAGAAAGCATAAATCAAATTATAGTGTCTTTGCTTTCAATTTGCGCCAATATTGGCTAAATTGGGCAATGCATGACGCGCCATTAACGCCTAGAGATCCAAAGACAATACGCATGCTACCTAATTAAGCTTTCTTCGCAGTACATGATCGTTCCAAATCTCGATGAACAAAATGCTAACTTTTCATTTAAGTGATCAATGAGAGAGTAGCTCTAAGGAGGGGTCTTTAGAGGTTGATGCAATATATTAGAAGGATTATTTAGCCATTTGGGGATATACAGAGAATATAGAGGGATATACAGAGAATAGAGAGGGATATACACATATTCTATTCTCTACTTTTTGAATCTAGCTTAGGTTTTTGATTTTCATTTCTATATTAGCTTAGATTAGGTTAGATCTTTGGCGATTGAAGCAATTAAAGATCCTTGGAAGTTTAAATTTGAAGCAAAAGAAGAAATTCAGATTTTCTATACCTAATTCATACTTCTCTTTACTTCTATTTGCACTTTTCAATGTATAATCAATTGTGGATATTGGATTTTGTTTTAATTATGAACTAAACCCTATTTTGGGATTATAAAGGATCTTGTTGCTTAGATAAAACTAATATGCTTCTTTGTTGAACTTTAATTAATTATTAATGGATTGCCTAACATGATTTGTGTTAATTGCGTAATTGCTTGACCACCAATTATTGTGATAACCTATATTAAATTGAGAAATGGAGTATAGGTTTAGATCTGATCATGTTGGCATGTGTTTATGACTTCTACATGGCAATGAAATTCATGATTTGTGCCTAGGATAGAGATATACTAAAGCACCGTGTATTGTCTTTCGAGAACTTGCACTTAAACCATAATTAATTGTAATTCACATAGAGATATAGTGGGTTAGTTAATTAGGGTGTTCACATTCATTTTATCTATTATGGATTGAATGTGATATGGGAATGGTACATCGAGAGATGATCATATTTTTCTTTTGTGTTCTCGGTTAACAATCCAAAGTAATTAATTGGGGCTTATCAAGAAGTATGTCAATCTAAGTGCTGCAATAAGAGAAATTATAATCTCATATCTCTTTTATCTGATTTAATCACTTGTTAATTAGTTTAATTTGTTTCTTAGTACAATATAGATAATTCACAATCTCATCCATTTGTTTAAAGAGACCGAAATAGTTATAAAATTGGTGCTTATTAGATTTGATTTTAATTTAATTTTCTCCGTGGGAACGATACTTTACTTTCATTATATTATTTGTTGATCGTGTATACTTGCACACATATATTGATTGGGAAATTGACCAACATGGTGATAGGGATGTAGATGTCATGCATGCACGATAGACTAGGTATCTCAATCTCATCGTGGAATTGAAATTCTTCTCTTTTCACCCATGTACACTCCTCCCCTTTCACATCCGCATCATAGATAACATATAAGTAGTCCCATCCCTCTTTCATGAGTTTGTAATTTAAAGGCATGTCTTTCTTGAGCTTGAATACTTTGTCCTACAAAGACTTTGCTCTCTCAATTTATAATGACAAAAAAATAACCAACAAATAAATCATTAGCATCAAAGTATACGAGAGATTGTATAAATTGAAAAATAAATAAAAATTAAAATTTCTTACTATGCTAACCACGCAATTCTGATTATATATGGATCGAGGCTCGTACTTAGTGTTAGGATCTCCTTCCCGTCAAGGGCGATGTAGATATCGTCAGGTGATCGTATTATACTACTTGAAGTATATATCTATGGGGATATCCTTAACAACCTACATTGTTTGTCCCTTGGGATGGTTCATATACATCTCACACTGCTCAATGTAGTTTCAATTCCATGTAATACTTCAACTCGAATTTTTGTTCCCTGGGTACTCTAAGAAATTCATGTCTTTCGGCAGGGGATGGAATATCTTATAAATATGTGTACTACTTCATAACATGGTCTGGCATTTGATATTTTACAATATCAAAATGAATCAAAGATATTCGACGGGATCCTGCCATTCTCGTCTCAGAATTATAACCATTCCAATCATCATCTCATCTAAGGTACGACTGCCAAACTACCTCCCACTCAGGCTGACCATTAAATTCCTCTCGGTAGAAAGATAAATGGTGATGGGGATTCTCCCGCCTATCGGGATATTGATGCTTGGCCAAGTGTGCCTAAGCCAAAATAAAGAATTTGGCCTAGAGTTAGGCCTTCTAACTAGAAGACGCTCATATGACCAAATTTTAACAAGGTGACACAACCATTGACATACTTAGTTTATCTTCTAGTAGCTATGTATAAAGCCCGGTATAAATAGGCCAAGAAAGTGACAACCTATGCATACGTGATAATCTTATTTGAATCATATACAAAATACATATACCTATGGTGTACATTATTTCTTAACCTAGTCAGAAATACGATTTCTCTGCATAACCAAATGAGCATGCCTTTTTGTAACATCCAACCACATCCCTACTTGCTTTTTTTGGACACTTGAATAATTTTTGTGAAATCAAATTAAGGATACCCCATGCCTTATTTTTTACATTCTTCCATTTTGAAGCCATGTTATCTCCAAAATTTTCTCTAAAATACCTCACTATGGCATCAAATAAGGGATAAGTTAAGTGTTTTCCCAACACCGACAACCCAAAAATAAAATGAACATCATCCAAAGTTATTGTTATTTCTCTACACTTCATATGAAAAGTACTTGTCTTTGGCCGCCATCCCTTAAATAAGGCGAACAAGAGATTGCTATCCCGTTTGGTGACTACTGCTGGATGGCTAAACACTCCAAACCCCACCCAATTAGTAGTTTTTTATAACTTAGTAAGCTCCAATTTGTTATAGGTTTTGACAATAATTTGGGACGATATAAATGTACCTCTATCAACACCCTCCCATACATCCTCCGAGACATATGACATTGGTCATAAAGGACACTGAGGTCAATAGGTCCCGAAAACTAATTCTATGTATTTTACCTAAATATATCAACATAAATTAAGAAAAACACTAATAATATTCCATGTATAAAGGTATGCATGACTAATGATTCAATGTATATACTTAAGCACCAATTATTCCATATTATTAGTCTAATTTTTCACACAAAATATGTCAATATTATGCATGTATATGACTTCATACAAAATTATTCATATATATATATATATATATATATATATATATACATACATACATACATACATAATGCCCAATTTGATATTTCATACATATAATTCTAGTCATATTTTATAAATTACATAAATTCGTTAAAAATTTTGGTAGGAATATTCTTACTAGTAATTGGAGTAGAATAACTAATTCAAACATGAATTTTGATGTACAATTGACTTTATCTAGCCTTAACCTTGTCTTCTAATTTCTCCAAACGATAGTAATTTTATCTTCTGCAAACGTTTGATAACAGCAAATAGATCCAGATTTGAGTTTTGTTTATCGTCTATCTGTTACTCTTACTAATGGCCAGACTATAAGACGTCGTATTGATATTAAACTTCATAATTTAGCTTGGCCAGTAGTAGGAGTGGCGGCTAGAAAAAATCTTATTAATCTTTTAGGGCAAATTAGTCATTATAGTGGTCGTTGGCAAGAGTTTTCCTGACCGCTAGAAGGACTAGCGGTCGAGCTTATGCCCAAGTTGATTATGACCCGTATATTTCACATTGGACGGTGAGAGATATGTTTGTTGGAATAGTGATATGTGCATAATATTTGATTATTTTCATTCCTTTATGTTTAGTTTTGTTGATTATTATCTATTTATATAAGATTGTTTAGGTGTTTGATGATTATAAGAAGAATTTGATACGAGTTTGTAAATATGGAGTTTGATGCTTAGTTTTTAGTTGTTTTGTAGGAGTACTCTACGATCAATATTGAGACTCTACGATCGTTAAGGAATACTCTACGTTCGTAGTATGGAAGCAATGTTCTATAATAGTAGGAAGGCTTGGACAATCTGTTCAACAATTTGTTGACTCTGCAATCAAAACTCTACGATAGCTGGTCTACTTAAAATTTTAACTCAGCGATTTTCTTACTCTATGACTAGTGCAAAGTTTACTCTACGATTATAAGAAGAGAGTCTCACTCTACGTTTTTCTGGCTTGGCAATCTACGATTATAGTGAAGTTACTCTACAAAAATTGGTAAAAGAGCTGGTTCGAAGAAAGGTATCTGATTGCCTATTATAATATGTTTGCGGAAAGGGAATTTCATGTTCCCCACTGTAGTATCCTGAAAACCTCGGTTAAGTAGGCTGTCAACATAAAGAAATTCACTCTACGACTTAATGTTTCACTCTACGATTTGTCACTCTATGGTCTATCACTCTACGTTTTCTTGCTGAGAGACCTTACGCTTAAGGCTGTAAAATAAGAAAATAGTTCGGACTCGATTCGTACTCACATGACTAGAAGTTTGATTCGAGCTCGATTCAAAATATAAATGATTAAAATATGAGCACATATTAAAGTTTGATAAATTACTTGAACCGCCTCAAATTGAATTTTTCTATTGATACTCGGATCATATTCGTTCGAAAAGTTCAAACTACTCGGACTCGATTCGGTAGTTAAATGAGTCGCAATTAAACCTTATTTTATACTCAATAATTTTTGTGAACCAAATCTAAGCAACTTAATACTAGACTCGAATC
Source organism: Panax quinquefolius (assembly GCA_020205615.1). Classification (NCBI taxonomy): domain Eukaryota; kingdom Viridiplantae; phylum Streptophyta; class Magnoliopsida; order Apiales; family Araliaceae; genus Panax; species Panax quinquefolius. The sequence continues at coordinate 96,331,536 of CM035167.1, read as the reverse complement.
GGTTCAATTACACCCTTACTTACTCTACGATTGTATATGTTAACTTTTGGATTTCAAGTTAAAGTGAGATTTGAGGTGCTGGAGCTTAAGAATTCAATTTCTAACATAATTTAGGGATGGAGTTACAATCTAAGTCAGAGATCGATAAGAACTGAGATTGGACATAATACGAATTGGAAAAGGAGAAAAAAATAGACTCAGCTATGGAAATGAAATTCTAACTTTATAATGAAGTTACTTTAAATAAGATTTCAGAGATTGCCAAGGAGACATGATCTACCATATTTGAATAAGAGACTTCCGAAGTTGAATTGGATTAGAATTCTTCTAGGGTTTCAAGATTGTATCTATAAATTCCTTCACTTGTAATCTGTTTAGACACATCCTGGCACACAACACATTATTTAGAACTTTCTTAACAACATATTAGCCTATTTTTCTTTTATTCAGTTTTGAAAGGGATGTTGAACCTTATTAGTAGTTAATGGTTTAATTGAGCATATGCTATTTAATCCTTATTATATGAAATTCATTATTGATAATCTATTTTAATTTCTTGAGTATTATTTGGCTAACTAATTTGGTTTTGGCAGGATTAAATTTGGTAACTGATAATATCTGCTAGATTAAGGGAGTGTATTACGTGTAATTGATATTTTTCCAAATCACAAGTAGCAGTTAGTGATACATAATTGTGGACAAACTCTTTTGAATATTGATATGGTTATCAAAAGGCAGGTTAAATAATCTGAGCTTGTTTGTTTGTTGCTTAGAATAACCTAATCCCTTAGTTCTTAATTTTGCTGTTATATTAAATCTAGAGAGCTTATCCTAGGTTATATGATAGCTAGAATCTTCTGAAAAGCTTACTTCATTAAGTGACAATATTAGTGATTTCAGGTAACATAGCTTCTTGTTATCTAGGGCTTTTAGTTTCATTGAAGGATAAATAATATAATACTTGATTACTCTATTAATGTGAACAGGGGATACTGAACTAGATAAACTGAAGTTGTTAATTTATGGGTTAAACTTATTACTTTAATTGTGTTTTGTTAAACTTAGTTAATTAAATTCAAAATCCCCTAATCTTTCACTGTTAGAAACAATAGGATAAATAAGTATAACATTGTTCTCTGTTGGATTAACCCTTGCTTATTGTTATACTGTGCTAAATTCTAAGTTCGTAGAGTTAACAGTTACCAAATAGTGTCCGTAATAAACATTTGTTATAGATCACCACACACACACACACACATATATATATATTAAGTACTTGATAATCACTAACACTTTTTTGATAATTATAAAGAATAAATAGTAAGTATAAATTATTTGTTACATTATCAATTAATATTTTAGTAATTCTTTATTTATACAATTCCTTACTACAACCATAGAACATAAACCCTTCCAATTAATACTTTTGAGCACAAACTCTTTCAATTAATTTTTATATCAATAAGACTTTTACTTTACCTCAAACGATAACATCCCTAAAATAGTTTTGTTTTCACAAACACCTGCCCCACACCTCTTTCAAAAATAAGCACAACAAACACTCATTTCATTCAATGATGTATATATTAAAACTAATTAGTCATATGAATTTTTCAATTAGTGCTATGGTAAAGAGAGAGAGAGAGAGAGAGAGAGAGAGAGAGAAGAAATAAAGACAGAAAAAGTATGAAAATGTGAAGAAATACCTAGTATCTTCCCGCCAGAAAAGAAAGAGTTGATAGAAGAGAAGTATGTACCTTTTCATAACTCTGGTGTGAAGATGATGGATTTTATCCAAACATTACCAGTAATTATCTTTATTGTGACGAGCATGCAAGTAAAAATTTATTCAGCCAAGCAGCTGACTGAATCAGCCAAATAAATCAACCTTATTCGGTCAGACCATTTCAACCCTATTCAGATCAATATTTATCCAAAGAAATAGTCTTAATGACTGACCGAATAAGATATCAAGCCATTCAGACCTATTAAGCTCTTATCAAACAGTCTTTAGTAAAGATGGGAAGGGAAATTTTAGAAAGTAACTTTATTATTAAATACATTACTTTTAAATTTAGTAAATACTTTGTTTTTTAATTTAGTAAGGAAAATATAACACCCCAGTCCCACATCGACATGTATGAGAAAAATTTGTCCGTGTATAAGGAATTAAGTTACTAACAATAGTACTTTTAGTTATGACCTTTTGAGTGAACCCGTGGTGGGCTAATATGACCCAATAAGATACTACTATGCTAGTGGTTTAAGGCCTAGTTTGGATGAATTTGATTCGATAGGAACTTGGGATTTGACTTAAGATTTTTTTCCAGACTCGGGATATGACCCAATTTGTTTCATATAGTATCATAGCCGACTCTCGAAAGCTCGGTTCGGGTCATCCGACCGGGTTGCCGGAGATGGGGACACGAAGGTTGGTGGTATTATCCCACAATAGAGAGAGATCCAGAGGTGGAGAAATGAAGCCAGCTGGTATTATCTGTAAGACCTAAACTTCTTATGAATAAGATTTAATTTTTATTCTAAATATTAGGGTGTTGATTTAATAAATATTATAGTTATGGGTAATATGTGCAAATTATACGAAGTAAACAGTTTGTCTAAAAATATTCGTTTTGTTGGAGAATATTCGTATGACGGTGTCAAAATAACCAATTATTGGTGGACCCCACAATGAAATAACTGTCGAATATAGAAAGCGACAAAAATTATATTTTATACGAATTTGCGACATAACTTTTACTGTTAATTGTTGAAATACTCGGCGATAAAAGTAGAGTAATAAGCACTGTTCCACAGTAGTATGCTGTATTGAACAGTGTCTCTGAATATTAATTAATGCTATAGTAGAAGTCACTAAGTATTGTAGTCAATAATTGCCACATTAGTTACTGCAAAGTATCACATACTATTGTTTCAATAATTGTTACAGTAACATCTGCATAATATTTTATATTATTAAATTAATAATATGACACAATAACTTATATTATTTGATATGATATTATTAAACCATTTAACATTATTGACAATATCTAGAAAGTTTTATCGAGGAAAGAGGTTAGTTAATTATGCGCCATTTATACGAAAGGCTACCTCTTTCTTAGGAACAATCTCGTTGTCAATATTGTGAGTATTTAATATTAATTGTTAATAATTATTGAAGAATAAAATGTATTTTTTTTATATTCTAGTAAGTCTATCACTTTGAATGAAGCCTTGGATAATTGGATATGTTTTATACTTTATTTTTCCAAGTGGTGTGTTTTTCTTAAGTTGATAGATTGTGATTTTCTTTGGGTGGCCCCTCATTCGTCAAATTTTCTAAAAGGTGTGCCATTCCTTTCTTTAAATTTTGGCAGAGTATGGTTTATTTTCTTTGGGTGGCCCCTCATTTGTCAAACTTTCTAAAAGGTGTGTCATTCCTTTCTTTAAATTTTGCCATATTATGATTTATTTTAAATGGGTGGCCCTTCAATGGCAAAATTTTCAAATGAGTATACTAATGGGTTTGGAAACCCGTGACTAAAATTCCAAAATTAACGGAGGCTTGCCTCCCAACCTTGCCTATAAAAGGAAGGCACCTTCAGAAGATGAGATACACCAGAAGCACAAAAACTCTTCTACTTTAATATTTTGAGTATTTCTTTTGAGTATAAGTATACTCTGAGTGTAGCTAATAGTGTCAGATTTTCTCAAGATAATCTCTTTTATTCCAGTTAGATCTAGTCTCATACTAAGGTTAAGGATATTATTTTCTTTCAATTCTCGTAAGGGATATCATTTCTTTCATATTCGTAAAAGGGATATCATTTCTTTCATATTTTTAAGGGATATCATTTATTTCATATTTGTAAAGGGATATCGTTTCTTTCATATTTATAAGGGATATCATTTTTTTTATACTCCTAAGTCTGAACTTACTATGGTAAGTATTGCTTCTATAATTTCTGAAATGATTAGAAACTCCTTGAAGGTTTACTCTTAAACTAGTATCATTTCATTTACCTGAATCTTTTTATTGAATTTTAATCGTTATCTTTGAAATATGAATCTTGAATATCATTCTTGAATTTGAATCCACGTTTTGGTCATTATGTTGATAATTTGGACATTATTGGACTCTTAACAAATTAAATGTTAAACCTCGAATGTTTATTCTTTTATCTCATTATTCATACACCTTATGTTCATTCTATATATTATTTTTACTTGTACTAATCATCAAAAAATCAAGTTATGGTGAACATTTTTGGCCTAGGTGAAATAATGATATAATTGTTTGGTGTCTTTAGTCTGTATGGTAAATACATGCGGTGAAAGTTCTTTTTGGATCGTAGTGCAAAGATGGACTGTTGATTTACATGATCATGACCATTGGTGTTACAAATAAATATCTTTAGCCTGTAGTGCAAACATGAACCGTTGATTTACAAGAATTGTGTATCGATAAAATCATAATCTTTGGTGTTACAGATAAAGGTAGGTGATAAAATTTTCCTTTGGTAAAAAGAGGAACTGTTGATTGGTGTTACATGGATAACATATAAATGGTGAATTTTTCATATAGGAGAAGATAATAGACATTATGTCTATTTTGATTCTTCTAATGGATTGTTTGTACTGCTACATTTATTGTTGAAAATTGATATTATCATAACTCCCTGATTTATTATTGTTGACGGCAAAAAATAATTTATTCTTTATTATTTTAGTCATAATATATACTTTACTAGGCTATTTAAACTCACCATTTTCCTTTTTATTCCATTATTTTTCTCAGGAAATGAAAGTGTAGCTGGGACTAGCCGGGGAATGAAGTGATGGTTCGAGACTATAGAAGTATCTCAATACATTATAAAATAGTGTGGAAATAGCTGTATTGAGAATTTAAGTTGAGTATGAATATTTTTGTAATAGTTACGGTACAATATTTGTATTGAAACTCACAATATATGTGTTGTCCTATTTTGCACGACAGTTTAATAGTTGTAAATAGGAATATTTGTATTTGAATTCTATAGTATGTATTTGGCGACTCAAAATGGGTTGTGTGGACCTATTTTGCGGGCGTCACGTTATCCCACAATGCCTAGAGAGACAAAGATCTGTGGACCGTGTTTATGATTGGTTTTGATGAGGACGTCAGAAATTTAAGTGGGGAGTTTGTAACACCCCAATGCCATATCGAAAGATATGAGAAAAATTTGTTTGTGTATAGGTAATTAAGTCATGATATTTTGGGTGAGCCTGTGGTGGACTAAGATGACCCAAGAAGATACTATTGTATTAGTGGTTTAAGGCCTGGTCCAGATTAATTAGATTCGATTTGAACTTGGAATTTGAACCAAGATTTTATTCCGAACTCGAGATTTGACCCAGGTTGTTTAAGAAAAGATAATCAATGATATCATAGCTTATGATAATGAGTGAGATCTTAAGAATTAGGTTGCAGGTTTAATTCTTTTTATCTACTTTCTTTTTATTGTTAGATTTTTTAATTTATTTTTATTGTGGAACTTTATTTCTCTATTGTGAGGTTGTTGCATTCTAACATATAGAGTGTGATATATATTTAATGTTGATACATTTAAAAATTATTGAGATTATCACATAATTAACTATACTTGCATTCATATCTATCCGAAATAATATGTTCAAAAAATAATAAGGGAAAAAATGATAAATTAGAAAAATAATTATAAAATTTTGTTTGATAATTGATGAGTGAGTTTTATACCTACGAATCAGATATCTTTTGGGTTTGATTCTTTGTTTCTTTAAGTGTTTTTAGTATCGTTTTACTTTTTTTGTGTTTCTGTTATAGGAACTGACTTTGAATGGTGAAATCGAGAAAATTTGGACTTAATGGAAAAATTGCAACTTCTAGGCTCTGATGAATTCACTGGGGCAAACTCCCTAGTTCAACTAATGTACCGAGGCGAATTCATCTGTTGAATCTTTCAAGGCGAGCTCCTTAAAGCTTTGAATCCGCCAGGGCGGATTAGTTGGGAGAAAAGAAGTTGTCATGTTTGAGAATTTTATTTTGATGGCTAATTTTGGGAAGAAACAACATATATATTAAAAACACATGGAGAGACAGAAAATAGGAGACAACAAACCCTAATTTGAATCAATCTTTTGGAGAATTGAAGCAAGGGAGCAAGCAAGAAGGATTCAAGGCAAGAGCTGAGAAGAGACAAATGATTGCAACACAATATTTCCTCTATTTCATTATATGTTACTCTTGTATTCAGAATGCTTTGTCATTTGTGGATTTTAGATTTTAATTCAATGATGTTGAACTAAATTTTTATTTAAGGCTACAATGGATCTTATTGTGTAACTATGATTTACATGCTTCCATATTAAGTTATAATTAATTGTTATTGGATTGTCTATTATAATTTGCACATAAAAGTTTAATTGCCTGGCCAGTAATTACCATGATAATATATCTGAAATTGAGAAACTGATTATAGATTTAGATCTGATCATAATAACATGTGATTATGTTTTCTGCATGTTGATGGAATTCATGATTTATGTTTATAATAGAGATATACTTATTCATCGCATGTAATTTGATAAAGAACTTGTGGTTAAAATCCTATTTAATTGTAATTCATATAGAGATATAGTGGATTAGTAAATTAGGGTGTTCTTCTTAATTCTATCATTTGTGAATTTAAGTGGATTCGTTTATGGTGAATCGAGAGATGGTCATAGATCATGATGTGTTCTTGATTAACAATCTGGAATAATTAATTTGGTTTAGAAGGAAGTGTGTTGATCTAAGTGAAACAATAAGTGAAGTTGTAGTCTTAAGTCTCTATCTGATTAAATTTTGTGGTAATTAGTTTAGATTTAATTAATTAGTTAATTTTATAAATTTCACAACATTGATCACATGTTTAAAGAAACTGAGATAATACAAAATTGCTTCTTGTTAGAATAGAATACAATTTATTTTCTCCGTGGGACGATACTTGACTTATCACTTTATTACTTATTGACCATGTATACTTGCGTGTTGTGCTAAATTAGATTTTGCTCAACAAGTTTTTAGCGCTGATGCCAAAGAATTTTAAACTGTTTTTATTTCTTTCATTATCAGTTTAATTAAATCGGTTTTAGTTAAACATTTTTCTTTCTTTTTGTTTACTTCTTGTTTCAGGTGCTCTTGAGTAGTGTATGCAAACTCGATTGAAGAAGACAAAATTATTGCCTTACGAGGAGGACATCGACAAAAGGTTTAATCGGTTACGTAAGTGGATTAAGAAAACTCGAGAGACACTAGAAACACCATATAAAATGGCAAACGAAGATCAAAAGTCATTGAGGGACTATGTCATGCCAAAAATTGATGAAATCCGTTCAAGCATCAAGAGGCCAGCCATTGTTGCTAATTCTTTTGAAATTAAGTCGAGTACCATTCAGATGATTCATAACTTGGTACAGTTTGGGGGATTGGCTAATGAAGACCCGAATGAACACTTGGTAAGCTTTTTGGAGATTTGTGATACGTTTAAGTGGAGCGAGGTAATAGATGATGCAGTGAGACTTCAGTTATTCCCATTCACATTAAGGGACAAAACAAAAAGTTGGTTCCACTCACTACCACAAGGCTCTATTACTACTTGAGATTACTTGGCACATAAATTTTAAGCAAAGTTCTTCCGCAGGCAAAAACCGCTAAAATGAGGAATTATATTACTACCTTTGAACAACATCATAGAGAGGAGAGGTTTAAGGAACTTTTGAGAAGATGTCCACACCATGGAATACCCAATTGGCTATAGGTTTATACATTTTATAACGGGTTAGGCAGTAATACGAGGACACGCATTGATGCAGCAATGAGAGGAGCACTCATGTCCAAGAATTTTGATGAGGCATTTGAGTTACTAGAGACCATGGCAGCTAACAATAATCAGCTGCTGACTGTAAGGATGAATCAACCTAAGGTACCAGGGGTGTTAGAAGTGAATGTAGTAACAACTTTAGCACCTCAGATGTCAGCATTTTTAAAGAAAATGGATGCAATTGCAGGGGTAAACATTCAATAGATGGCATTTTATGTGAGTTGTGTGCAGGTTCACATCCAACTGAGTAGTGTGCAGTTAATCTAGAGGCAGTAGAGTTTATGGGGAGTTACAATCGTGCGCTAAATCCATATTAAAATAGCTATAATCTAGGGGCACAAAACCATCCTAATTTATCATGGAGTAATAATCAGAATCAATAGCAGGCTCCACTACCATCATATCCTCCTAGGTTTTAGAAACAACAGCACACAGTTCCACAATTATAAAAGAAATCAGATTTGGAATAACTGTTACTTAAGTACATATCGAGTAATGACGTTGCTATGAAAAGTCAAGCAACAATGTTTTAAAACCTGAAAATCCAAATGGGACAAATGGCTACTGTATTGAACAAAAGACCCCAAGGAGCCTTACCAAGTAACACTGAAGCCAATCCAAGAAACGACAAGAAAGAACAATGTAATGCTATCACACTTCGGAGTGGGAAGGAGCTAAAGGAGTCTAATGAAGAAGAATCCGAGAATAAAGGGGAGGAAACAAAAATAGATGCAGGTCAAGAGATTAGTTTGAAAAATAATAATCAAATTTTAGTTGTACCTCCTGTGCCATTTCCTTCACGTTTTCAAAGTTATAAATTGAAGATTCAAATCGCAAAATTTATGGATATCTTCAAAAGGCTGCATAGTAAAACATTCCGTTCGCCGAAGTGCTAGAGCAAATCCCGAGATACATTAAATTTATGAAAGAAATATTATCTAGAAAATGTAAGCTCGGTGAATTCGAAACTGTGGCACTGACAGAAGAATGTAGTGCAGTTCTTCAAAAAAAGCTCCCTCTTAAGTTGAAAGATCTGGGCAGCTTAATTATTCCTTGTTCAATTGGTAATCAATATGTTGGTAGAGCAAGTATAAACCTCATGCCACTCTCGATATATAAGAAGTTGGGGTTAGCAAATGCAACACCAACAAATGTCATGTTACAACTTGTAGAAAAATTGTTCACGTATCCGTTGAGTATAGTGGAAGATGTGTTCGTAAAGGTAGATACACTAATATTTCCCACTGACTTTGTGGTGTTGGACTTTGAAGAGGATAAGGATATTTCAATTATATTAGGAAGACCATTCCTCGCAACCGGAATGGTGGCTTATAAACTTTCATTGGTGAGAAAAGGCCTAATGATCGTCGAACAATTAATATGAAAGGGCACATGATGAAACACTGTTGTTTATGCGCGAAGAACATAAAAAATGTCCACAACATCCCAGCTACACCCCAATAAAATAGGAAGTAGTCAGGCTGAAAGACTCTAAATCAAGCGCTCGATGGGAGGCAACCCAATCATTATTTTAGTTTTTATTTATTAGATCTTTTTCAATGCATTAGTGTAGTTAATTATTAAGTTTAGGATTTCAGTGGCTTTATAACAGTTTTTATGCTCATGCTCCAACTTGATCGCTCTAATCCATTTTGTTTTCCTCATTACAAGTATTGGGAGTGTAATTTGTAGTTAACAAGGTATGAGAAGAGAAGCTATGTACCGAGCCTGTAGAGAAAAAAGTAAGAAATGTTTTTCATAAAAAGGCTCAATTCGCCCTGGCGAATTCGTTTCCTTGTGGAAATCCACCCGGTGGATTAGTCTCTGTCTGAAAGCACCCCCAACGAATTTAATAAGCTCCTCGATGCCAACCTCTCTGTCCCAATTCGCCCCGGCGAATTCCAAAGCACAATTCAATCCTCCCTGGCGGATTTAGCAAATTTTACTTTTTAAAATTATTTTTTCCATTCGACCGAGCATTACTTCTTTCTCATTACAACTTCGAACCACAATCCCTAACTATCAAAAATCCATCCCCAATCCATCTCTCATCCAATTTCTTCAAAATTTCCTTCCAGTCTTCTTTCTAATCGAATTCTAGGGTTTTCTTATATCAAATTGGTGATTTGGCTTGGTTTCTGCCCACTCGAGCAGTCCAACTCAGTATCATCCATTCTCTTAACAATAAAGGATCCAAACGAAATTAACTAGAGGTAAAATGGTTTTGTTGGTTAGGATTCAAGAAACACACAGATTCATCATCAATCTACGACCACCCATTACAAATTCAACAGACTGAGTATTACAACCCCACTGACAGTCAAAGTTTAATATTGGGTAAGGAACTTTCATTGATAAAATTTTCATTTGGAGTTGTAATTGGATAGATTTGTACTATTAAACTAGGATTTGCATAATTTGTTGGGACAATTAGGTTTGTGTTGGCCCAATTGAATACGTGTTGGTTGTAAATAGCTATAAATTGCTATAACACTGGCCTTCAAATTTAGAAGTGTTTGTCAATCAAGTTTGGGGATAGTTCTTGAAGTTAAACTTCAGTCATCACACAAGGTATTTGACAGGGTTTCAAAGAGCGGTCATTCAGTTTGGGCAATATTCGTCAGTTAGTCCACCTAGTTTAGACAATTTATGGAATTACTTGAGTGGAAACATATGGCACCTAAGAGACAAAGATACGAAGGTCCTTCGACCCCAACAAGGCCTTTTGAAAGTTAAAAGTTTGTGATTGCAGAAGCGGTAGATATATTTAACACTTACTTAGCGAGTAAAGCTTTAACTCTTGAGCATGGTCTTCGCCCGGATGAATTTGATGGTGAAATGGGACATCAAATTATTGAACAAGGGTGGGACATAGTCACTGATCAGCCAGAACTAGCAATAGTCGCCATTATAAAAGAACTCTATGTGAATACCGATGACAAATCACCTTTTGTAGTGATGGTTAGGGGAAAGATATTATCATTTAATGCTAACACCATTAAAGAATATTATAACATGAGGGCACCATCAGTTTATGAATACTCCCAGTATCTAGAGAAAGGGCTAGATTATTACAAGATTGTGAAGGAGATATACAAACCAGGATCGACTTGGGAATTCAAGGGGGCACGTGGTGCCACATTCTTCAATAGCAAAGACCTGAGTAGATATAAAAAGATTTGGTATACCTTCCTCTGTGCTAAGTTTTTGCCATCTCAGCACGTCAATGATGTTACGAAAGAAAAATCTCCATTACTGTATGCCATCATGAAGGACTACAAGATTAATGTGGGGGCAATTATTGGATTTTCTATTCGACCATGCTTGAGGGATCCTATACAAGGAGGATTGCCACATCCAATATAAGACCCTGGATTTTATGAAATGAAAGTATTCAATTTTTTTATATTTTTATTCAGTAAATGATTAAATTGATAAAATGTTATAGTTATGGGTGATATGTGAAAATTTTACAAAGTAAGCAAGTTGTCATAAAATATTCGTTTGATCGGAGAATATTTTTTTTGTCGGGGAATATTCGTACGACGGTGCAATCATTGGTGGACCACATAACGGAATAACTGTCGGATATAGAAAGCGACAAAAATAACCTTTTTATAAAAAATAACGGCAAAACTTTTACCGTTAACTATTGAAATACCCGGTGATAAAAATACAGTAATACGCGTTGTTGCACAGTAGAACACGGTATTACACAGTATCTCTGATTATTGATGCTTACGTAAGAAGTCACTTAATTTCATTCAATAATTGTCACAGTAGTTGTTGTATATTATCTCATATTATTGATTCAATTATTGTCACAATATCATCTGCACAATATTTTATATTATTAAATCAATAATTGACACGACATAATTATTTATATTATTAGTTAGCATTATTGGCAATGTCTAGAAAATTTTATTGAGGAAAGGGGTTAGGTTATATAATTGCGCGCCAATAAGGATAAATCATTATCAGAAAGTCTCATCTTTCTTGGGAATGATCTGACTGTTAATATTGTGAGCTTATAATATTAATTGTGAATAATTATTATGTGGTGGATATTGGTTCAATTTTGATATAAATGAAGGAATTTAGCATGAAAAATTTGTTGAAAGTTTGACATATTTTTTATGGAATCACAATTATCTTCTCCGATAAAATATTTATTCAAATATATTATTATAATATATTATAATTGTTTAAATAATAATAATATTATATATATATAAGTATATATATATATATATATATATAAGTATGTGAAAATATTAAAGGTAAGTGGAGGTAAGAAGCAAGCTTTGCATTCCTTTATTTTTTTTTAAATCGGGTACTGCACTTCCTTTTTCAAAACCATATGTTGGTATTTTCTCCTTCAAAAGCAATGCAATTCTTTATAAATAAGATTTAATTTCCTCTAATTATTATTTTGAATAATAAGGTGTTAATTTAATATAATACTTTGGTTATGGGTGAAATATACCAAATTTGCAAAATAAGCAAGTGGTTATAAAATATTCATTGTTGTCGGGGAATATTAGTTTGGTCATGGAATATTCTTGCTGACTGAGAATATTCATACAGCTAACACTTTTGGAATACCCCGGTGGTTAAAAGTACAGTAATACGCGTGGTTTCACAATAGCACACGGTATTGCACAGTATTTTTGGATTACTGATTTTTACGTAAGATGACACTACTCAATAATTGCTACAGTAGTAACTGTTCAATATTTTATTTTATTAATTCAATAATTAATACATTGATATTTTATATTATTGTTATTTTAATAATTGTTACTGCACAATATTTCTCATTATCAGATCAATAATTCATATTATTTGAATAATATTATTAGATATCATTATTGACAATGTCTAAGGAAGTTCTATCTAGGAAAGGGGTTTGGTCACCTAATTGCGAGCCAGTAAGGTGAAATCATTATCGGAAAGCCCCCTCTTTCATGGGAACGACCTGGTTGTCATTATTGTGATTCTGTAACATTATTTGTGAATAATTAATTATTAATTTATATGATAAGAAAATATTTATTTTATGTGAATATAAATTAAGGAATTAATTCTGAGAAGTTTTATCAGTATTTTATCGAAATGGAGGTATTAAAAATTATCCGTATGTAGATTTCGGTCATTTTTTGTTTGGAATTTTGAAAAACTTTCTTCTACAAAGTTATAGAGAATTAAATTTTCTATGGAATGGACATAAAATTCGTGTTTTACTGATAAAATGGCTTTTTATTATGAATTATTGAAGTTTCAAAAATAAATATTTTTATTAAAAACATGGGTGGGTCCCACTTTTGGTTGTTGTGGAATTTTCTAAATTTGGTAGGCCCCACTTGTGGTGTGCTGAGTTCGGTCAAGTGGTGTGCGTGAATTTTTTTTATTAAAATATTAATTTATTAAATTTTAGTCTGCTTTGGCGTTCTGACATTTTTCTATAAATAGGGTGCTTAATTAGAATTGAAAATCACACCAGAATCATAAGTTTTCTCTCTCTATAATATCGATCGTATTTTTATGAGTATTTAGATACTTTGAGAGTTGCTATTCAGTGCAAGTTTCCTACAACATTATATCCGATATTCCTGTCAGAAATACTGTTCTTTTGAGGTAAGGGATGTTATTTTCTTCGTAAATGATGTTATTTTGTTCAATATCATTATGCCGAAATATTGATATGAATTTTATTATGAAATTTTTACCTTTTTATGTCGAGGTTACTATTCACGTATACGACACTATTCACGAATACGGTACTATTCACGAAGTATGACTTTTCTTATGAAATTGTTATCTTTTGTGTCGGGGTTACTATTCACGTATACGACATTACTCACATATACGACACTATTCACAGAAAAATTAAATTTTCTTTTCCTTGTCCAAGTTGTTTATTATGATTACTATCTTTGATTGTATCCATATTTTGATCTTCATTCTTTAATTTTGCTCCACAATTGATTATTATGGAGTATTTTTGAACTTGGATAAACCAAAGTACGAATCTCTAATCTTTGTCCTTTAAGCTCACTGGATTCATTTCTTTAAGATATTTTTCATCATCCTCAGTCTTAAATGGTGATACTTGATGAATATCTTTGGCATGTAGTGTAAAGATGAATGATTACCTGATGAATATCTTTGGCCCGTAGTGCAAAGATGGACGAGTATTGAGATGAACATGACCAACTGGTGATACAAATGAATATCTTTGGCCCGTAGTGCAAAGATGAATATTTGGTTCAAGATGTATATTGATTGTTGTTACAGGGATAAAATATTGATGATGGACTTTTAAATCATAGAAGATAGTAGATTTCATTCTCTACTTAACTCTTCTAATGAATTGTTATTTCCGCTACGAATATTGATCTAAAACTTGTCGTCCATTAAATTTTATCTGAATTGTTGAAGGCTAACGATAATTTATTGTTCATTATCTTAGTCATAATATTCTTTATTGGGCTAGTTGAGCTCACCATTTCCCTTTTTGTTTTATTTTTCTTCTCAGGAGGTGAGAATATAGCGGGAACTTGTCGGGGTGTAAAGTGATGGGTCTAGACAGTTGTTTTAGCAGTCCTCACTATTTTGTAAAATATTGTAATAATAATTGTAATGAGGACTCCTTTTGAGTTTGAATACTGTCTATTAGACAATATTTGTATTTAAACTAACAGTATATGTGTTGTCGTATCTTGCACGACAATTGTAATAATGAAGTTATAGTTATTTCTGTACCATGTATTTGGCGACTAAGAATGGGTGATGTATACCTATTTTTGGGGTGTCACAATTGGTATCAGAGCTTAGGGATATGGTCTCTGGCGGAGATAGGGGAATAGAACTAGGAGGGGAGAGACGAGTAAATCCTTTGTTAGTGTTTTCTACCTAAGCTTATTTGTTTGGTCAGTCATAATATAGGGATAATATGTGGCAAGTTAATTTCTTTAATTAACCCTTGTTTTATGGCAGTATTTGAGAATGACAGCTGAAAATGTTAACAATAGAGTGAATGAGACCGTTGAGACACCTCTAATCACCAACTAGGATAATGTGATGTCAGGCGAAGAAGAAATTAGAGATATCCATGTGGTGAGTGAAGAATTAATAGTTGTACCTGAGTTAGTCGCAGAGGTAGCAGCTGAGAGTGAGGAAAAAGAAGAACCTGAGGAGGATTTATTAGGAGAACTTTATGATCGAAATGTAGAATTATAAAATCGTATTCATGAGTTAGAAGAACAGGCTGAAGAATGGCAGACAGTCGTGGAGCAAAAGGATACAACAATTCAAGCTTGTGTTACCCGATATGTGATACTTGAATAGAATCACTCTTTGGCAGAGTATAAGATGATAAAGTTGGAATCTGAGAATTCAAATGTCAAGGATCAGCTGAAAGAATAAACAACTGAACGAGTGAGAATTAAGGATGTATGGGTAAAAGCCGTACGACGCGGTTATATTGTAGAAAGAGAAGTCCGATCCAAAAAGGCTAAAATAGATGATATGTATTTCTCTTTTTGGACAGCAATTGGGAGAACCCAACATCGAGTTTTGAATTACCTTGTACATTGTGGTCAACCCCAATTCGATATGGATTGAAGATTAATGATTCAGATCATAGAATAGGAGTACGACGAAGCAGTTGAGGGTGGAATATGCTCTTTAGCGAAAGTCAATTCTAGGGGTAATGATGACACCAAAGGCTGTCCCAGACAAGTCAAAATCGGTGGTTCAAGTGAGAGTGTTTTTTGTAACTTCCGAAAAAGTGAGGAACCCAAACAAGGTGATCATGGGTAAGCTAAACATAAACTTTTGTGAAGTTAATACCTTATTAGATACCGGTTCTACCCTTTCTTTTATTTCTCCTGCTTGTGCTTAATGTTTGAACTTGACTCCGGAGAAATTAGACTTTGATTTATCTGTTGAGACTCCGTTAGGAGAAACTTTCGTTATATCCACGGTGTATAAATCTTGTTTAATTCAAGTTGGGACCATCACATTACCTGTCGATCTTATTTCTTTGAAAATACTTGCATTTGATGTGATTTTAGGGATTGATTGGTTAACCACTCATCATGCTAAAATTGACTATTTTTCGTAAAGTTGTTAGTTTTCATATTCCTAACCAACCTGTTATGCGAATTCAAGCAACCAAACCACTAAAGTCAATCATTGTCATATCAAGCCATAAAGTCATTCATTTATTGAAAAACAGATTTCAAGCTTTCTTATCCTATGTCATGGACTTGAACAAAAATACGTCAGATTTGGATAATATTTCTGTTGTTAGTGAATTTCCTGACGTATTTCCTGAAGAACTTCCCGGTCTACCCCCAGAACGTGAAGTTGAATTCTTTATTGACCTTGAACCTGGTACAAAACCCATTTCTAAAACTCCATATCGAATGACTCCTATTGAACTTCAGGAGTTAAAGGTCCAACTACAGGAGTTGTTAGACATCAGTTTCATTCGTCCTAGTACATCTCCTTGGGGTGCTCCTGTTTTATTCGTAAAGAAGAAAGACGAGAGTATGCGACTTTGTATTGACTATCAGGAATTGAACCATGTCACCATCAAGAATAGGTATCTGCTACCTCGCATTGATGACCTGTTCGACCAGTTGCAAGGAGCACAATTTTTCTCAAAAATTGATCTTCGTTCCGGATATCATTAGTTAAAGATTAAAATTGAGGATATTCCGAAGACTGCCTTCAGAACTCGATACGGTCATTATGAATTCTTAGTCATGTCTTTTGGATTGACTAATGCTCCTGCTGCTTTCATGGATATAATGAACCATGTGTTCAAGGAATATTTGGATCAGTTCGTTGTTGTCTTTATTGATGACATCCTCATCTATTCCAAAAGCCGTGAAGATCATGAGCACCATTTGAAGCTGGTACTCAAAGGCTTCGTGAAAATAAGTTATATACCAAGCTGAAGAAATGCGAGTTCTGGCTTGAGGAAGTAGCATTCCTTGGGCACGTGGTGTCAAAACATGGAGTATCTGTTGACCCAGCGAAGATTGAAGCAATACAAAGTTAGGAGCAACCGAAGTCGGTGACCGAAGTACATAGCTTTTTGGGCTTACCTGGTTATTTTCGGAGATACGTGGAAGGATTTTCTTGAATCACTACTCTGTTAACTCAGTTGACTCTGAAAGTTACAAAATTTATATGGAGTGAGAAATACGAGAAGAGTTTCCAAGAACTCAAGAGGAGACTCATTTTGGCACCTGTTTTGACAATACCATCTGGTTTGGATGGATTTGTTATCTCCAGCGATGCTTCAGGCAAAGGGTTAGGATGTGTTCTCATGCAACATGGGAAAGTTATAGCAGATGCCTCGTGATAACTCAAAAAATATGAGAGGAATTATCCTACTCATGATCTAGAGTTAGGGGAGAAAGTGGAGATCAATCATAAAATCCTCAAATATTTCTTCACCCAAAAGGAACTCAACATTCGTTGAAGATCTGGAGACACTACCTGTATATGGAGAAAGTGGAGATTTATACGGGTACGAGTGCGATGTTGTTAACACAAAAACCCATTTTGTATGACTTACAAAGGATGGAGATAGAGTTAAAGGCTCCAAGTACCTACGTAATGATATCAAATATACGAGTAGAATCGACTTTAATTGATAAAGTTAAAGCTACTCAAGCTACAAACCTGGAGCTGATGCGTATGAAGAAAAAAGGTCAAGAAGGTGCTATTCCAGAAGTAATAATTTATGAAGAATGAATACTTCGAGTTAACTCTAAACTTTGTGTTGCTAACGATTCTGACTTAAAGCATTGAATCATGGTGGAGGCACTCAACACACCATTTTCAATCCATCATAGGAGTACTAAAATGTATCATAATCTTCGCCATATATTTTGGTGGAACAAATAAAGAGAGAGATCGCGGAGTTTATCTCGAGGTGTTTAACTTATCAACGTGTAAATGCAGAGCATCAAGTGCCAAAGGGTCCATTACAACCACTTGAGATTTCTAAATGGAAGTGGGAATACATTACCATGGATTTCGTTACGGGTCTTCGCAAGGTTTCTCAAGGCATAAATGATTTGAGTTATTGTTGACAGATTAACCAAGTCTGCTCATTTCTTGCCGATACAGGAGACTTATTCCCTTGAAAGTCTTGCTCGTATGTACATGAATGAGATTGTGAGATTGCATGGCATGCAAGTATCCATAGTTTTGGATCGTGACCCAAGATTCACTTCACGATTTTGGGTTAGTTTATAAAGTCAATAAGGACGCATTTACGATTGATTCGGCATACCATCCTCAAACGGACGGGCAATCAGAAAGGAATATTCAAACTCTTGAAGATCTATTAAGACTCTGTGTCCTAGATTTCAAAGGGAGTTGGGATAAGTACCTACCATTGGTGGAATTCTCCTACAACAACAGTTATCAGGCAAGTATAGGTGTGGCTCCATTCGAAGCATTATATGGATGAAAGTGTCGCTCTCTAGTATGTTGGATGAGGTGGGAGAAGCAACGTTGTTGGGACCAGAGTTGGTACATATGACTACGGAGAAGATCCAAATAATCCGACAACATATACAAACGGCACAGGATCGACAAAAGAGTTATGCGAATCTTCATCGAAAAGAAGTGGAATTTAATATTGGGGATCATGTATTGTTACGTGTTACTCCATGGATGGGAGTTACAAGATTCGGGAAGAAAAGAAAGCTCAATCCATGATTTGTTGGTCTATTTGAGATTCTTGACCGAATAGAAAATATGGCCTATAGACTCGCATTACCTCCAAGCATGTCTCGTGTTCATAATGTTTTTCACATATCTATACTTCGTAAATATGTGAAAGACCCAAACCACATTATTGATTTAGAACCAGACGAGATAGCCAAAGATTTAACGTATGAGGAGGTACCTGTCAAGATCTTGGATATGAAGGAGCATGTCTTGTGCACAAAGGTTATACCACAAGTCAAAGTTTTATGGAGGAACCATGCTATTGAGGAAATGACCTGGGAGTTGGAATCGGAAATGAAAACGAGGTATCCCACCTTTTCGAAACACCAGGTACGTACGTCAATTTCGAGGACAAAATTTCATAAGGAGGGGAGGTTGTAAGACTCCAACTTTTTATAAATAAAATTGATTTTTCTCTAATTATTATTTTGAATAATAAGGTGTTAATTTGATATAATGTTTTGGTTATGGGTGAAATGTGCAATTTTTGCAAAATAAGTAAGTGGTTATAAAATATTCATTGTTGTCAAGGAATAATCGTTTGGTCGTAGAATATTCTTAAAATATATATTTTTTAATATTCGATATCCGATTTTCCTATAAATATTAGTTATAATTGTGGTCCCCATAATCGAAAAAACTATCTTTCCATGAAAAAAACGATTTTGTGAAGTTTGAGTTTTTTTATAAATAACGATGTAGTTGTTACCGTTAACACTATTTGAATACCCGGTGGTATGAATTTTATTATGAAATTTTTACCATTTGGTATGACGCAACCATTTGGTATGAATTTTATTATGAAATTTTTACCTTTTTATGTCGAGGTTACTATTCATGTATACGACGCTATTTACGTATACGGAACTATTCACGAATACGGTACTATTCACGAGTACTATTCACGAAGTATGATTTTTCTTATAAAATTATTATCTTTTGTGTTGGGGTTACTATTCACGTATACGACACTATTCACAGAAAAATTAAACTTTCTTTTCTTTGTCCAAGTTGTCTATTATGGTTACTATCTTTGATTGTATTCATGTTTTGATCTTCATTCTTGAATTTTACTCCACAATTGATTATTATGGAGTATTTTTGAACTTGGATAAATCAAAGTATGAATTCCTAATCTTTGTCCTTTAATCTCACTGGATTCGTTTCTTTAAGATATTTTTTATCATCCTCATTTTTAAATGGTGATACTTGATGAATATGTTTGGCCTGTAGTACAAAGATGAATGATTACCTGATGAATATCTTTGGCCCGTAGTGCAAAGATGGACAGGTGTTGAGATGAACATGACCAACTGGTGATACAAATGAATATTATTGGCCCGTAGTGAAAAGATGAATATTTGGTTCAAGATGTATATTGATTGATGTTACAGGGATAAAATATTGATGATGGACTTTTAAATTATAGAAGATAGTAGATTTCATTCTCTACTTAACTCTTCTAATGAATTGTTATTTTCGCTGCGAATATTGATCTAAAACTTATTGTCCATTGTATTTTATCTGATTTGTTGAAGGCTAACGATAATTTATTCATTATCTTAGTCATAATATTCTTTACTGGTCTAGTTGAGCTCACCCTTTTCCTTTTTGTTCCATTTTTCTTCTCAAGAAGCGAAAATATAACGGGAACTTGTCGGGGTATGGAATGATGGTTCTAGACAGTTGTTTTAGCAGTCCTTACTATTTTGTAAAATAGTGTATCAATAATTGTAATGAGGACTTATTTGAGTTTGGATATTGTCTAGAAGACAATATTTGTATTTAAACTCACAGCATATGTGTTATCATATTTTGCACGATAATTGTAATAATGAAGTTGTAGTTGTTTTCTGTACCAGTATTTGGCGACTCAGAATGGGTTGTGTGGACCTATTTTAGGGGCGTCACATTAGGCAAAGAAAGAATGGAAGTTCGGTTGAGGAAAATTAGGCCCGTAGTGCATAGATGGACAGGTGTTTGGCATGATTATGATCATTGGTGATGCAAACGATTATCTTTAGCCCGTAGTTCATAGATAATTCGTTGATTGGAAATATTTATTGATTGGTGTTACATGGATAAATATTGATGATGGACTTTTAAATCATAGAAGATAGTAGACAACATGGTCTACTTGACTCTTCTAATGGATTATTGTTTCCGCTGCAGTTGTTGATCTAAAACTTGTTGTCTATTGTATTCTATCAAATATTTCTCTGTTGAGGACCAAGGATAATTTGTTCTACATTATCTTAGTCATAATATTCTTTACTGGGCTAGTTGAGCTCACCCTTTTCCTTTTGGTTTCATTGTTCTTCTCAGGAGGCGAAAATGTAGCTGAGACTAGTCGGGGAGTACTAGAGTAATGGTCCAAGATGGTTATTTTTGTAATCCTCACTATTTTGTAAAATAATGTGACAATAATTGTAATGAAGATTTTATTTGAGTTTGGATATTGTCTACGAGATAATATTTGTATTAAAACTCACAGTGTATGTTTTGTCGTATTTTACACAATAATTAATAGTTATATAAATAAAGTTGTATTTGAATTCTGTACCATGTATTTGGCGACTCAGAATGGGTTGTGTGGACCAATTTTGGGGGCGTCACATCTATCCCAAATATGTGGTTTGTGCCATCGGGCTAGAGTGAGAGATGGGGAGCTGATGAAGTCGTACAACATCCATTTCTACTCTTGGATCAATGATTCATAAAGCGCTAAAATTTTTGGGAAAGGGGTGAGTCTCACCCACGTGGAGTAGGTTGCAGTATTCAGCCTCCTTCTGAGGATGACGAGGAGCAAGAGATAGATGGTACAACTACGATTTCTTCATCACAAACAAAGGTACAATTTAGCAGTCAATTCCGCAATCTTTAAAAACACATTGATGAGAGGGTTAAGCAGATAGATAGACAGAATCTGTAGTTGGCCGAGCAACAAGGACACATGTTTGCTTATGAAGCTAGCTTTAATGAATCATTGACAGAGATTTTTGCCAGAATGAATCTGAATGCTGAGGCATTCCAATTTTCGTTTTCGCAGCCATTGTCAGTTTATCCCCTACCTGAGTCAGACGAGGAGGCGAAGGTCGAGCCCAATGCTTGACCATTCAAGGAAGTCCTCAGCTCTTAAATTTTTTCTATTTTTCGCAATGAGGACATTGTTGAGTCTGAGTTTTGGGTGGTGCGTGTTAGATAGTTTGCATGTTTATTTCAGTTGTTTATGCATATTGTTTGGTGATAGTTACATTGTTTTCATTGTTTATCACATAGTTGCATTTTTCATGGTATTTCGTGTTTGTAATTGCATTTTAGGACTTAGTCGCATCTAGTTATTTGATGTCGCATGAATAAAGTATAAATGGCATGGTTACCTGGTTTTGGCCAATGATAAGATATAATTTGATAGTAGTGACTTGGGTAAGATGGAAAATCAATGTTGGGTGATAACTTTAACCATGAAATTGAGTATATTTGTTTGAAATTCATGTTAACAAAGAAAGCACTTAATTAACTGATTGATCTGTCTAAATATAAATCTTTACATAATATGCTTCTGGTGAGAAAGTTAGGGATAAAGTTAATAAAATCAGTGAAATATCTAGAAAGACTAAAATAAGCAAGAAACTAAGTTTGGGGGGTACTTAAAGGCTTCTATATAAAAAAACTATAAAATAATAATAATAATAATAATAATAATAATAATAATAATAAAAGCTGGCTTAGGTTAACTCTGTATCCTCTGTTACTTGGAAAAGTAAACCCTAGGGGTGTCTCCACACCTAGAGCCTTAAGACCATTTGGTTTGGGAGTTATTGGTGAAAAGTTCGCTAAAAGGGTAACTTTGAAAAGCCTAAGATATTTGAGCATTACACAAGTCAGACTAAAAAAAGAGAAAAAAAATCACTTAACTAGTTTAGTTTTGTGGATTTTGCTACTCGAATTATTAGATTCGTAGGGGTGTCTCAACACTTAATGCCCTAAAGCCAACTATTTTGGGAGTCATTGATCGAAAACTTGATACGTGGGTAGCAGTGAAAAGCCTAATAAAACTAGACATTGCATACGTCGGTGAACTAATAAATGATTATGTAATAAATCTTGTTGATACCCCTTTGCGTAGAATTTTTCTTGCGATAGTCGGATTGGATATGTTCGTTGATGGAGTTATGAAAAACTGGTCTTTCTTTCTAAAAGTTAATTATGTAGATGATTTGAGTTGTGATTGATTAAATAGTTTATTCCTCTCACACACAAATACGACATGGATGATGACATGCATATTGCATTGATTGGTTAGAGTTGGACACTTTGCATTGATTAGATGTTTTTTTTTTTGAGTTATATATGCTATCTTTAAGGCCTAGTATTGGATTTAGTGTTATTTGATTACTTGATTCATAGGCATGTAGTTAGTTTGCATTTGCATTTGTGTTTTTGCTTAAGGACAAGCAAATTATTAAGTTTGGGGGTATTTGATGAGTGAGTTTTATACCTACAAATCAGACATATTTTGGGCTTGATTCTTTATTTCTTTGAGTGTTTTTAGTATCGTTTTACTTGTTTTTGTGTTTGTGTTTGTACGAACTGGCTTTGGATGGTGAAAAAGGGAAAATCTGGACATAATGGAAAATTTCCAGCTTCTAGGCTCTGATGAATCCGCCGGGGCGGACTCCCTAGTTCAGCTAATGCACTAAGGTAATTTCATCTGTTGAATTTGACGAGGCAAGCTCCTCAAAGATTTGAATTTTCCAGGGTGGATTGGTCAGGGGAAAAGAAGTTGCTATGTTTGAGAATTTAATTCAGAAAAGGATTTTGATGGCTAATTTTGGGAAGGAACGAGATATTAAAAACACATGGAGAGACAGAAAAAAGGAGACACCAAACCCTAGTTTGAATCAAGCTTTTGTAGAATTGATGAAAGGGAGTAAGAAAGAAGGATTCAAGGCAAGAGTTGAGAAGAGACAAAGGATTGCAATATAGTTTTTCCTCTATTTCTTTATCTTTTACTCTTATGTTTAGAATTCTTTGTCACTTGTGGATTTTGGAATTCAATTCAAGTATGTTGAACTAAATTTCAATTTAAGGATACACTGAATCTTATTGTGTAACTTTGATCGACATGCTTCCATGTTAAGTTATAATTAATTTTTATTGGATTGTCTGTTATTATTTGCACTTAAAAGTTTAACTGTCTGGCCAATAATTACCGTGCTAATCTATATGAAATTGAGAAACGGATTATAGATTTAGATATGATCATAATAGCATATTGTGTTTTCTGCATGTTTTTGGAATTCATGATTTATGTTTAGGATAGAGATATAACTATGCATCGCATGTAATCTGATAAAGAAATTGGGCTTAAAATTCTCCTTAATTGTAATTCACATAGATATATAGTGGATTAGTTAATTAGAGTGTTCTTCTTAATTCTATCATTTGTGGATTTAAGTGGATTCATTTATGGTGCATCGAGAGATGGTCATAGATCATGATGTGTTCTTGATTAACAATCCGAAATAATTAATTTGGTTTAGCAAGAAGTGTGTTGATCTAAGTGAAACAATAAGTGAAATTATAGTCTTAAGATGTTAATATTTGCTAAATTTTGTGGTAATTAGTTTAGATTCAATTAGTTAATTTTATAAATTCTGCAATATTGATCATCTGTTTAAATGAGATAATACAAAATTGATGCTTGTTAGAATATAATACAGTTTATTTTCTCCGTGGGACGATACTCGACTTTTCACTTTATTACTTGTTGACCATGTATACTTGCGTGCTGTGCTAAATTAGATTTTGCTTAACAATAATCTAATTGTTCTAATTATATTCAGATAAGGATTAATAGCAAGTAAAATATATAGTTATTTATCATAAAGTTTTAATTCTTATGATACTCACATCAAAGAACAAATAAGTAATGGATATTGACCTTAAAGAAAATCCGATGAAAAAATAGGAATGGTCATGAGCTCCAAGAATGTGAGTATAAAGATAATTTAACTATACATTATTTAGTTTGACTATGTTATATCTCAAATGCACTAAGAGATATAGAAGGGACTTGAAAAAATACTTTAAAATTTTTATTTTAAGGAATTATTACCAATTTATAAATTAAACAAGTTATGTTATAACTTTGCACAATGGAATGATAATTATAAAATTAACTCCTTCAAAGATTTGAAAGAATTCAAAGTTCTGAATTTAGCAATCAAGTGGAATTAAGTCAAAAAATAAATTAAATAACTTGGCAAAAAAGTAAGTGAAAAATACAAAGGAGACACAAAAATTTCAAGTGGTTCAGAGCACAAAAATCTCCTAACTAGTCCATTCTTTTACTCTTTGAGTAGGTATAATTCACTAAGGATGAGTGGTCACAAAGATCTATTCACACATAAAAATTACACTCAACGAAACACACAAATATTTTCAAGTCATAAAGACTTAGATACAGTAGATCACTAAGATCTCTTCAAGTCATTGTTGTCCGAATATGATACTGACAATTTACACGCAAGTATACGTGGTTAAAAGGTAATATAGTAATAAGTAAAGTATCGAACTCACGAGGAATATGCTAATAATAGAATCAAGTACTAACTCTGTATCATTTCAATCTCATTTAAACCAATGAATTTAGGGTTTCAAATCAACTATTTAAAATAAAAACTAAATTACTAACAAGGATTAAAATCAGATTTAAAAGTTAAGATTACAATTTCCCCCAATGTCTCGCCCAAATCACTTTACTCCCTTTTCAATTAATTAATCATATTGAATCGATAACTGGGATTTCATATTTATTAAAAACCCCCGTTTTCAGGTAATTATATAAAAATATCTTTTCCAGTTAATTCACTATATTCATATGTGAAATAGTTAAGAATAAATTCATTAAGCATAAATTCTCATAAAAGTTATATGTGGCATATAAGTTTATTCATATCCTATATACTAGTGACTACTCAATCTTATGAACAATTAACTTGATATATGTTGTAAGACCCCAACTTTTATGAATAAAGATTAATTTTTCTCGAAATATATTTTTGAATATTATGGTGTGGATTTGATATAATGTTATAATTGTGGGTAATATTTATAAATTTTGCAAAGTAAGCAAGTGGTTATATAATATTCGATTGGTCAGAAAATATTCGTTTTAACAAGGAATATTCGTACGATGACACAATCATTGGTGAACCCCACAACGGAAGTATTGTCGTAGTTAGAAAACAGCGTAATTATCTTTTATAAAAATAACTACGAAAGTTTTACCGTTAAACCGTTGAACTACCCTTTAGTGGTAAAAAATACGATGTCTGGCGTGGTTAAGTAGTAGCTACACGATATTTATTATTAATGCTTACGTAAGAAGTCACTTAGTTATACTCAATTATTACTATAGTAATTCTTTATCATATCTCTCTCTCATATTATTGATTCAATTATTGTCACGAAGATTCATCTCGCATAATATTTATTATTATTAAATCAATAATTGAGACGACAAAGTTATTCATATTATTATTTGCAATATTGACGATGTCTAAAAAGTTCTGTCGAGGAGAGGTTTGGTCACCTAATTGCGCGCTAATAGGGAGAAATCTTTATCGGAAAGCCCCCTCTTTCTTGGGAATGATCTGGTTGTTAAATATTGTGAGTTATAATATTAATGATGAATAAGTTTGTGTTGATTAAAGATGAAATTGATATTTCCATTGTGTTGGGATTATTAGTGTTAGTGAAAATTGACATCTATTCCGATAATAATTGATGTATGGAGGTTATATTGACCAATCAGGTAATTAATCGGATAAATGAGCAATTAATTACTATTAATTCACATGCTTATAACTATGTGTTCACATGTATGTACTATTGATTCACATGCATGTACTATTAGGGGAGGTGGTGCAAGATTGATAATACTTGCATGACTAAATTAAAAATAGAGGTATAAATGAAGGTATTATACTGTAATTATTTTTTTCACATGATTGTACTATTGATTCACATGATTGTACTATTGATTCACAAGATGTACTATTAGGGGAGGTGGTGCAAGTTTGATAATACTTGCAGGACTAAATTAAAAATGAAGGAAAAGATGAAGGTATTATACTGTAATATTTTGAGACCCAAAACGTGAAATTATCGAAACTATATTTTCCTATAAATAGAAGCTCATTCTTCTTTCATTCTCACCAATTCACTAAGACTCACAAGAGCAATTATAGAGAGAGAAGCTATAGAGAGAGAAGTTATAAACAGAAAGAAGAAGAGAAGTCTGCTACTTCACTATTCCAATATCAAGTCTTCTTCTGAGGTAAGGGGTATTATTTATTTCATATTCTGAAGAGATATTATTTTTCGTATTTGTATGAATATTATTTTCGTTCAATATTCATAAAGAATATTATCTTCGTTCAATATTCGTAGGAATATTATCTTCGTTCAATATTCGTAGGAATATTATCTTCGTTAAATATTCGTTAGAATATTTTTTTCGTTCAACAGTTGTAAGGGATATTATTTTGTTTAGTATTCATAGGAATAATATTTTCTTCCATACTCTGTAGTATGTGAGTAATATTATTTCGTCTCGTATTCCTGATTATACCATCATTCAATTAAAGTATTGCTTCTATATTCTGTGAAATTAGTAGAATATCCTTGAATTTTGCGCTTCATCTAGTATCGCTTCACAAGGATATTTTCTGCACATTCTTGTTAAATTTTAAGTTTTTCATGCCGGAGTACTGGCCATGAGTACTATTCATTTATACAGTACTATTCACAAAAGTACTATTCACGGGTACTATTCATAAAGTACTATTCATGAGTGCTATTCACAAAGTACTATTCACGTAATACTATTCTTGAAGTACTATTCATGAGGTACTATTCACTCGGGCACTATTCACCCGGAGTACTATTCATAACAAAAATTGATTTCTTTTCAGTCCAAATCATTTTTGATACATTATCATTCTTGAATTTTACTCCACAAAGTAGTATCATGTTGACAATTTGGAAAATATTGAATTATGGATAAATTAAATTATAAATCTTTAAAAATTTATCCTTGAACTTGTTTTATTGAATTCTTATATCATTGTCATCATCCTCATGTTTATATTATGTTGAAAGTCATCCGTGGACTGTAGTGCATAGATGGACTTGGTATGATTATGACCAGGGATAATTCGGTATAATCATGACCGTAATGTTACAAATGATCTCGTAAAAGTCCTCATTTTTCCGTAGTGCATTGATGGACAGTTGTTGGCATGATCATGACCATTGATGAATACACGAATATCCTTGGCCCGTAGTGCATGGATAATTTGTGGTCGTGATACTAAAGAATATCCTTGGCCGTAGTGCAGGGGTGATTCGATGATGTGGATTATTTAATAAGTTGAGTCTCAACGATAAAAGTGATGGAAAAACCTTTTAAATCATAGAAGATAGTAGATTTTATGCTCTACTTGTTCCGCTGCAGTTAAACTTGATGTTTGTTATATTTTATCAGTTTAACACTGTTGAAGGCTAACGATAAATTATTCTGCATTATCTTAGTCATAATATTTCTTACTGGGCTAGTTGAGCTCACCCTTTTGCTTTCATTGTTCTCTTGAAAATGAGAACGTGGGCGAATGTACTAGTCGGGGAACGGAGTGATTTTTCCCGGATGATAAGATTAGCAGTCCTCACTATTCTATGAAATAGTGTGATAATAAATGTATTGAGGACTCCATTTGAGTTGAATACTGTCTAGAAGATAATATTCGTATTAAAACTCTCAGTTTATGTTTTGTCGTATTTTACACGATAGTTGTATTATTAAGTTGTATTTGAATTTTGTACCATGTATTTGGCGACTCAAGATGGGTGATGTATACCTATTTTGGGGGCATCACATATGTCACCATATAGGTATTTTAATATCCTATATGCAAATCTCGTTAATCACCCTAAGAAGAATAAACTTTCACATGTCATCATATTCAGATCTAACCATTGAATTCATCTTCCAATTTCGTCCAAGTTATATCACAATAATTGATATCTAGACAATCATTCATGAAGCACAAAATATGATAACCGATTCAAATTAATATAATCAATAATAACCAATAAGAGAGTAAATCAACTTAAACTAACCATTGTATTCCATTATAATCTTATTTGACAAATTAGTTCACAACGTAGAAAGGAAACAACATCAATTTAGATAACATTGTTATATACACAAGAATTAAAGGAATATAATAGAGAAAACAATTTGGGTTACGTAGCCTCTACTCTCCAATCTCAGCCTTCGATCCTTACTCCTTTGTGTCCTTCCTGCTCGATTCTCCAAATCTGAATAAAAACCCTAACTTCGTGTGGGTTATATTAGTTGTAGAATTTCCCCAAATCATTTGTCTTGATGGATATTTATAGGTTACAATTCAAATTCCTTGCTAATGAGGAAAAACAATCAAATTGAAAGTCAAAAACATGCAAAAATGCGTGAAAACTTGGTATGATCGTGTCCCAAGCGCTGCAACGCATGAATCACGTGTTGAGATGCATTATATGTAGTAGATGACATCCTTCCATGCGTTGTGGCATTTCATGTGAGGTGCTTCTACAGCCTTCCATGAGTTGTGGCGCTTGACAGGGTGCACCTAGGCGCATGCATATTTCCTGGTCCGACGTCTGTTGATAAAAAGATCATAACTTTTGATCCTGGAGGAGTTACAGGACGTGCCACCTATCAAATTGATGCTCTTGACGAGCTCTACAATAAAATTCAAGTTCTAGTCCAAGATCACGTATCAAACTTGGCATTAAAATCCCTTAAATTCTACCTTCTTGCCTTTGCTTGTATATTTTCTCTTTTTGCCACTTGTATATAGCCATCCATGCCAACATCGTGTCACACGCCAACGCATGATGCACATAGCCGCACGCCAAGCCAATTCATTGTATGCCAAGCCAATTCCGGCACACCGATGCACAATCCACCTGGCTTGTGATTTTTTAGTTCCATTTTGACAAAAATTCATCCAATTTGCTTCCATTTTCATATCATTGTTAAATTTTTCCCTTTTCCTACACAAAAACATAAAAACACATAAAAATTAATAAAAAATACTAACAAAATGCAATTTTAATCAAGCTAATAGTACAAAAATTATGGTATAAAATCCACTTATCAGTCACTAAGACTTAGATATAATGGGTCACTAAGACCTAAACAATCACTAAGAGAAAGTATGATTTAGGTGCTGCTAAGTAGCTTGAAGTTCAGTAATGAAAGACTTACCAGCAAAACAAGTTGTTCTAGATCGTAGAGTAGAGTTCTTTTGAGTTTGGCAGTAATTCAACTTTTCTTAATCTTGATCGATCGTTACTATTGGATTGAATCTACTTGCCATTTGTAGACCTTCCTTGAGATTTTCCTGTTGGAAAGTTGTCGTTGCTCATTTAATGCTCTGATCCTAGAAGATCTTTGATTGTTGACTTTTAAAGAGGATGTCTCAGCTTGCTTTCAGCTATGATATGTCACATTAGAACCACTACAATAACATTCACGTGGGTGCTGCCACTTCACCAAACTAGCTGTTAGACACAATTCGATCTGACCTTCTCTTTAATCTTAAGATATTCCATAAACTTTCTTGGGATCTTCACTTTACGAATCTTAACATTGTCAATCCATTGATAGAACTGTTGTACTCCACGATTTTTCTAATCGTAGAGTTTTATAATGGTCGTAGAGTATCTGGCTAGGTGAACTCTACGAAACTTCAGTGTACTCAATGGTGCTTCTCTAAGTCTTTGTCTCTTCAAACGATCTTCAATCTTGCTCTAATCATCTGGTCATTGTTTGCAGTTGTAGAATCTTGAGGAATGACTTCATGATTTTGCATACTTAGAACAATGAAAATTGTCACTCTACGATCAGTAAGTTGTACGATCCTCAGTAGACTTTACGATTTTCAACACTGAGATTTTCATTAGACTGTGTGATCTTCACTGTACTTTACGATCTTTGGGTAAAGTGTTTTACGATCTTTTACAGACTACGAATTCGACCAGTATGCTCTACGATTTCTAGTAAACTTTACGATCCTCTAATTACTTAAAGTATATACATTAGATTTACTCGACGAAATAGAGCAACCTAACAAGTTTGATCTTTTAAACCAAGTCATTTTACATAATTTTCATTATAAGAATTTTACAAAAATTACTAGTTACAAATATACATTATATCATGATGAAATCAAATATATACATTGTACTAACAGACTATATTAAGATGTTAAAATACAACGCACATATTAATATGTTGATGACTAAATTGGCCTGATTGTACTTGCTTGGACTTATTTTGGAAATTGAGTTGAGAAAATTTAAACTTTGTGTTCCCAATTGAAACTCGATGTATATTTTGCATTCATAAATATTGTTAACCCGTTATATAGTAGAAATGCTTTTTTTATATAAAAAAAACTATTTATTTTTTAAAACTTATATTTAATAGAAATGTAACTGTGCTGATGTGTTAGTACTCAATTAACTAATAATAAAAATATAAATTTCTTATAATTTTAAAATTAAAAATATATCTCTAATTACAGAAAAAATATATATAATTTTAAAATGGAGGGATAAGGGTACTTGTGATATAAATTTATGTTTAATCAAGTTTTTTTCCTTAATAAATTTATCCAACCATTTTGGTCAAAGCTAATTGCTAAGAAAGGTGAGCCAAGTTCCTTAGTTTCGCTTAACTTTCTATACCTTTCCCAACTTAAAGAAAACCTTACAAACACGACTTTCTTGAATTAAAAAAAAATGTAATTTTCCATATCTAGCCATCCTGTCATTTCTTTGGTTTTAAAAAATACCAAACAAAATGTTAATTTAAAATCATTATAATTTATAACCACTCTCTCTCTCTCTCTCTCTCTCTCTCTCTCTATATATATATATATATATATATATATATATATATATATATATCTCTTTTCTAATTCCTACTTTGTTTTCCTTTCCGATTTTCATAGATGCAATCAAGCACACTGCCATAGTGTCTGCGACAATTAGCCTTGGGGGACCCAAATCTGTATAGAAATATGCATACAAACAACACAACTAGCTGTCCAAAAGCTTACTCTTTCGTTCACATTCAAATTTTGGGTTGGGGTTTGCAAACAAAATGACTGGCTCACCTTTCACTGACCCTTGCTAGCTATATATATGTTTCTCATTTTGCATTTTTATATATATCAAATGGCCGTGTGTTGTAACTTCAGTTTATGATATGTATTATCCCATAATATCTAGTATCAAGTGTTTCATTTTATGTTATCTCTATCTCTAGTAAACGTAGTAAATAGGCTTGCACTTATCTTGTAATCTCATATGATTTTTTCTACTACATATACATGTCCCCAACCAGATTGTAGTGTGGGAATTCTCTATATTTATTTAAGCGTCTCTTAATCTTATTTGACTTGTACTCTATTCAGTTTCACATTTTTATAATTTGTAAAGGTTACCGTCAAAATTTGTCTGCTCACCAAAATTATCAAATAACAAATTTAAGTTACACAAAAAATAAAATATTACACCAAAAATTTGATGGTCGGGACTGCCGGAGAATAGCTCCGATGTGAGAATATAAGTACAGGACAAAAAACGTCAACAATAGAGATTTATAATTGCTTTAGTGCATAAAAATAGACAAAGTGTCATTACCTAAAATCTGAATTATGGTCACTTCCCCCAATTGGACTAGGAATTTTGTGTAAAGATAACCGTAAATCCCATGACTGAATAGAATTCAACTTCCTCAGTAAATGGGAGTCAAATAGAATAAGGAAGTAATAAGCAACTTAGAATGTAGACCTTTTAAAATTTCAAATCTCCTACTATTATGCCACGTAAAAAGGGTCTCACCGAATTTTTCGGACCCATCAAACTAACATTATCCCCCACTCTCTTATTATAAGAAACTTAAAATAAGATAGTACAAAAATTAGTCAACAAATAACATAATGCAGCTATAGAAACCAAACCATCGCCACCGCTTGCCACATGCTTGATCGGGACCCACCACTTTCATCTCGCTCCGTAAATAGGGAAATGTGCTCGTATGGCCCGCTATCTCTTAAGCGTCTCCTCCACACATCCGAACCGTCACTTCTCACCCACTCATTTAAACTTTCCTAAAAAGCTCAAGCGTATATTGCCTCATTCCCACATAATGACAACCCTCTCTAGCCACATTTCCTTCACCAAATCGCAATGCCTATCAACGAACCATGTCTGCTGACCACTCTGTCCAACCCGTTCCCTCCTTTAACCAAACCCTCACTGCACCACCTCTATCGTCCAACCCACAACAGCGATACTGGCCACTAACACCATCCTAGAAGAATAACACAATCAACCCACTAAAAGAACCACTGTCATCACCATCGACTCCTCCCTTCCAACCACCCCTTCTGCTACAACCGAGGGCATCCCATCTCTCGTGATTAGCGAGGCTGAAATTAGGGAGATGAGGATTCGTGAATAGTACCAATCATAAAAAGCCTATTCCCACATCAATACCAGATCCTCCGTATTAGAGTGTATGCTACCCCACCTTTGACTCCAGTACCAAATACCAGATGAATACAAACTCTGAGCGCCAAACCTATAGAGAGGATGTACTGGTTCTTGAGGGGTGAATAGGCCGCCGTCCCCAAATACTCGCTGAAGTATTGGGTATGATTCCCTCCCCACGAATTCAATTCATCCTTTTTGTACTTTGTTGGGAACGGGTTCGCACAACTGGTGTGATGCCCCCAAAATAGGTATACATCACCAATCTTAAGTCGTCAAATCGTAGTGATTGAATCTGAATCTGAAACTTAATTATCTGACGTGGTGAGAGAGTTTTTACGAATATTGTATCATGTATAAATATCCAAACTCAAATTCAATCTTCATTACATTTATTATCACACTAAATAAATGAGAATTCTACTAAAACAACCATCTCGTGCATCATCACTCATTCCCCATTGAATTCCAAATTCGTTACCGTTTTACGAAGAGAAACGATAAAAGCGAAGAATTGATTTCCATTGGTAGGTAAGAAATAAATATTATGACCAAGATAATGCACGAGAATAAATTATCGTTAGCGTCTTCAACAACGTTAGCGATAATAAACAAGTTTAACTGAGCAGGTGAGCAATGATCCAATTAAAAGAGTCGAGTAGAGTATGATATCTTCTATCTTCTACATGATTTAAAGTTTATCATCAACTTTATAAATTTGAAACTCGAACAACAAATAATTCACATCATTTGAATTATCCAATGCACTACTTCTGGTAGGGATATTCTCATAATCACCAATGTCACGATCATACTAAAAGATTGTCCATCAACGATGCTTTTACTGGTAACGGAGAACTTTTACCACATCATTTGTAACATTCTGAGGTTATGATTATACCGAAGAATGATCCCAGTCATAATCATACGTCAATCAACAAATTCATCTACGACTCTTATTACTGACCAAAGATTTTCATCACAATATAAGCGTGAGGATGACAACATGATATAAGAATTTAATTGAAAGAAAGCGAAGGATAAATTTTAAAGATTTATAATTTAATTTATCTGTAGAATTGATAATGTCCAAATTATCAACACGATCTCGCTGTGTAGTAAAATTCAAGAATAATATTCTATCAAAAATGATTTGAATGAAAAGAAATCAATTTTATCATGAATAGTTCTCCCAGATTGAATAGTCTTGAGTGAATAAGACTCTACATGAATAATCTTGGAATAATAAGACTGTGTTGTGAAGTCGTACTAAAGATGATTTGGCATTTCAATAGTCTCCGTCACCTTGAATGGATCGTTGCTGAAGCCATACACAGGAGCCTCCTGCCCAATCTCCATCTTTCGCCCATCCAGATGCATCCTCTGATAAGCATGTGCGTATAGAATATCAATAGAAGACCCATTATCGATCATCATCCGCTTCATATCTACCGAACCCACTTGTGTTGTAATTACCAGGGCTCCTTCATGGGGTTCAATGGGCTCTAAAGGGTAATCTTCATCAGTAAAAGAAATTACCGTACATGGATAAGGTCTGTCAGTCTTCGAGAGTGTACCCGCCACTGACATGACTGAATCCAAATATCCTAGACGCTTCTTCCCAACAACCTTGCCAAAAGTACCCCCAGTAATAACATCAACCACATGTCTCGTTGTCTGATCAGGAGCTGGTAACACAGGTTGAACCGGTTGAGCTACCTGAACAAGTCTCCTATCCCTCTACTAATCTTGTTGAGGTCTTCTTCCTGCCACATACTGAACTAACGTACTGCTCTGGACATTCTTTTCAATGAATTCCTTCAAACTTCTACACTCATTAGTTCCATGCCCAGATGCCTGATGATAATCACAATACCTTTGAGAGTTACCAGACCTGGGCTTAAGATTATCCTGAGGAAGCTCGAAATAAGGTTGATCCTTAATTTGATCCAGAATGGTGGCCCTATCTGTGTTCAGCTGAGTGTACACTTTGTTTACCTTCTGGTCTGGAACAGGTGGACGGCCTCCCGCCTGACGCTAGTTGTTGTATCTCTTAGAATCCTTCTGACCGATCATTATTCCCACCGTTCTTCTTTTGATCGCTTCCAGCTTTGTCTTTGTCCTTATCCTTCAGCATATCCGAAGAAGGACGTTTCAAGCTATTCATAGCTTCTTCTACCATAATATAGCCCTCTGCTTTATCAAAGGCTTCGGCTAAGCTCTTCGGATGGTGGAACATCAGCTTCTTCACCGACGTTTCTGACTTAACCAGGTCTAAACCATTTTGAAACAACCCAACAGCCTGAAGATCATTGAGATCGGACACTTGGCCAATAAACTTCTCTGAATCGCTTCACATACTGACTCAAAGACTCATTCGAAAATTAACGAACTTGAGCCAATGAGCCGATAGGCTTTCCTCTCCTTTTGTTGCTCCCAAAATGATCATGGAATTTGCTACATAGATCCATCCAAGAAGAGATTGAATTCGAAGGTAGAGTTCCTATCCACTGCCTTGCATCCTTCCACAAGGTCGTCACAAACGTTTGACACTTGGCAGCATCCGAGAAATCATAATAATCCATCAACCTTTCAAACACCTGACTATGGTCGTAGGGATTACTCAGATCCATCATAACTCTCCATGTAAGGAAGCTTTTTGGTAGGGTCAGCCTTCTCTTTAAGAATATCCGAGGAAAAAGGAGACGCCTTTTTTCCCGAAGTGTCCTTTACTTGTTGAACCTCGGCTAGCTGCTTCCGAAGCTCCTTTAACTCCTTAACCAAGAACGTCACTCCTTCCGGTTGTGGGGAGGCTTCTTTCTTCTGAACAGACTGGCTTTTCCCAACTGAACCTGCAGCTTTAGACAGACTTCCCCGAGGATGAGTATCCGTAGGGTGGTGTACCCTCTTCGGATTCCCAAGAGTACGGATTCTGGATCTACTTCGGCGTCGAGCCTTTTCACTATGGTGAGAATACTCAAGGCGGGGTGCCTTCTTTGTATTCTCAGGGGTGCCTCCTCTTGACCTGCTCCTCTGTTTACTTCGACCATATTCCCGAGAATCCATAGGGCGGTGTACCCTCTTCGAATCTTCAGGAGTATGGTTTTTTGATCTTCTTCGATCACGAGAACGACTTCGAGATACTCCCCCAGAGTACATAGGCTTTTTTCCACTTCTAGATTGTCTCTCCAGAGATCTACCTCTTTCTTTAGGTCGAGTATGGCTAGACGCTTCATCTTCCATTTCAGCCAAATGAACCATCTATTCAGCAATTTATTCCCTTTGCTTTAGGAGAACTTCTAGAGATTTGTCAGCTTCTTCGGCCATCATGGAAAACTTGGATGCTCTATCAACCTGACCACTTCGGTGTTGGGTTTTAGGCGGTGTTCCTTCTACCCTTTTTCGATCTTGGTCAGATCTTTTATTAACAGTATAAACCAATCTTCTTTTGACATCACCATGGACCTTTGCATGAGAACCTCCAGAAATGTCATGTGATGCAGTACTATCATGTTTGCTTTTTGAAGGACCCAGCCTATCCTTGACATAGATTCGTTGTATAGACGAACTAATAGCCATCGGCTGTCCTTCAGGGGTAACCGTTCTACTCCTCACCATGACTTCTGACGTAGAACATCTAAAATATGTGATTGAAAACTCAAGAACACTAGAAAACAGCCCTCCTTCTAGCGCCAATGTTAACGCCAAGATCTTTTCATGCGCCTCAATCACTTAAAAATGTGTCCTATCCAAAGCCAAGATAAATAGGTCGATACACGAAGCAGCGGCTTGAACAGAGTGAGGGATAGCTCCGGCGTGAGAGTCGATCTGAGCAAGATATATAAGTGATGAGTGAGTTTTATACACATGAATTGAGTGCGTTTGAGCTTAATCTTTTGGATGTTTTTAAGTGTTTGTGTCTATTCATGCATGTTTTACGTTATTTTGTAGGAATTGGGACAAAAGTTACTTGGATCAACGTTTGGGGTGGCTAGATTCGCGTTTTCGGCTTGCCATTTACACAGCAGTCACTTCAGAGCAAATTTGCGTATTGCTCCGGACCTTATTTTGAAAAACTCAAAGAATGAAAGCAAGTTATAGATCTACTTCTCCTCTTTCCGGAACATCTTGAATCATCAAAATCGAAGTTCGGACGAAGAAGTTATGGCCATTTTCCCAAAGGACGTCGGAGCAGAAAATGTCAGAACATGTGCCAGCGCCGGGGCGCCCAAATCAAGCCTATTTGCAGCGTACTTGGGCGCTAGAGGCAGGGTTCGATCAGTGCCCAATGACTGAAGCCGGGAAGTCGATGGTCGAGGCTTGGACCCAGCGTTTTCTTTGCGAATTTTGACACCTTTTTGACTCCAAATTGGATTGGGTTTGTTCCTAAGCTAAAAATTGAACTTGTAACCTATAAATACATGATGTAAGGCATAAAATAAAGGGGGATTACATAGCTTAGCTTAGATAAAACACTCAATTAGATTAGAATATAAACCCTATTTCTTAATTAGCCATTGGAGATTGAAGCAAATTGAAGAACACTGAAGATCAAGAGCAAGAGCAAGAGGAGAGCATCAGATTTGCTAACAACAGATTCTATTCTCTTCTTTTATCATACTTTTATCTTTTAATGTCTATTCAATTGTGAATTCTTGGTTTTAATTCATTAATTATGAACTAACTCTTTTACTAAGATTTCAATTGAACCTTTTATGTCTATAAATTAGTTATTCGATTTATTCCAATTATTTATGTCAAAGTGAATTGTTTATCTTGTCTTGAGCTTATTGATTAATTATCTGATCAGTAATTACTTTGTTACTCTAGAAGGAATTGAAAGAGGAATTCTAGGGTTAGAACTGGGCATGATAACATGTGACTTAGTTATTTGTACAGTGAATAATTAGGTTTGTGAATAGAATGGAAATATCTGTTCGCCGCATGTAACACATAAGGAATTGGGATTGGAAAGAGTTTAATTCAATTTTTTTGCATAGGAATATAACAAGAATAATCTGGATTAAATAGAAAGGCAATTGATCACTTGGAAAGGACTTTTGGCATTTGAGAATTCCTATTAACAATTCAAGAGGGCATAATAATTGGGATAATTGGATAATTGATTTACTGATTCATAATTGGGGATATTGGAGTCTTAATCCTTATTTATCTGAATTCATTCGCTAAAATCTTAGTTTTGTTTATTTGTTTTATTTTAGAATAATCTCTTTTAATTGTTTAATTTAATTTTCTTATTTATAAAATCACATTTTATGGTTGTTTAAATAAAATTGATTTGGTTAAGAGTTAGTACTTGGTAATTTTATTAAATAATTTCTCGTGGGAACGATACTCTCTACTTTCACTTTATTACTTGTTGACCGTGTATACTAAAGCGTATTCATTGATTCTTGAAATCGATCAACAAGTTTTTGGCGCTTGATTAAAGGCGCCCAAATCGAACCGAGGGAGCATCGAAGTTTCTTGACAACGATTCTATTATCTTCTCTTATCATACTTTTATCTTTTAATGTCTATTCGGTTGTGGATTCTTGGTTTTAATTCATTAATTATGAACTAACTCTTTTACTAAGATTTCAATTGAACCTTTTATGTACATAAATTAGTTATTCAATTTATTCCAATTATTTATGTCAAAGTGAATTGTTTATCTTGTCTTGAGCTTATTGATTAATTATCGATCGATAATTACTTTGTTACTCTAGAAGGAATTGAAAGAGGAATTCTAGGGTTAGATCTTGGGCATGATAACATGTGACTTAGTTATTTGCCACGATGAATAATTAGGTTTGTGAATAAAATGGAAATATTTGTTAAATAGCATGTAACACATAAGGAATTGGGATTGGAAAGAGTTTAATTCAATTGTTTTGCATAGGAATATAGCAAGATTAATCTGGATTAAATAGAAGGCAATTGATCACTTGGAAAAGGACTTTTGGCATTTGAGAATTCATGTTAACAATTCAGTAGGCATAATAATTGGAATAATTGGATAATTGATTTACAGTTCATAATTGGGGATATTGGAGTCTTAATCCTTATTTATCTGAATTCATTCGTTAAAATCTTTGTTTTGTTTATTTGTTTTATTTTAGAATAATCTCTTTTAATTGTTTAATTTAATTTTCTTAATTATAAAAAGCACATTTTATGGTTGTTTAAATAAAATTGATTTGGTTAAGAGTTAGTACTTGGTAATTTTTATTAAATAATTCCTCGTGGGAACGATACTCTACTTTTACTTTATTACTTGTTAACCGTGTATACTTGCACGTATTCATTGATTGCGAAATCGATCAACAAGTTTTTGGCGCCGCTGCCGGGGAATTAGTTTAATAATTTTTCCAATATTAATTTTTATCAAATTAGTTTTAATTTAAACATTTTTTTTCTTTAATTGTCTTTCAATTTTTTTTTCTTTCTCTCTTTTTAGGTACCATGGATGACTTTGCATATCAATGGCCATACACGAACATGACTCGACCAATGGAAACATGGAGCCCACCATCCACACAACAAGTAGCAATGGTTTGTGAGTTATGTGCTGGGAGTCATACTACAGATCAATGTGCCATCAATTGGGAATCAGCTCAGTTCATAGGGAGCTATAATCGATCCGCCCAACCGTATTCAAATCAAAATGCATATAATCCAGAGCCAATATAAATTGAGGCAAATTCGAAGACGTTGGAGGTTATCACAGCCCAACAGAGTCGAAGGATGGCAAAAATGACTCGACGAGGGGAGGCGAAGAATGATGGACTCATGACAACACTTTACGTTATCGGCTAAAATTGAGACACTTTTAAAGATGTTCGATGCTTTTGAAGCTCAACATCGTCAAAGTGTGGCGGTTACTTGTGATTATTGTGCTGGAAATCATATGAATCATCAATGCACCACCAGTTTCGAGCCGGTACCATATGGTGGTGATTACCCCCCAACAATTATGTCTATCCCAATATCTATTATCAGGATTGGGGATATCACCCGGATTTTTCATGGAGCCATACGCATCAAGATCAATTTTATGGTCCAAGTCCAATATACCCACCGGATTTCTCGTGTCCACCTCCACTACAACAGGAAGAACATTCAAATTTGGAGGAAGTTTTGTCCACGTACATAGCTTCATGTGAGGAGAGGAGAATTAATCAAGAGATATTGAGTCAAAATTTTATGAACCAAACGGAACAACTAACCAATGCCTCAAACATTTGTCCTCAATACACTTGGCTCTATGACATGAATTACGGGCCGATGGTGAGCTGAACCAAATCTGCATGACCGGATGTGCCAAATGATATAGATGTTGAAAGAGAGGAAAGACTTGGGGACCAAGAAAAGAAGATCGGTGAAGATTTAACTATAAGATTCAACGAAGATGAACCGATTTCATTAGTATCCCATGTGCCTCCTCCACCAAAGTTCAAGAATCCGGGCAGTTTTGCAAAACCATACCCAATTAAGCGATCATATGTCGTAGGCAAAGCTCTTTGTGACATAAGAGCTAGTACAACTGTGGAGTCATGGTTGGTTGAAAAGGAGAAGATAGAGGAAGAGCCCATTATGTTTAACAAGCTTCCATGCCCCAATCTGATCATAGACATAATGGAGAAAACACCTAGTTGTTGGACGTTCTTAATAGGGAACCTATCTACAAAGAGCATGCTAGGTGACTTTAATTCAAGGGTCTTTGCTAATGGGAACCTCCCAAAAGAGACATTATTACTAATGGATGGAGGGTTCCTTAATTTTTGTAGGGAAATTGGATAGAGAATTGAAGAAGTCAGGCTGAGACTATAAAACAAGCGCTTATTGGGAGGCAACCCAAGTTTAATTTTAATTTTTAGTTTTTATTAGGTTTTATATTAGTAGTTTAGGATTTAATAAAATTGTGTCTATCATGTTTTACAGGTTATTCAAGTCAAATTCAAGTGTGGTGCCCAATTTATTCCATGTGCTTAGCCTATTCTCCAAATTTAGCGGACAAGGAGGAAGATTGCTATATTTTCAGGGAAGTCCTTTGCTTTAATTTTTTCTATTTTAGTCATTGAGGACAATGTCTAGTTTAAGTTTGGGGGCATTTTAGTGTCGTATTGCATATAGTTAGTTATCTGCATAGTAGTTCATTTTTTTTATGTGTTAGCATTGTGTTTTTTTAGGTTGCATATAATACATGGTAGTTATTTGCATATTCATATATGTGTTGCATTAGTATGTGTTCATGTAGTATAATTGCATTTTTTTGCATGAATCTGTGTGATCGGTTGGTGTGGTCTTAGCTCGGCCTATGATAAGATTGATTTTGCATGTTAACTTGAACAATGTTGATAATTGACGATGCGTTCTAATTTTGATCATGATGATAATCTGAGCCTGTTTGAAACTTATGTAACTGGTTAGCACTTAAAGTTTAACTGTTTTAATCCACTTGGTTCAAGGGGTTCATAATTTGTTTCTGAGGGAAAATCTTGGTTATAATTTAAGGAAATTAGTGAATTGGCGGTAAAGGTTGGAATGACGTAAAAGCTTGAGTTTGGGGGAATCTGTGGGATATATATATATATATATATACAAAATGAAAATGAAAAAAAAATGAAGAAAAAATGAAGAAAAAAAAAAGAAAAGAAAGAAAAGAAATGATGAAAAGAAAAAGAAAGAATAAAAAATCCAGAAAAAGAGAAAAAAAAAAGAATAAACACCGTGGCATGCTTGTCTAGTTTTGTGGCCTTTGTTACTTGAGTAAATAAGCCCGAGGGGATTGTCTTTACACCTAGCGCCCTAAGGTCTTAATGACTTGGGAGTCGTTAGTCGAAAGCTCGTTAAAGTAACACTGAAAAGCTTAAGGGAATAAGACATTGCACAGCCATGAGAAAAAATTAAAAAAATGAATAAAACACGAGAAATAGCAAAAATGCCTTCGTGGTTGAATAAAAGTATAGATAAATCTTGTATTTACCCTAAGACTTGGTAATTGCTTAGTTTTAACCGGAGTTGTCATGTTCATAAAAGTAATTGAATTGGTACTGAAATTTTCCTTCTAAGAAGTTTGTTATGTGATTATCTTGAACTACAGTTAGTTAGAATGGTTAACAAGCACACACACACAACATGGGTGATGACAGGTTTGGATTGACTAATTGGTTAGAGTTATGGACTTTGACTTGATTGGATATATTGTTTGAGTATCATTGGTATCTTTGAGGCCTATTGCTATATATCATACTGATTTATTACTGAGTTCGTAGATATATTAGGAAGTAGATCATGCATATGCATTTATGTAGTTGAGTTCGGTTGTTTATTTTTAGTTCTTTTGTATTTTTGCTTGAGGACAAACAAAGGTTTAAGTTTGGGGGTATTTGATGAGTGAGTTTTATACACATGAATTGAGTGCGTTTGAGCTTAATCTTTTCGATGTTTTTAAGTGTTTGTGTCTATTCATGCATGTTTTACATTGTTTTGTAGGAATTGGGAAAACAGTTACTTAGATCGACGTTTGGGGTGGCTAGATTTGCGTTTTCGGCTTGCCATTTACACAGCAGTCACTTCAGATCCAATTTGCGTATTGCTCCGGACCTTATTTTGAAAAACTCAAAGAATGAAATTAAGTTGTAGATCTACTTCTCCTCCTTTCGGAACATCTTGAATCATCAAAATCAGAGTTCAGACGAAGAAGTTATGGCCATTTTCCCAAAGGACGTCGGAGCAGAAAATGTCAGAACATGTGCGGCCTTGAGGCACCCAAATCAGAACCTATTTGCAGATCTTGGGGGCACTAGAAGCGAGGTTCGGTAGCAGTGCCCAATATTTGAAGGCCGAAAGAAATCGATGGCTTGAGCTTGGAGCGTTTTAGGCGCGAATTTTGACACCTTTTGACTCCAAATTGGATTGGGTTTGTTCTAAGCTAAAAATTGGACTTGTAACCTATAAATACATGATGTAAGGCATAAAATAAAGGGGATTACATAGCTTAGCTTAGATAAAACACTCAATTAGATTAGAATATAA
Organism: Panax quinquefolius; assembly: GCA_020205615.1. Lineage (NCBI taxonomy): Eukaryota > Viridiplantae > Streptophyta > Magnoliopsida > Apiales > Araliaceae > Panax > Panax quinquefolius. The sequence continues at coordinate 96,288,214 of CM035167.1, read as the reverse complement.
ACCCTATTTCTTAATTAGCCATTGGAGATTGAAGCAAATTGAAGAACACTGAAGATCAAGAGCAAGAGCAAGAGAAGAGCATCAGATTTGCTGAAAACAGATTCTATTCTCTTCTTTTATCATACTTTTATCTTTTAATGTCTATTCAATTGTGGATTCTTGGTTTTAATTCATATATTATGAACTAACTCTTTTACTAAGATTTCAATTGAACCTTTTATGTCTATAAATTAGTTATTCGATTTATTCTAATTATTTATGTCAAAGTGAATTGTTTATCTTGTCTTGAGCTTATTGATTAATTATCTGATCAGTAATTACTTTGTTACTCTAGAAGGAATTGAAAGAGGAATTCTAGGGTTAGAACTGGGCATGATAACATGTGACTTAGTTATTTGTACAGTGAATAATTAGGTTTGTGAATAGAATGAAAATATCTGTTCGCCGCATGTAACACATAAGGAATTGGGATTGGAAAGAGTTTAATTCAATTTTTTTGCATAGGAATATAGCAAGATTAATCTGGATTAAATAGAAGGCAATTGATCACTTGGAAAAGGACTTTTGGCATTTGAGAATTCCTATTAACAATTCAGTAGGCATAATAATTGGGATAATTGGATAATTGATTTACAGTTCATAATTGGGAATCTTGGAGTCTTAATCCTTATTTATCTGAATTCATTCGTTAAAATCTTAGTTTTGTTTATTTGTTTTATTTTAGAATAATCTCTTTTAATTGTTTAATTTAATTTTCTTAATTATAAAAATCACATTTTATGGTTGTTTAAATAAAATTGATTTGGTTAAGAGTTAGTACTTGGTAATTTTTATTAAATAATTCCTCGTGGGAATGATACTCTACTTTCACTTTATTACTTGTTGACCGTGTATACTTGCACGTATTCATTGATTGCGAAATCGATCAACAAGAAGGATAACAATGGAGGTGATAAAGTATAGTGTTTTGATAAGAGAAATATCCGTACCTCTCTCTTGTTCTATTTTGGCCTCATATACTCTTACGTTTTTCCTGTATGCAACCGACCTCTGGTAAACTCTTCCCCATGCATGAAGTTCACCTGCTCATTCCCCCTTTCCCCCCACCGCCGGCAGATTCTGTCTAATCCTCATTAATGCATTGTAGAATTAACAGTCAAAGTTATCTTAGTAATGATCACCGGTCAAAGCCCAACACAAGTCATTATTCACCCAATGGGTCAGCCCAATGAACCGGCCCAATACTTTCAAGACCCCAGCCCAATATATCTAAAGTATTATGGCCCAACAATAGGTAAATAGGAGAACAATTGATTATAGTTGGCTCTCCTATATCCATCCCAGCCCACTGCGATAATTGCAACTTCGTCATCCTCTTCTTCTTCTTGGTCTTCTTTCGAAATTTCCACCACATTAACCATCTCCATTTCTCTTCTTTGTTCTTCTGCTCTCTCCACCTCCATAGCTTCAATCCTCTCCATTTCTACAGTTTCTGAAGCTAAGATCTCTTAAGGGACTGAGGGAGGTTCATGATAATCTCTTTACAGTTCCTCCTCCGGTGTAGCCTTTTCTGACACAGGAACTTCGCAAAGCTCCCCCTCAATTTAATTCGCTATCTGTTCAAGTTCTGTAGGAAGCTCCCCCTCAACCCGAGCTGTATTTTCCTTAATAGCTTCAGGTATCTCCTTTTCAGCAGCTATTCATCTGTCTTCCTCCTTTAAGACTCCTTCATTGACAAGAATGTATTTCTAGACAAGCTTTCTCTTTGTTCTCTTAGGCTAAGCCACAGCCTCAACACTCTCTTCAGCTTCAACTCTGAAAGTTTGATCAGGCAAAGAAACTGTTGCAGCATCCACTTTTGGACTGATGTCAAGTCTGGACTCTACAATTGGTAGAGACTCTACAATCGAGGAGAACGAAGACTTCTATGATTTATGGCTGCATTTTCCCTTCTTAAGCAGCTGAGAGATGGTAGCTCTGTCTTCTTCCTCCTCAGACTGCTGCTCTTTCCCCTTCATTTCCTTCAGAGTTTCAGTGTCTGAACTCTTTTGAGGTGCATCAGTGGTTGAGCCTTGAGGCTCTTCTGTCGTCTGAGCCTTCATTTTCCTCTTACCCTTGCTCTTTCTGACCAAAGCGATGGGTTCCTCTTTATTAATTTCTTCTTCTTCATTAGTTTCTTTCATAATTGACATATTTCCTTGTAGTCCAGGTTCCTTTGCTTCACCAGTCCTTCCACTGAATTCAGACATCATTCTGACATTTTCTGCAAGATTTTTTTCCAGTTTTGGAACAGTTGCTGGGTCATCTTTCTGTTGGGATTGATAGATTCTCCTTCATTGTCCCCAATTTTGTCACCCAGTGCTGATTGCAGGATTATGCTTATAAACCGCCCATAAAGCATCTTTCCAGAGCTATTTGATTTCTTTGAACTGAGTATCCACTTCCCAATCCAATCGATGAGTAGGGCACCATAGTTGAGTTGAATCCCGAAGAAGATTGCTATCATGAGCTTCAGTTGAACTTCATTCACAAAGTCATGATCAGAGCTTTTACAGCATATGCACTTCCCAACAATGTCAGCCAGAAACTCATACTTTTGGGGAAACTCTTTTTTCTTGTATCCCTTGACGGTCTAAAACTTTTTATGATGCATCTTCTTCAGACCTTCATGAAAGTCGATGACCTCCATAGATGTAATTCCCTTTGATTTGAAACTTAGGGCTAGGTTTATATCTTCAGCTTTAAGTTTAATTTGTTCCCCCCTGACCCTTGTGGTGATAACGTCATTCTCAAAAGCTCCATTGGTGTAGAATTCTTTCACCAGCTTCGGGTAAATCCATTTTCTTGCACTGTGGTTGGTTGAGCATTTCTGTAAGCTAGGGTTTATGCTGGTAGAGAGAGGAATGAGCTTTTTGAACTTCTAAGGTGAGTTTTCAAAAAGACCTTTTCAAACTATACTTGTAACTTCCCTCCTCTCGATCTGCATAGTGGGGCATGTGTCAAGTCTTGCTTCGCTCCACGATTTTAAATGATGTGGAAAATACTGATCTACCTTTGGCTCCCCCTTAGCTAGTGTATCCTTTAGGAGGACTACTATCGTCGAGGTTGCACTACAATATTGAGTTCACTGCTGAATCTACTCTATGATCGTTGTCTGTCCTGGTCCTTGTGATGAACTTTGACTTAACATTCCTTCTGGGTTAAGGTAGCTTGGGAAGGGCCAACCTCTTAGAATGAACTAAGGATCAAGTTTGTCCCTGAGGCGCTTATCAGAGGAATTGCTTGGATTTGTTAGAAATATTGTCATCACAGGATGCTTCTTTGTCATGTCGAGGCAGCTCTATGATCGTGGTCCTTCTTTAGTCACCTCTACGAATTTGAACATAGCCTTTATATCTGCATGGTTAGCATAAACTAGAGCATAGAGTTTATGGTTATAGATTTAGCATGCCTAACTCACTTATCAATTTATTAAATCTGTATTCATCTAGAGGCTTTATAAAGACATCAGCAAGTTGATTTTTAGTAGGGATGTATTGTAAAGATATAGTTCTATTTTGAACATGATCCCTAATAAAATGAAATTTTATTTCTATATGTTTAGTCCTAGAATGTATGACAGGATTGTGTGTTATTGTTATGGCACTTGTGTTATCACAATGAACAGGTATAGATTTGAAATCAAACCCATAGTTTGCTAGCTAATTTTTCATCCATAAGATTTGAGCACAGCAGCTGCCAACAGCAATGTATTCAGCTTCTGCTGTTGAGGTAGATACTGAGTTTTGATTCTTACTAAACCACGACATAAGTCTGTTTCCTAGCAACTAACAGGTGCCACTGGTACTTTTTCTATCGATCTTGTAGCCTACCAAATCAGCATCTGTATATCCTGTAGTTCAAAGGAGGACTCCTTGGGATTCTAAAGTCCCAAGTGAGGTGTGCCCTTGAGATACCTGAAAATCCTATTTACAGCAGTTAAGTGTGATTCCTTAGGATTAGCTTGAAATCTAGCACATATGCATGTTGCAAACATTATGTCTGGTCTACTGGCAGTTAGATATATAAGAGAGCCTATCATACCTCTATATTGAGTTATATCAATACTTTTACCTTTCTCAACTTTTTCAAGCTTGGTTGTTGGAGCAATTGGTGTTTTCATGGGAGAGGCTGATTCCATGCCATACTTTTTAAGTAAGTCTTTAATTTACTTGGCTTGGTTTATGAAGATATTTTCATCAGTCTGCTTTACTTGCAATCCAAGGAAGAAATTCAGCTCACCCATCATACTTATTTCGAACTTGCTCTGCATAAGCTTGGAAAATCTTTTACACAGTTTTTCATCATTAGAGCCAAAGATAATGTCATCAACATACATTTGAACTAATAAGACTTTGTCTTTGTGCTTTCTAAGAAATAATGTGGTATCTGATCTACCTCTAGTGAAACCATTTTCAATAAGGAAGTTAGTTAGTGTTTCATACCATGCTCTAAGTGCTTGTTTAAGTCCATATAAGGCTTTGTCTAATCTATAGACATAATTAGAGAGAGTTGGATTGATGAAACCTGGAGGTTGCTCCATATATACCTCTTCTTGAAGTTCACCATTCAGAAATACTATTTTGACATCCATTTGAAAGACTTTGAATTTCATGTGGGCAGCGAAGGATAGGAATATCCTGATGGCTTCTAATCTGGAAACAGGTGCGAAGCTCTCGTCGTAGTCGATGCCTTTTTCTTGAGAGTAACCTTTGGCCACTAGTCTTGCTTTATTCTTTGTTATTACTGTAAGGTTTGTAATATTCATGAACGCAATCAAATTGCAAAAATAAGCGGAAACGTGTAAAAATCAGAGTTTAAAATTTTTACAAACCATATACCCGGATCACCCTTTATGCACAATTATTAATTAAACGAAAAAGATGAATAAGAAACATACCCTTGAAGATCCGAGCTTCCTCAGGTACAAGTTCACCTCCAATTTTTTTCACGTTCAACTTGAATCCACCGGGTTTGGTTCCTTCCTTTGATCAACTTTAGCCACCCAAGTGTTTGGCCTCTAGAGGTGATCCACCAAGGAAGAAGAAGGATTTAAGAAGATGGGTATTTGGCTCAAACCCTAGTTTTCTATCTCTATAGAAAAGAACGTACTCTCCAACAAATTGGAATTATAACGTAGTCTTAATATCTAATATAAGACTCCTCTTATAAAGATATCAAGTAACCCTATTAAAATAAGGTATTATTTAATTAAACTCTTTTAATTAAAGGGGCTCCCTAATCTTATTAGGGATAATTAATTAAACTCCTTTAATTAATTTTCCCTCCTAATCTTATTAGGAATAAATGAGAGTACTTTTATTAAATTAATTCCTAAACTCTTTTAGAAATTAAAATAATAATAATTGTAATAATATTAATAAGACTCCTCTTATTAATTTATATTTAATATTTCTAAAATATTAAATAATAAATATTAAAGCTATTTAATTTATTCTATCAACATAGATTAAATTAAATATACATAACATATTATTACGATTATGCCATTAACTTCTTAAATAATTATTTTTCCTTTTATGGTGTGACCCTTTAGGTTCTCCATATTAAACCTAGGTTGTGAATAAATCAATTAGAACAATTCTAATCTTATTTAAATAAATAAATTAAACAATTAATTTATTTAAATAAATAATATTTATTCTCTGATATAGGATAAGCCTCCTAGCGATCAACGACTTTCCGGATAATATAGATTTCAACATTAATCAAAAAGAACCTTTGAGTAAATAGTTACAAATGCAATTCAATCCTTCCACCATGCGATGTCCCAATTAAATATAAGACATGGAATTCTTGTCCAAGTCTTATTTTATTTAATTATATGTATTTCGACTCTTAAATGCACAACACCAAATAATGCAAATTAGAAACTCCTTTCTAATTTCATTCTGCCTTGGCCAAGGACTACTGGGTTGTCATTTATCGAATCACATAGGACATTTCTCTTCTTTTATTAGAAGTGGTAGATTCTTTATTGATCATATATTATCTCCATGTACAACTTGTTATACCCAAGCATACCCTTTGATATACCCTAAGGGTCTTAAGGAATAAGTTAAAGTATAACTCATCATACACAAGATACTATGATGATCTCAAGTCCAAGGATTACTTGTACTACTATCACTACAGGAATTCCTATTGACAGCAAGTAAAACTCCATTAGATATTCCTTAGCGAGCCACGTTCGATTGAACTTATTCTCTAATAAGCACCTACATACTTGCTTTAGTGTCTCCACACAAATGATCATGAGATCAATCATCCTCATCCAATGAGCAAGCAACGTATGTACCAATCTATCCGGATTCACTAATCCCCAATTTAGTAATCCAATGATTGGGAACTATTTTAGTTTTAAGCTTTACAAAATTTAGATCTCATTAAAATGATCTTCATCATTATTCTAAAAGCATTGCTTAAAACTATGGGTTTATCACATATTATAAAACAGCATCATGTAGATAATTAAAAGCCTTTAATAAATTTAATACTTTTTATTAATAAATGAATAAGATTGTTACAAAGTATATGCTTTATCATCAAACATGATTGGCTTGTATGCATACTACTTTCAATCTCCCACTTGCACTAAAGCCAATCGTCATAGTATCTCATACTCTTCTTCTCTAAGTGACGATTATCCTGCTGTTGGATAAGCTTCAGTAAATAGATATGCAATGTTGTTCTTGAGAGTCCACCATCTCTATAGTGATTTCCCATCTTTCAATGATTCTTATAATCAAATGAAAGTGCCACAACACATGTTTAGATCCAAGATGAGACTTAGGAACTATTCCTAGTTCTGTAATAAACTTTTAATCCAAACAATCAACTTGAAGCTTCATTTATAGCTATTTACTTTGTCTTTATCACTAAACCAGCAACTCTTTGCTGTTTGGAATCTTTCCAATTCACTGCACCACTATTCAAGATAACGTTTTACCTTAAAGTGGATTTTCTGTCATCTTGGTCTGTTTGAAAAACTTGAGTTTGTTAAGCCCTCTAGTTTTAATTTAGACCCACCATAAATATGATCACATCCTTAGTGCCGGTTAAGCACTTTAAGATGTTTTTCATTGTCTTACAGTGATCTTCTCCATAATATGACCGATCAACATCAGGTCTCGTATATTTCATTACATACATGATTGTCACTCATGCGATCTCTCTTTTCAGGAGTCTGTGGGGACTATTAAGAGAGATACACTCCATAGCTCATTGACATGAGACATCTCTTGGAGTTTGCCATGCTAAACGACTTTAGCATCAAATGAATATACGTTCCTTGGGTTAAGTCGAGCATCCTCTTAAATCTATCTATATAGATTTATATCCCCAATTAAGATACTCTTCCAAATCATTCATGGAGGAATGTTTAGACAACTTTATCTTTACTGATTGTAGCATTGGTATGTTATTCCTCATCCGTAGTATATCAACATATAATATTAGGAATGTCACGGCGCTCCCACTGTCCCTTTTGTACACACTAGAACTCTTACCTCATCATATGTAACTGGATCATCATCTTCTATGATGTGTACCTCATCATCATCATCTATAATGAATCCATACCTCCTAGGTATCTTTGGTACTATTCCAGATTTACGATTTGGTTGTGGTACAATAGGTCTATCTATAGGTTCCTCTTATTTGACTTATAGTGTTTTGTGGTTCTTGAACTCTTCAAGATCTATTATCCTCCCACTAGCCCCTTCAATAATAAACACATTTATCTTAGAAGGCGTGTTTAAGTAACAAACACCTTTTGCTAAGTAGGATTATAGAACATATACCCTAAACTTACTTTAGGATGTCCCACAAATTGTACTTGTCAAATCTTGTCCCAAGCTTATCCTTTGAAACCTTTTCACATAAGTTGGACAACCCTTATCTTAACATACTTAAGATTAGGAATCCTCCCGCCCATAACTTTTATGGAGTCTTGGGGCCGGATTTAGAGATTACCTTTTACGTGAGATATGTCGCCCATTTCTAGGACATGATCCTGAAGGATCTTTGGAATGTCGGTAAAATCATTATGGATCGCACCATGTCCAATAAGGTGCGAATTTTCCATTCGGATACATCAATCAATTATTGCGTGTCGGGATGTGTCCATTATGAAAAACCATTTGAGATGATCTAGAAACTTATTGCACAAGTATTTATTCCTTGATCCGATCAAAGAATTCTAATACTTTATCAATTTATTTCATACGAATTCTTTGAACCTTTCAAATAATTCATACTTGTATTTTAGAAAATACACACATTCAACTCTTTGAATGATCATCTCATTTTCTTATACTAGTTTGTTCAATTTGCAAAATATATTTTTCACGTAAATCAAGTATACAAAATCCATTAAGTAATATTTTAGTTCTATATAAAACATTATTATTATAAATAGAACAACAATTGTTCTTAAATATAATACCAAAGATTTTATTGTCCAACAATAAAATGGAAATAATGTTTCCAACGAGAACTGGAATACAATAACAACTTATTGACTTAATAGACTTGCCCGTAGGCATTGCTAAACTATAAGTTCCTATGGCTAATGCAGCAACCTTTGCTTCATTTCCCACACGTAGGTTTACTTATATTTGTTTAGCATTCTACTTCTGTTTGGTCCCTTCATAAATCTATATTTATGATAACCAAAATCGGTATCCAATACCCAAGTAGAACATTGACTTAAAGAAAAATTTATTTCAATCATGAACAAATTTGTATTTGTAACCAAAACTTCACCAAGCTTCTTTGGTTAGCCTCTGCAAGATGTTTCTCGCAGTTTCTTTTCCAGTGTCCTGACTTATTATAGTGGAAGCAAACTCCTTTGCTATCCGTATCAGTTTTGTTCTTATTATCCTTTGTTTTTGCCTTTTTTATTTACCTTCTTAGAATTGTTCTTCTTTTGGAAGATCCTTTGGCCCCTACCAAGAAGACTCGGTCTTTCTTGGTTGGAAAGTGACTCTCAACATTTTTCAACATGATAAGCAAATCGGCCGAGGTGGTATCTAGCTTGTTCATATGAAAATTCACAACAATTGTGAAAGGAGTCCGGAGTGAGTGCAAGATCAAATCTTGGCTCAACTCTCCATCCATGACAAAATCGGTTGTCTAATTGATCAATCAAATTGATTATGTTAAGAACTATTTATACGCATCTTTATAGTGCCATTGGCCATTCTAGATCGGAAGAGCTCCTTAGATATCTCGATATCTATCGGTCCTACTTTCCTCACCATCAACTACTTGATGTGCGGGGAATATAGTAGGAGCAACCATAGTTTCATCTTGTGGCGCCAAGCTCGTTACTCATGGATGCGAGCATGATGCATTGAGCTAATCTGTGCATCATCTTGCCACTTTCTAAAAGTAGCAATCTCTTCCTCAAGAGGCATTATGCGCAACCATTGCGAGGATAGGCGTATTAAGGACATAAGATAGCTTTTCAACTATGAGAACTATTCTCAAATTCCTTAACCAATCCGTTTAATTGATTACAGTTAATTTAGCATCTAATATGCCCATGATAGAATAGTAATTTTAGACATTGTAAAATTACATAAATGAATTTGTAATTAACAACATTTTAACATACATTCTTTTATTAATTACCAAAATAAATTAGATCTTGTTTTAAATTGGTATCTCCCACTATTTTCTTCAAACTATATTACCTCACTTATATAGTTCGGCAAAATCTAATTAAAGATTTTCTAGTGAGAATAAGGATCCCATTTCAAATGTATATAGTCTTGTGGTGACACAACAAACTATATATAAATAAATAGGTAGACAACTTTTGTCAATTACTTCAACTATGCAACTCCTTTTCTTTTGCCTCTTAGATTATTTTGATCAGTGGTGGCACATCCGAATCAAAATTATCCAAGTTAAGTCCGACCTAGCACTCCATATATTCAAAAAGAAAAATATCATCCTTGTGGTGACACAACAAAACAATATTGTTCAATTTTCTTTATAAGCATCAAATGTGATAAATTAACATCTTAAATACTTAATACTTGCCTTGTGGTGACACAACAAACTCATATTAAATATTTAATACTCTATTAATTTTATCATGCTAGAAAGCGCGACGTTCGATATTCCAAATATCTTTGAGCGCTTAGGACTTAATATAAAAATTGAGGGGTTTGTTATTAATTTGTCTCATCTTGTTTAAGCATGCATGCACACACACACACACACACACACACACACACACACACATATATATATATATATATATATATATAAAATACGTCGTATTAATGAACATACGAGCATGTTTGCATAATATATAATATATATAAAGTATAAGCATGCACATATAGAATACTATATTCTACCCGGATTGATTATGGACTTTTATTCTAGTTTGATTCACTAGAGCCACCAAGTGAACCAAAAGGTCAAACCTACAAGGGGTGCAAGAAATAATATTTAAATATAACTATTACATTTAAACTGGGGCTCCATTACAAGCGAATTACAATGCGCTCCTTGCTCCTTGATCTCCAATTCTTCAAAATTAATTCTAATTATTCCTATTACAAAACTATTTAAAATAAATAGAAACCTTGATCGTGATCGAGGGAAGTACATAAGAGGAGATAGAACTTACATTAAGAAAAATTAGAGAAGGCGAGTACATAGACCCCCATTTAATAAAATTCATACATTCACGCATCCAACTAAAATAAAATCCAATCACATTGGTCAATAGTCCATAATCAATTCCATTTATTATCATACACATCATCATATGCATCGATAAATAACATTCATCATATGAATAATAAACATTTAATATATATATTGATATCATTTAATGGGCAAATTTAGTTAGTATAAAATCTATTTTTGAATAAAAATAAACTCCTTTATTTAAATCCAAATTTAAATCAAAATAAAACTATTTTATTTTAATTTATTCAATTTTGAATAAAATAAACTATTTTATTTTAATCAAAATCATTAATCAAAATAAACTCCTTTATTTTAATTAATTATAGAATCCAACTCCATGTAAAAAAATATAACTCCTTTATTAAAGGAAACACGGATTCTCTTTCCTATTCACAAATAAACTCCTTTATTTTGAATAATATGAAATCTTATTTCACATCTAAATAAACTCCTTTATTTAAGGAAATTGGGATTCTCTTTCCTATTCACAAATAAATTCCTTTATTTTGAATAATATGAAATCTTATTTCATATCTAAATAAACTTCTTTATTTAAGGAAATACAGATTCTATTTCCTATTCACAAATAAACTCTTTTATTTTGAATAATATTAAATCTATTTCATATCTAAATAAACTCCTTTATTTAAGGAAAAATAGAATCCAATTTCAACTCCAATTAGTTAGCATGGAATCCAATTCCAACTCTAATTAGTTAGCATGAAATTCTAATTTTAAAATTAAAATAAACCTTTTATTTTAAGATTAAAATAAACTTTTATTTTAATATTAAAATAAACTTTATTTTAATTATAAAATAATTAAGATATAATATATATATTTATATATATATATATATATGTACAGATTAATATATATATCATATATATAAATATCCAAATGAATCACCACAGGAATCCAAATGAACCACGTGAATCACTTACACTTTAGCATACAAATTACCGAAGCCTGTTTCTCCTTTTTTTTTTTTTTGAAAACATTTAGCATACATCAGGATACACGTGCTATGTATCATAGTATCATATCAGTATATTGATGGCCGAAAAAGATCACTTACACTTTTGAAAAAATACTTCGCGAATTACGAAAAAAAAAAAAAAACAAACAGCTGCAGGCTTACTTTTTGAAAAAAACTATTCACATTTTTTTTTAATAAATTTTATACAATAAAATTATGCCCAATTAAATTGTTCTAAACACATATCAATATAGATATTAAATTAAAACAATTAATAATTTACATAAAGGTTTGGCTCTGATGCCACTGTAAGGTTTGTAATATTCATGAACGCAATCAAATTGCAAAAATAAGCGGAAACGTTTAAAAATCAGAGTTTAAAATTTTTACAAACCATATACCCGGATCACCCTTTATGCACAATTATTAATTAAACGAAAAAGATGAATAAGAAACATACCCTTGAAGATCCGAGCTTCCTCAGGTACAAGTTCACCTCCAATCCTTTTCGCGTTCAACTTGAATCCACCGGGTTTGGTTCCTTCCTTTGATCAACGTTAGCCACCCAAGTGTTTGGCCTCTAGAGGTGATCCACCAAGGAAGAAGAAGGATTTAAGAAGATGGGTATTTGGCTCAAACCCTAGTTTTCTATCTCTATAGAAAAGAACGTACTCTCCAACAAATTGAAATTATAACGTAGTCTTAATATCTAATATAAGACTCCTCTTATAAAGATATCAAGTAACCCTATTAAAATAAGGTATTATTTAATTAAACTCTTTTAATTAAAGGGGCTCCATAATCTTATTAGGGATAATTAATTAAACTCCTTTAATTAATTTTCCCTCCTAATCTTATTAGGAATAAATGAGAGTACTTATATTAAATTAATTCCTAAACTCTTTTAGAAATTAAAATAATAATAATTGTAATAATATTAATAAGACTCCTCTTATTAATTTATATTTAATATTTCTAAAATATTAAATAATAAATATTAAGCTATTTAATTTATTCTATCAACATAGATTAACTTAAATATACATAACATATTATTACGATTATGCCATTAACTTCTTAAATAATTATTCTTCCTTTTATGGTGTGACCCTTTAGGTTCTCCATATTAAACCTTAATGAATAAATCAATTAGAACAATTCTAATCTTATTTAAATAAATAAATTAAACAATTAATTTATTTAAATAAATAATATTTATTCTACAATAGGGATAAGCCTCCTAGCGATCAACGACTTTCCGGATAATATAGATTTCAACATTAATCATAAAAGAACCTTTGAGTAAATAGTTCTTCAAGTGCAATTCAATCCTTCCACCATGCGATGTCCTAATTAAATATAAGACATGGAATTCTTTATCGTCAAGTCTTATTTTATTTAATTATATGTATTTCGACTCTTAAATGCACAACACCAAATAATGCAAATTAGAAACTTCTTTCTAATTTCATTACGCCTTATAACCAAGGACTCTTTGGGTTGTCATTTATCGAATCACATAGGACATTTCTCTTCTTTTATTAGAAGTGGTAGATTCTTTATTGATCATATATTATCTCCATGTACAACTTGTTATACCCAAGAATACCCTTTGATATACCCTAAGGGTCTTAAGGAATAAGTCAAAGTATAACTCATCATACACAAGATACTATGATGATCTCAAGTCCAAGGATTACTCAGACTACTATCACTACAGAATTCCTATTGATGACAGTAAGTAAAACTCCATTAGGTATTCCTTAGCGAGCCACGTTCAGTGAACTTATTCTCTAATAAGCACCTACATACTTGCTTTAGTGTCTCCACACAAATGATCATGAGATCAATCATCCTCATCCAATGAGCAAGCAACGTATGTACCAATCTATCCGGATTCACTAATCCCCAATTTAGTAATCCAATGATTGGGAACTATTTTAGTTTTAAGCTTTCTAAGAATTTAGATCTCATTAGAATGATCATCATCATTATTCTAAAAGCATTGCTTAAAACTATGGGTTTATCACATATTATAAAAACGAAGATCATGTAGATAATTAAAAGCCTTTAATAAATTTAATACTTTTTATTAATAAATGAATAAGATTGTTACAAAGTATATGCTTTATCATCAAACATGATTGGCTTGTTTGCATACTACTTTCAATTACTCCATCTTCATCCATCTTATTTCTGAAGACCCACTTGGTGCCAATGACTGGGTGACTTCTTGGTCTTGGAACTAATCTCCATACTTTGCTTCTTTTAAATTGGTTTAGTTCTTCTTGCATGGCTTATATCCAACTTGAGTCTTCCATAGCACTTTCTATCTTCTTGGGTTCCATTTGTGATAGAAAGCTTAGATAGAAACACTCATTCTGGGTGGCAGATCTTGTCTTCACCCTTGCATTTGGATCTCCAATGATTAGGTCTTGAGTGTGATCTCTTTCCCATCTATTTCTTGTTGGAACATCTGACCTGATGCCTTCTTATCTAAATTCTTCAAGATCAACCTCTACTTCTTGATGTGTCTGTTCATTGTCTAGCGTAGTTCTCTCTACGATCTCCTCTCCTGGCTCGACGATTTCATTTTCTAGGACTACAATCGTTGTGTTGAGCTCGATTGCCTCATTTGTAGTGTCTAAATTACCGTTCGTAGTGTCTTGAGACACAATTTTTTCCAAGTCTGTTTCATCGAAGATGATGTGAATCGAGACTTCAACACTTAGCGTCTTCTTGTTGAACACTCTATAAACCTTACTGTCTGTGGCATATCCGAGAAAGATTCCTTTGTCTGAATTGGGTTAAAACTTTGTCAAATACAATTTTCCATTGTTGAGAATATAGCATACACAACTGAATACATGAAAGTAGATGAAACTTGGATTTCTTCCTCTACACAGTTCGTAGGGAGTCTTCTTTAACGTAGAGTGCACAAGAGATCTGTTCTGAGTGTAGCATGCAATGTTGACAGCTTTTGCCCCAAAGTATTCAGGTAAACGGGATGCTGCTAGTAGAGTTCTTCCAGCCTCTATCAATGTTCTGTTCTTTTTCTCAGCTACTCTGTTTTGCTGAGGAGTTCGTGGAGCTGAGAAGTTGTGACTGATGCCATTGTCTATGCAGAACTGGTTCTTCTTAGAGAAGTCAAATTCTCTACCATGATCACTCCTTATAGCCTTAATTTTCTCCCCTTTCTCGTTCATCACCAGCCTGAACATCTTGATTAGTTAGGAGCTTGTTTCATCTTTTGAGTTTAGAAAGAAAACACATGTAAATCTGGTATAGTCATCCACTATGACCAATGAGTATCTATTCCCTCCAAGGCTTGTTGTTAGAATTGGCCCAAATAGATCCATGTGAAGCAACTGCAGAGGCTTGTCCATTAAGTTGACATTTTTTCTCTTGAATGAGCTTCTAGTCTATTTTCCAAGCTGACAGGCATTGCATGGCCTTTCTTTGACAAAGCTGAGCTTGGGTAAGCTTGCTACAAGATCCTTAGAGGCCCGTTTTGACATGCTTTTGAAGTTGAGATGAGACAGCCTTCTATGCCATAGCCAGCTCATTTCTTTATAAGCTTTAGCCATAAAGCATATTATCTCGTCAGAACTTAGTTGACCAAGATTAACAGTGCAGACGTTCCCTTCTCTTATTCCAGTCAGCTTTTTAGAGGATGTCTTCAGATATCTGACTTGACATTGATTGTTGAGGAAGGTCACTTGATGACCCTTGTCGCAGAGTTGGCTTATGCTCAAAAGATTGTGCTTTAGCCCTTCCACATAGGCTACTTTACTAAAGGGCACTGCACCATTCTCAGCTAAGCCATATCCTCTTGTCTTTCCAGAGCCATTATCTCCAAAGATGACTGATGGACCCTCCTTCTCTATGAAGTTAGATAGGAGGGCTTTGTTCCCGGTCATATGCCTTGAGCATCCACTGTCCAGATACCAAGTTGTTATCGTGGAGCTCTGTTCTTGTAGTAAGATTAAACTCTCATTTTAGTACCCATACTTGCATGGGTCCTACCTTGTTAGTACCCTTGGGAACCCAAATTTGCTTGACTTTGGGTTTAATATGCAGAGAATTATTGTAGCACACTGCAGCCTTATGACCAATTTTATTACATACAAAACATCTAGCATGATGCATGGTTGTGTGTGTATGTGGATTATTTCTCTATTTTAACTTATGTGGGTTCGCAATCTTTCCTTTATACTGGTTCTTCTTTTTCCATGTGTCCTTGTCATTCATGAGTTGTGAAGAGTGAAGCTTAACTCTATTGTTCCTACATAGTTGATTCGCGGAGTTGATTTTACTCGACTCTACGACCCTTCGAGGTTGGAGAGTAGTGACTAAGTTATTCTTCTCTTTTCTGAATCCTAGGCCAGTATGGGATCCGTTATGCCTTGGAACATGGATTGGATCAGAACAACAGGGATGGACTGGTTCTTCCTTTTGTGAGGATTTCATAAATGTAATGCTTCTATTAAAATTTGAAACATTACTAGTGATAGTTTCCTTTATCTTTTCCATAAATGCTTCTGAGATGGATTCCCCAAAACCTAGGCCTGTTCTGTCAGAAGCACTTCTCTGACTAGAGATCAGGGAGTCCATGGATGAAGAGGATCTATTCTATGTTAGAATTGTCTTTTCTAGTTCCTCAATCTTAGAGGTTAGATTTGACTCTCTTTATGCATTAAGTTCATTGCTCTATTTTAAGAGTTTATTCTCAGCTTCAAATTTAGAGAGAGAGTTAGTACTTAGAAGAGCCGTTTCCAGTTCTTCTTGAACTTTCTCTTTCTCTTTTTGAAGAAGAGAATAATCTTCAAACAGAACTTTGAACCATTTAATGTATTGATGTAGATCAAATGTTATGCCATGTAGTGCAGTTCTTAAATCATCAATATCTACATCAGGAGAGTTAAAGTCAAATACCTAATCGATACTTACTTCATGATTGTTAGAGATTTTTTTGTCCTTTGCATGTTTGGCCATTAGACATAGATTTGCTATTTGAGGATCTTCATCATCTCCAGATTCGGGAGTTGAGTCGTTGTCTGAGTCACTCCACGATCTTCCGGCCACAAGACCATTGTCTTTCTTCTGGAACCTCTTGTTTCCTTTGGATTCTTTCTTTGAATTTGATTTCCTCTTTAGTTCTTCTCTAAGAGGTTTGTTGCAGTTTGCAATGAAATGGTCAGGCTTCTTGCAGTTGTAGCATAAGTCATTTATCTACTCCTGGTTGTTGTAGTTATTGAATCTCTTAGGTTTGTTGCTTCTGCCTTTACGCATGAACCTTTTGAGTCTTCTTACCAGCATTGCAATGTCCTTGTCATCATCTTCATCATAGTCAGAGTCATTTTCAGTGTTTACTTTGGAGATGTTATCTTTTTCTTTGAGAACAACCCCTTTGTCCTTCTTTCTTCCTTCATATAGAGTCTCTGCTCGCTGAGTCATCTCTAGTTCATAGGTGAGAAGGTTGCCATTAATTGTTGAACAGTCATTTTATGGAAATTTTTTGATTCTCTGATGGTAGTGGTTTTGGCATCCCACTTGCTAGGTAAAGCTCACATGAATTTTATGATCAAATCTTTATTTGGATAGATCTTTCCAAATGCTCGAAGAGAGTATAGCAGAACATTTAATCTTTCATAAGTGGAAGTGACGTTTTCACCTGGAATATGGGAAAACATTTTGTATTGTTGAGTCAGAAGAGATTGTTTATTTTCTATGACTTCTTTAGTTCCTTCATGCATAATGAGCAATGCTTCACATACCTCCTTTGTTGTTTTGTTGTTGACCACATTTTCAAACAGGTCATCTTCTAAATATTAGAACAAAATGTTCTTAGCCTTTTTATCGAGTTGGATAGCTTTCTTTTCGTTGTCAGTCCATTCTGCTTTGACCTTGATCTGAACTCTGTTTGGGTCTTCTAAAGTTGGTGCAAGCTTTGTAGAAACGTAGGGGCCATTCTGAACAGTTTCAAATAGATCTTCATCTATTGAATCCATGTAGGCTTGCGTACGAACTTTCCAGTTGGCGAATTTATCTTTGTTGCACATAGGTGGCTTGTTGCCTCTTCCAGTCTTTGATTCACTTATCAGATGTGCCATTGGATCTACTTAAGCTTTGTAGGCTTATTGATAGAACCTGCTTTGATACCAATTGTAAGTTTCCAGAGGCACAATAGTTATCTAGAAGGGAGGGTTCAATAGATATTTTAAAATTTCTTTTCGAAAATACTTGTCAGTTTTGATAATGATTTAACCACAGCAGAATTTGAGATTTGTTTGTTTTCCCTTTAAGATAAAATGAGTTAAAAGGAGATAAGTCGTTATGGCATATATAGTAGTTATGGCAAGAATATAAGAGACGCGGTGTTTTTAAGTGGTTCAGAGTACTCAAGGCTCCTAGTCCACTCTTCTACTCCTTGAGTAGGAAATTCACTAAGGATATCTTTACAATTTTTGAATCTCACAGATTTCTTCGAGACCAGCAGTCTCGGAACTTCTCATTTCACTTTAGAACTCTTCAAGTCCAGCTGACTTGGAACTTCTTAATTCACTTAATAATAGTTGAGTTCTTGAATGGTGCTACTTTGCCGTTAAGCTTGTGTTCGAAAGAACTGAGTAGCTGAGTAAGCTTTCTTTTCAGATCGTAGAGTTGAGTGTTCTTCAGCGTCTTGGCGTATGCTTGCTATCATCTTGCATCTGCTTCTGTTTTGCACATAAGGTGCCTTTGAAATGTATCTGTTTGAAGGCATCCGTTGAACATTAATTGTATTTAACATTTCTGAGCACTGATGGAGAATTTCTGTATATCTTCTGATTAGCAATTTGACCCACTGACATAGCAAACTGCTATCTCACCTAACACCTGAAAAGGTGTTTTTGGCTGACATGTAGTACTTTCCTTAGCTTCTTCAATACGTCTCTTTGTTATATACTAAGGATGAGTATTGTGTCATTGGGATTCCCGATAGTCTCAACGTCTATAATCCATTCCACATTTTTTGACTTTTATTCTTAAACAAATGGACAAGGCTCGATGCTTCTGATGCAGACAAATGATACATTACGATCATGATCGTGGTGTCTTGCAACATTAGTGCTTGATCCGACACTAGTAGATGAGAACACTACGATTTCTCTTAAGTATTGGAACACTACAATCTTAGCTTACTTGACTTGCAGACTCTACGCTTCTGAAAGGCACTCTACGATCCTTGAGTTTGACTCGGCAGGCGTTTGGACCACTCTACGATTTCGGGAGAGGCCCTCCAAAGCAGACAGACTACGATTCTCGATGCTCTACGATTCTGCCTTGGCTTCTGCAATCTTTTGATCAGCTAGATAGACTACGATTCTGTTGAAGCCTATCTATTACATCTCAAGACATAGATCAACCTAACAACTTTGATCTTTTCTTCTATACATTCATTTACATAATGATAAACATTAAAGCTCAGATCAACTTAACAAGTTTGATCTACCACTAAGTCCTTCTACATGTATTCCTTGAAGGACCTTATAAATAAGCATGAATTTACTTTCAACGTCAAATTTAAATATGCAATTTCCCAACACATAGTACTGCATAGTGTTCGCATAGTACTGCATAGTTTTTGCATAGTAAAAATCAAAAAAAAATCAGTTGAAAGTACTGTGCAGTCCGTGATTTTTTTCCTAAATAGTATCCTGTCATTCTCCTATAAATAGGATGCTTAGTTTAGAAATAAAAATCACACCAGAATCAAAAAATTCTTCTTTTATAATATTGAGCTTATTTCTTTTGAGTTTAAGAAAACTTTGAGTGTAGCAAAAGTGCAAGTTTTCTTCAAGAATATCCCCGCTATACCACCCAGAAGTACTCTCCTTTTAAGGTAAGGTATATTATTTTTGTTCAATATTCGTAAGAAATAATATTTTCTTCCATACTCTGTAGTATGTAAGTAATATTATTT